>CAMZMU010000110.1:19439444-19841034 GCA_947311845.1 Poa pratensis
CCTGGCCGCAGAGGACAATGGCCATGGACAAGGAGAACAGGACAAACACTGGCCACTGTCACTCAGCCCAGCTCACCCTCTGTTCACCACAGGCTTATCTTTCCTCTTTGAGCTTAAGGCAGTGTAGACCACAGTAGCCTAGCCACTGCCCCTTTCCCGAATAGGCCGAGTCAGCGCCTAGGGGCTTGTGACCCGGAAAACCTGTGGCAGCACCTTGCTGTCTTCTGAGCCCCGGTCAGTAACCTTACAGTGCCCGTGATTTTACTGACATTACTTGGCCCCTGTGCATCATCCGAGTTGCCCTACCGGGTCCTTCCTGACCGACCCGGATAACTTAGCCGGCTCTTCTTTCCTGGATCCGGTTAAACCTCACCGGATCCCCTTTGGTCTTTTCTTTCACTGGCTTGAAGTAGGACTGACCGAATCGCCTTGAGATCCGACCCGGATAACTTAGCCGGCTCTTCTTTCCTTGATCCGGTTAGACCTTAACTGCTCATAACACATCATCTTTGCCCTACCCGGGGGCAGCCCCCCGACAGTAGTCCCCGAAGCTGGTGCGGTCCTACGGCATCGGCTGAAGGGCCGTTCCAGATTCTAAACCAACATCACTAACCGGATCACCTCTAGCTGTCACCGAATTTTCCGGGACATTTGGCAGGAAAAGCTGTGCAAAGCCGTATAACCCGGGTTGTCAGCTCGTTATCCGGATCCACCGGGTATCGAGTGTGTTTGACCAGAAGACCACGTCTCCTCGTTTTCTCCGTTGACCGGCACATAGGATCCGCTCCCCGCTTCCAATTCTGCGGCGTGGCCACGAGTGCTTGAAATACACGGCCACAGCAGCTGCCACAGAGTTCCGCGACGCAAGGGATCTAACCGTGCCGGTAACCGCGCGGTAGTGGGGGGCAGTTACCGCTGGAGGCTATAAAGAGGGCGCGGTGGTTTTTCCCCTTCTTCTTCCTCTCAACTCCCACTAACCCGCTCCATCGACGCCGCCGCAACCTCGCCATTCAAGGTTGCCGCGCCAGGGACGCACAGCGTACCAGAGCAAGACCATCGGAGCCGCGCCTCGCGCCCATCTCCGACGTTTCTCCGTCGAACTCCTCCTTCGAGCGACTCGCACTGTAAGTTCTTCCTCCTCTCGCCATAGCCACCGTGACGAGTTCATACTCTCGGAATACACACACCTGTTCTTGGTAGATTGATGCGTATCTAAGCCCGTGTTCCTGCCGTAGCACACTCCGCAAATTTTCTGTCCAAGTTCCGCAATAGACTGGCCTAGATACACCTGTCCCCGTTGGAGCAGTTCAACCATGTTTTTACCCGTGATTTTCTTTCTTTTTTACCACCGCTGTAGATCTTCCCAACCCTAGAAACTTGCGGAAAGATGTTTGCGACTTCCAACCGCTTCACCTTCTCCACCGGACCCGGTTAGCCCTACCCGGGATAGGATTAGCCGAGTCACCATAGATCTGATTCGGCTTTAATGTTATCCGATTCTTCTTTGGTCCCATGGATTCCGAATTTCCTGACCCGGTTATCCGACTCTTTGCTGCAGGACCGATTCGGTTATGGCCAAACTTCCCCTGGCCGATGGGAAGGATCTGATGTTACCAAAAATGACTTGGAATGGCTACGAGCCACCCGACGCATAACGCCCCAAGCCATCTGCCGCCGACCCGGAAAAGAACTCGCACCGGCGCCCGAACCCGGTGAACGCGTGGTATTCATAGCACACTTCGAGCGGGGCTCGGGTTACCTGCCAGTGACTTCTTCCGGGCCTTTCTGGACTTCTTCGGATTACAGCTTCACCACCTCCCGGCGAACGCCTTCGTCTCTTTATCAGCTTTCTCTTCCTTCTGCGAAGGCTATCTCGGTCTTTGGCCGAGTGTGGATATATGGGCAAAGTACTTCCACCTTCGCAAGCACACCATCCCGGGTACCAAGCCGAAAGAGCTGACCGCTTGCGGTTCGGTTAGCATCACGCCACGGCAGGGATCCGCCTTTCCCCGAGTCACCGGCCTAGACACGGTGAAGAAATGGCAAAGGACCTGGTTTTACATAAAGAGCGCTGAGGGCCATGACGCTCTTAATCTGCCCGAATTCAGGATGGAGCCGCCCAGAGCCGAGCTGAACTTCGGTTACAATCCGGCTGAAACGATTGCTGAACTCCAGACAGTGCACACCGCTCTGGAGGATTTTTTGAAGAATGGCATGATCTCTGACGACCTCCTCCGGACCTTCATCTCTCGCCGGGTCAGCCCTCTTCAAAGGCGTGACCACAAGATATGCCACATGCGTGGCGCACTAGATCCTACCCGGATCAGCAAGCACGAGCTTAACAAAGCTTCCGTCTTCAGACGGGTAAACGCCATTGCTGTCAATGAGATGTCGGACAAATGGCGGTGGGGTGTAAAGCCATTCTACCGGGAAAAACTTCCTCCACAGGTTAGCTCACCACTCTCCGAACCCAATCTACTTCATCCGCATAACCCGGCCTGATCGGATTCGATTCATTACCTTCTTTGTAGCTGTTTGATCGCCAACTTACTGAAGACGGAGATCTCTCCACCAAGGCATGGACACCGGATCTCAGCCCGCCGCGCGAGGGCGAAGAAGATCCGGATACGGATGACTATTTGCCCATTCCCCGTGCCAAGCCAGTCCGCAAGGGTAAGCAATCAAACACTCACAACCTTTCCGACGAGGAAGATGAAGATTGCTGCATCTTAGAACCCATCAATGCTATTCCGATTTCATGGTTACCACCACCTTATGTTCCAGCCAAAGATGATACCCAAGAGACATCTCGGAAACGCGCTGAGGCGCCCGAGACAAATGCCCCAGAGACCAAGCGAAGAAAGAAATCCGGCGACAAGCCGAGCCGTGTCAAACCGATGCCCACCACCAAGGGGTAACATTGACCGAACTTTATTTGCTTTCTTCCTCTATTAACCGAGTCATATCTATCCGAGTTAACTGTTTGCTTTGCTTTATGCAGTGATGTCCTCATCACCGCGCAGACTCATTCATCCATCTCTTCTCCCATTCCTCCATTGGATACGGCCATGGAAACCCAGTCTCCTGACCGAACTGCCACCTCACCCACGCGTGTCCCAACTACCAATATTCCCCAGCCGACTCCCATCTCAGAGCCGGTTATCGACTTGGAGAGTGAGGAAACCTCGGCTCCAATCCGAGATTCAAGCTGGCCACGTCCTTTGAAGGAGCTGGAGAAGGAAAAGGCTAAGACATCGGTTAAGTCCACACCTAAGCCGGATTCCCGTCCTGCTCCTGCAACTCAATCTGCACTGAGCCAAGAGCAGCAGCAGAAGAAGAAGAAACCGAGGCAGCAACAACCACAAGTAACCCCTGAAGAGCAGCAACAGCAGCAACAACAGCAACAAACTTCCGAGAAACCACAGAAACCGCAACATCAGAGACAGACCCCGGGTGCATCACCTCCACCCAAGCCGACTCAAGTTGTCTTTGGCACAACTTCCTCCACTCCGGATAAGCAAGTGATTGCTGTCAAGCAAACCACCGCTACCTCCTCTGCCATTCAATCCGGCCAAGCCAAGCCTAAGCTCAGCACTGCCAATGACTTTATTGAGGCCTGGAACGCCGTGGACCTTGCACCAGGCTTTTCCGCTGCAACGCCGCACCCTGCTGGTCCTAGCCGAATGATGCAATCTCTTCATTCAGTGAAGGTTGCGTTTACTGCATCGCACCAAGTCTTCGAGGTAAGTTTGCCGAATCTTGCTTTTAGTTCGTCATGATCAAATAGTATACACCCAGTCCCCGAGATTCGGGTCGAACGACTGATACTCTTTGGAGTAAGAAAGTCATTCGGCTTGAATCTTTTAAAAAATTTGATCATGATCTTTTTCTTAACTGAAAAAACTGTGAGACCCCCAGTCCCCGGGTTTCTTTTTAACCGATTCGGTCAGTCTCGGCCTCTCCTTAATCTCCGAGATTTGTTTTGGCTCCACCTTGTCTCGGGTATCAGTCCCCGAGTCTCTTTTGACGCTATCTACTTTCTTTCAGGAAAGCACGGGCACTCGCAGCGACCTCTTTAAGCAGCTTGCCAACCAGTACCACAAGCTCCAAAAATCATTTGATGCCTTGGTCCTCAAGATGAATAGCAAAGAGGAAGAGCAAAGCGTGCTTTATCCGAGGAAAAATCAGAGGTAGCCCGAGTCCAGCGGGAGCTTGACCGGGTTGAAAAAGTGAAGAACAAAGTTAAAGGAGAGCGGGATGCACTGCGGAGGGAGAGAGACACGCTCCAAAAGGAGAAAGATACAATTCAGAAGGAGCGAGACACTTTGCACGCCGGGCTACAGAGGCGAGCCGAAATGGATAAGCAGATTCAAACCACAGTGGCCGAGTCTGAAGCTGAACTGAAAGCTGCTAAAGAAGAACTGGCTGCTCACCAAGCGGCCAGTGCGAAATGGCTGGCTCAACTTGCTAGCCTTAACGATGACATGGATCGTAAGTTCACCGAATCCCCTTTTTTCTTTCTGCTCTTAACCGATACATATGCTTGTGTTCCTTCTTGCTGAACTCAGTATTAGCTTATTTGTTTGTAGGAGAGTTTACCAGCATTCGGCTTCAAGCCGCCAAGGCTGTGCGAAACGCCCGAGCTGAGAGAGCTAAATTAACCGAGGCTCCCCTATCCGAGACATGGGACATCGAAGATCATATTACAGCACTTAAGGCTCGGATTGCTCCTCTGAAGGATTCCCACATTGGTCTGCTTAATGCAAGTCTCAAGGCTCACCGAATCTTGTTTCCTGAAGCGCGGCAAGTTGTGCCCGTGGAGGAGCTGATCAGAGACCTGGATCAAGCAATGACCCGGTTAAAACAGTGGAGGTCTTCGTCTGCCCGCGCTGGTGCTGACGCAGCTTTGTTATTCATCATGTCCTGGTACGAGCTGATTGACCTTGCCAAAGTGCGCTCCTTTCGCGAGGGTTCTTCATGGGCTACAGACCCTATCCGGATCAAGATCCGTGAAGAAGCCGCCAACTTCATGGCCGAATTTGCACGCACCAAGCATCTTGATCTGGAGGCTCCAGTCTACTCGGATGGAGAAGACACTGAAGAAGAGGAATCAGACGACGCCTCCGCTGAAGAATATGCCGACTCAGAGGGCGAGTCTGATGAAGAAAAATCCAGCAAGGTACCAGCCTCCGACTCGGCCAAGCTCACCGAACAAACTCCAACCGAGTCTTTTGTGATTTCAGCCACTAACTTGACTGTGATTACTAAACAGGCTTCACGCGATCCGGAAATTTCCGAATCCGCCCATCCTTCAAGCTCTCCAGTCAAGATTACTTCCGGAGCGCCACCATCTTCCGAATCTGCTCCAGCAACAGAACCTCTCGTAACCGCGTCCACTTCCACCGAAATACCCGTAACCGAGGTTCGCGCGCCCGAAGCTCCGCTAACCGAAGCTCCTCCCACAGAAGTTCCCGCAACGAAACTCCTATGACCGAGTCTGCCGCGACCGAGTCCGCTGCCCCCTGAAGTACTTAACAAAAACATTAAATCCCCGGTATGCCGGGAGCAGATGTAATAGACTATTTTAAGTTCTTTCGAGACTATGCTTATCATGCTTAACGTGATCCGGACAAGGTTTATGTTGGATCATCTTAAACCGAGTCCCCGAGTCTGTTTTCTTGTTTACTACTTTTGCCAAATCTTTGCTCTTGTCTACCTCTTTGGGTGTTTTGACAGTCGAGTCACAAGATAGGAATCATAGCATACAGTACTTGAAACATGCGAGTTGTGGTTTAGAATCATTCAACATAAACGAAAAAAAAATAACAGGGGTTAGTAAACGACATGTGCCGAATCGGTTTTGGACCGAGTCCCCGTGTCCATTTTCATGTTTCCCATATTCCTCATCTCTGCTCTTGACTACCATTTTGGTGTTTGTCAGTCGAGTCACGAGATCAACAACACAACATACATTACTTGAAACTCAGAACAAGGTTCAAAGCGATTCGGCACATGAACGGCAACAAACAAAGCCGTAATAAACAACACACGCATAAGGACGAAGCAGTCCCCGAGTCCAGACTCGGATTACTGCGATTTCATTCATGATAAATTGAAATACATACATTGCGCCCTTTAAGAGTAGAAGGGTCGAAGCAGAGCTACATTCCAAGGTCGCTTGGTTTCCTGTCCGGGTCTGTCCAAGCCATCCTCCCTTGGTTCCTGTACATCTATAAGATAGTACGAGTCATTGTGCATAGCCCTGCTCACAATGAATGGTCCCTCCCATGGAGGTGACAATTTGTGTCGGCCTTTGCTGCGCTGCACCAGCCTCAGCACTAGATCACCCTCATGAAACACTCGAGGACTGATTTTCGGCTATGATAACGCCTGAGATTTTGCTGGTATATTGCTGTCCGAGACAGGGCCAACTCTCTTGCTTCCTCTAGCAGATCCACTGCATCTTCCCGGGCCTCCTTTGCCTCGGTTTCAGTGTACATTGCCACCCTTGGTGCATCATATTCTATGTCAGTGGGTAGGACAGCTTCTGCCCCATACACCAGAAAGAATGGCGTATAGCCTGTTGACCGATTCGGTGTAGTCCTTAGACCCCATAGAACTGATGGGATTTCATCTATCCAGCACCCTGGAGTTTTCAACAATGGTTCAATGAGACGAGCCTTGATGCCGGCTAACACTAGAGCATTTGATCTTTCCACTTGCCCATTGGACTCTGGATGTGCCACTGAGGCTATGTCTAACCGGATCCCCTTATTCATGCAGAATCGGGCAAACTCTCCGACAGCAAAGTTTGTGCCGTTATCCGAGATGATGCTATGAGGGTATCCGTATCTCAAAATGATTTCTTTCAAGAAGATTACAGCCGAACGGCCATCCACTTTCCGTATTGGTTTCACCTCTATCCACTTGGTGAACTTATCCACCATCACCAGCATATGTGTCATGTTGCCCCTAGCCGGCTTGAAATCTCCCACCATATCCAAACACCACACCGCAAATGGCCAAGTAATAGGAATTGTCTTCAGTGCCGATGCGGGTAAGTGTGTTTGCTTAGCAAATCTCTGGCATCCTTCACACCTGCGGACTATGTCCTCCGCATCTGCATGAGCAGTGGGCCAATAAAATCCATGCCGGAACACTTTAGCCACCAGGGCTCTTGTACTGCAATGATGTCCACATTCACCTTGGTGTATCTCTAGGAGCATCTCCTTGCCCTCTGCTGGCTCCACGCAGCGCTGCAACACCTCGGTTACACTTCTTTTGTATAACTCCTTGTTGATGATGGTATAAGCCTTGGATCTCCTCTGGACACGCCTAGCCTTGGTCTCATCGCTTGGCAAGCTTCCTTCCTCGATGAACTTCATGATCTCTTCAGCCCACTCTGGTACTGGATGCAAAGGGAACAAGTGCTCATTTTCTTCCACAGGTTTGGCCGCCATTATCTCTTCTATCAGCTTCTGTCCATTCCCCACAATCCGGTTAGCATCATCATCTCTACTCCTCTTTCCCAAGACTCGGTTAGCATTTTCCGAATCTGCGTGAGCAGTCCCCGAGTCCGGGCATGCAGTCCCCGGGTCTTCCTCGATATACTCAACGTCAACATTCATAGGAATAGCTTCGGATTCTTGCTTGGGAATAAAAATCGACTCGGAATCAGGCGACGGTTTGATTGAAGGGACCCTTAGATGATTCAAGGATATTCCGGGTGGGATTGCCTCCCTAGACGACCCGAGTTTTGACAGAACATCTGCAGCTTGGTTTTCCAGCCGAGGTATATGCTTGTATTCACAGCCTTCAAAAAATCCCGAAATTTTCTGAACATGAAACCGATACAGTGCCATATTGGCATCAAGAGCATCCCAATTTCCAGAAGATTGCTGTACGACCAAATCCGAATCACCGAAACATTCAATTCGGCGAACGCCGATGTCCCGAGCCACATTAAGCCCATGGATCAGTGCCTCATACTCGGCTACATTGTTTGACGCTGAGAAATGAATCTGCAATACATATCGCAATTGATCCTGTTTTGGTGATGTGAGCACCACTCCAGCACCTAGCCCGATTTTGCATTTGGAACCGTCAAAGTGCAACCTCCAGTAATTGTAATCCGGTTTAGGTGGCTCATATTGCATCTCAGCCCAGTCACAAAGGAAATCCGGCAAAGCCTGAGACTTGATAGCGTCTCTTCTCTCATAATGCGGTGTGTAAGGAGACACTTCTATCGCCCATTTGGCAACTCGGCCAGTTGCATCTTTGCACCCAATGATCTCCGCAATTGGAGCTTCACACACCACTGTAATCGGGTGCTCTTGGAAGTAATGTTTCAATTTCTTGACCGCCAGGTACACACCATATGTCATCTTCTGGTAGTGAGGATAATTTTGCTTCGAAGTTGAGATCACCTCACTCAAATAGTACACCGGCCTCTGCACGGATTTGCCCTCTTCCTCTCTTTCTACCACAATAACCACACTTACGACCCGGTTAGTGGCCGCAATGTAAAGCAACATCGGTTCACTCGGCAAAGGTGATGCCAAAACTGGAGCAGTGGACAACATCTTTTTCAACTCATTGAAAGCCGAATCTGCCTGTGGGGTCCATGTGAACCCGGTGCTCTTTCTCATCAATTGATATAAGGGCAAAGCTTTCTCTCCTAACCGACTCACAAACCGGCTAATGAGGCTAAGCACCCGGTGAATTTTTGCACATCTTTTAGACACTTAGGCAATTTCATGTTTTCTATGGCTCGGATCTTAGCCGGGTTAACTTCAATGCCTCGGCTTGATACAAGGAAGCCAAGCAACTTTCCAGCCGGGACACCAAAGGTGCATTTATCCGGATTCAATTTCAACCGATATTTTCTCAAGTTCACAAATGTCTCCTCGAGATCCCGAGGAGAGTATGTTTCTCTTTAGTTTTGATAACAATATCATCGACATAGACCTGCACATTTTTGCCCATCTGGGAGTGTAGGCATTTCTGCATACATCTCTGATAAGTAGCACCGGCATTTCTCAAACCGAAACACATGACACGATAGCAATACGCCCCATACGGGGTAATAAAAGCAGTCTTTATTTGATCTTTAGGGTTCAGTGGTATCTGGTGAAAACCAGAGTACGCATCAATAAAAGACAACAACTCACACCCAGCAGTGGAATCGATCACTTGATCAATCCGAGGTAAAGGAAATGGATCCTTCGGACACGCCTTGTTCAGATTGGTGAAGTCTATACACATGCGCCACACCTTGACCACAGCTGGTTCGTCCTTCTTCTTCTCTACCAGAACCGGATTGGATATCCAGTCTGGATGCAGCACCTCCATAATGAATCCGGCTGCCAGTAGCTTAGCCAGCTCATCGAGCACCACTTTTCTTCTATCTTCTGAGAGACGCCTAGTCGGTTGCTTAACCGGTTTTACTTCTGGCCTGACAAACAAAGAGTGCTCTGCCAATTCCCTCGGAACACCAGGCAGGTCCTTAGCCGACCATGCAAAGATATCCCGATTCTCACGGAGGAAATGGCAGAGCGCGCTTTCCTATTTCTCGCCCAAACCGGCTCCAATGATGGCCATGCGCTCTGGGTTCTCCGGGTCAATGGGGATCTTCTTTGTCTCCTTGGGCACTTCAAAGGTTGCGCCGCCATCCGGTTGGTCATGGCCAGCACGCCTAACTGAGCCGACTTCGCCATTGCCACCACCTCGTGCATCTTGCTCTTTTCAGCTTGTATCACCAGTGATTCGGCTAAGTTGGAACCAACTGTAGCACACTGTATGGCCTTCTTGTAGTCTCCCGCAACGGTGATAACACCATTCGGGCCAGGCATTTTCATCTTGAGGTAGGCCACATGAGTAGATATCATGAACTTGGCTAATGCTGGCCTGCCAAGCAGAGCATGGTATGGGCTTTCCAAATCCACCACCTCGAACTCGAGACTCTCAAGCCTGTGATTGTCCCTGGTACCGAACAACACATCTACCCAGATCTTACCCATGGGGGAACAAGATACCCCGGGTACTATGCCATGGAAAGTACAGCTGCTCTGTTGCAACTGATTCGGCGAAATACCCAACTTGATCATTGTGTCCCGATACATGATGTTTATGGCACTGCCATTGTCGACCAAGACTCGGCTAAATTTCACGTTCAGCTTGGGTCCAACCAAAGTTGGATCCACCACCAGTGCATAGTTCCCTGGGCTTGGCATGATCCTTGGGTTATCCGCCCTGCTCCAAGTGATCTCCTGCTCAGACCAGTTCAAGTACTTTGGAACTGCTGGCATCACGGCATTCACCTCCTTTGCTCGTCTCAACTGACTTTTCTTGTCAGTTGGCTCGGTCACGAAAACCACATAACTCTGATGTGCTTCCTTGTAATCATTCCCAGGGTATCCACCTTGCCTACTTGGGCCATCACCATTGTCACTGCCTCCCATGTTCACCAGGTTAACCGGCTTCGTTGCTGCTGGCCTTGGAGTTCCAGCGTTGACCGGGGTCGCATTGGCTCCGGTTAGCGGCATGTTTGGCCTGAAATTCGGTCTAGGAGCACCTCTTTGAGGTGGTCCTCTTTGACCTTCCGCCTGAATGCGGTGATGCCAACTACAGTTCCGGGTCGAATGATTAGCCGGTTTGCGCGGATCGGTGGTGTGATAACAGCAAGGCCCATCTAATCTGGACTCAAAAGTCAGAGGTGGACTTGGTCCCTCCCACACTTTCTTCGGCCAAGCACCTTGATTCGGCCTCCAAGCTGGACCATCAGTTTTCTGCCTCTGCGCATCTCCTCCACCGGGTTGATCCATGTTTACCGCAGCAACTTGATCAGAACCGTATCTGTAATCCGGATCTCTTCTCTTGTAACCGAATTCATGTCGGTCACTAGGCCTTAATGGTCCAACTCGGTTATTAACTGGTTGCCTCCTGTTTGCTCCCACTGCATCCAATGCGGGCTGTGTTGGATCACCCAGCGCATACGTGTCTGCTATCCGGATCATATCTGCCAGGGTTTTCGGCATATCTCTTTGGAGTTTCTGCCAAAGTGGTGTACCATGCCTGCATCCCTGTGCAAACCATGAAATGGCCTGCTCCTCCACTACACCTTCGCAAGAATTGCGCATGTTGCTCCACCGAGTCAAATACTCTCGGTCTGTCTCCCTCTCTTCCTGCTTGCACGCAGCCAGGAGCTGAGGTCGGTTTGGCCTCTTGTAGGTGCTGGAGAAGTTGCTGTTAAACGCCTGTTCCAAATCCATCCAACAATTGATACTACCCGGCGGCAAGTTATTCAACCAGATCCGGGCTGGACCTTCTAACATATGCGGGAGATACCGGACCGCCCATCGGCGATTGCCCCCCGCAATGTGCACTGATGATACATAGTCCGTCAGCCAATCCTGTGGCTTGGTGCTCCCATTATACGGCTTCGTGTTGCGGCCGAGCTGAAACAAAGGCACACTTGGCTCATTCATTATCCGAGGTCCAAAGCATGGTGGACCCGGTGGGCCCTGCTCTTCCAGCTTCTCGGACTGGTAGATTCTGTCCAATTTGAGACGCTGATCATCCGGATCCAACATCCGAGGCCCCAGTCTCGACGCCAGTGCATTGTCATACGTCTGGTATCCGGCTCGCGCCATAGCCGAATTGCCATCGTCATAACGGTAGCCCACCTGGCCACCACTCTGCTGCTGCACCTGTGCCATCATTTGCTGTCCGGGGTGGCGAGGCGGTTGACCTCGGCCAGCCGAATTCTCCCTTCCAGTACCCGGATTGCCTTGACCACCACTGTTTCTGCCTTGTCCGCCTTTTCCTTGGGCTGCAAGTTGCTTGCTTGCGTATACCGCATCATAAGTTTGCAGCTGCTTGCTCTTACCCGAGTTCACACTTTGGGCTCGGTCAATCCCAACATGCGGAGAGGACGCTTGCCCCTTAGACTTCTGGCTAGCAGCCCTAACCGAGACAACTACCCGGGAACCACCAGCATCCGGATTAGCTTTCCTGTAGGCCTCATTCTGCCTGTTGCACACATCCACTAGCTCATTCACTCTCTCCGCCTGCTTGCGCCAAGCATCCCCGGTCAGGTTACTTAATTCAGCTCGCGCTGCTGCTGCAGCCCTAAGATTCTTAGCCGGGGAGCTATAAACCGGCTTGCCTGTTCCGGACCTATGACTAGTGGCTTTACTTGAGCTCGAACCTGCAGCTCTAGCCAACTCGTCGTTGAGGTCCTTGCCTCTGTTACGTAGCTCGGCTTTCTTGCGCGAGCGGTGCACTACAGGAGTAAAGCCATCTGTGATACCATTGGCAGCATTGTATTCTCTCAGGTCTCTATCAAACTCTTGCCTAGACTCTATCACTAACCGAGCCTCTTTTTGCAACCTCAGGCGCTCTGCCTCTAGCTGAGCTACAGTAAGATCAACATTTGCTCCAGGAGCCACTGGCCGAGCTAGCTTTTCCAAGATACCCTCTAAGGAAGCACCCCTGCTTGACATGCCAAGGGGACCAACCGGATCGGGTTTCTCCTTAGGGAACTTAGCTGTCCGAGTCGGCATGTCAGCCGGATCGACTGGCGTGGCCAGCTCCTCTGGCACGCTCGTGCTGGCACCTCCTTTGCCTGCAGCAGCGTTTGCGGCAGCCACCATGACCTCCACGCTGCTCCCAGGGCGAGCGCTACGCCCTCCGCGAGCTGCGCGGAAAGAGGGAGGATCCGCAGCCACGAGCACCTGCGCCGGGTACTCGCGAACTGGCTCGGTGGCGACGTAGGTGACGAAGCTGCCCAGCGTCATGAGGAAGCCATCCGCGGGGAAGGGCTTGTTGGAGAAGCACCCCGCGTTGTCGCTGATGAAGTTGAACTCGCCGAGCTTGCACACGAGCCCGGAGAGGACCCGCTCGCCGGCACCAGTGACGGAGCCCGTCCGGATGGAAACCCCAGCCAACGCCAATGCTTGCCCCACGGTGGGCGCCAACTGTCGTGGTGGTGTCACGGCAGATGCCATGGGTATGGCTTAAGTGTGGGCTCGCTTGGGCGTTGGGGGAACCGGGGAGGGTTTGCGCGCCTACGAAGCACGCATGAAGACCAAACAAGAACCTCGCAGGAATCAACAAGAACAAAGCAAACCAAGAACAGCGAAGAACACCACGATGTACCCTGCTTCGGGGCCCTCTTGTGGAGGTAACACCCCTACTGCAGCTCTAGCCTACTCTCTTATATCTCAAGTGTTTACAAGTACAGAGCGCTCCTTGAGCTGTATGATGAACAAAGGAACGGGCTCTAGGTAGAAGATGAAGCTTGGGGGGGAAATGATGCTCACAATGGTCGATCCTCCACAGAAGGAGGTGGTGTTGCCTATATACAGTAACCGAATTACCCTTTTGCCCCTGGCCGCAGAGGACAATGGCATGGACAAGGAGAACAGGACAAACACTGGCCACTGTCACTCAGCCCAGCTCACCCTCTGTTCACCACAGGCTTATCTTTCCTCTTTGAGCTTAAGGCAGTGTAGACCACAGTAGCCTAGCCACTGCCCCTTTCCCGAATAGGCCGAGTCAGCGCCTAGGGGCTTGTGACCCGGAAAACCTGTGGCAGCACCTTGCTGTCTTCTGAGCCCCGGTCAGTAACCTTACAGTGCCCGTGACTTTTACTGACATTACTTGGCCCCTGTGCATCATCCGAGTTGCCCTACCCGGGTCCTTCCTGACCGACCCGGATAACTTAGCCGGCTCTTCTTTCCTGGATCCGGTTAAACCTCACCGGATCCCCTTTGGTCTTTTCTTTCACTGGCTTGAAGTAGGACTGACCGAATCGCCTTGAGATCCGACCCGGATAACTTAGCCGGCTCTTCTTTCCTTGATCCGGTTAGACCTTAACTGCTCATAACACATCATCTTTGCCCTACCCGGGGGCAGCCCCCGACAACAGAACACTCTCGGATGATGAGCGTACCTGCGGGCTGCAATGAAGGTCAATCTGCTGGGAATTGCGGCATCACAACGCTTACTTTGGCGGCATAAGTCGAGAGTGCAGTGGGTCAAAGAGGGAGATGCCAACACACGCTTCTTTCATCTCAAAGCCTCAGCCAAAAGAAGAAAAAACTACATCCCACAACTTATACATGATGGGGTGCCGGTTGCTGATGAGGAAGCTAAGATGGAGATAATTTGGAATTTCTTTGATGATCTTATTGGTCACTCTTCCCCTCGGAGTGCCAAGTTAAAATTTCAAGAGCTGGGAATCCAATCTCTAGACTTGCATGAGCTAGACGCCCCCTTTGCTGAATCAGAAGTTCTTGCTGCCATCAACGACCTAGCACCTGAGAAGGCACCTAGCCCCGATGGATACACTGGTTTGTTCTTCCGGAGATGCTGGACTATCATTAAGCACGATATCATGGCTGCGGTTAATCAAGTCGATGCTCTGGCTTGCAATAAGTTGAACATTCTCAACGATGCCACCATGGTGCTGATACCCAAAAAACCTGATGCGGCTGCTCCTAAAGATTTCAGACCCATCTGTTTAATCAGCAGTTTTGCTAAGCTTATCCTCAAGATGCTGGCTAGAAGATTGCAGCCTCGAATGCCGGAGTTGATCAGACCATGTCAGAGCGCCTTCATTAAGGGAAGAACCATACACGATAACTTTGCTTATGTTCAGGGGCTGGTCAAGTCTCTCCAGCATAAGAGATGCCATGCGCTTTTCCTGAAAATGGACTTAGAAAAGGCCTTCGATTCGGTGTCTTGGGAGTTCCTGTTGGAGGTCTTGGAAGCGAGAGGTTTTGGCCGCAAATTCAGAAACTGATCAGTTGTCTATTGTGCTCTTCCTCCACTAAAATCCTAATGAATGGCACCCTTTCGGAGCCAATCCTTCATCGTCGAGGTCTGCGGCAAGGCGACCCCTTGTCTCCCCTGATGTTTGCGAATGTTATGGAATGTCTTGTAACCTGCCTAGCCTCAGCAGAGAACTCTGGTGTCCTTAAGGCAATTGGTCGTCAGCCGGTGGTTTTTAGGGCTTCCTATACGCTGATGATGTTGCCTTGTTCATAAACACATCCACCACTGAAGTCAATGTTGTGCATCAAATCTTCAAGCTATTTGGGCTGGCCTCTGGTCTGCATACCAATCTCACAAAGAGCTACTGCTACCGATCTGATGTGATGGTGTTGATGTAGCTTCCATCTTGGGTCAGTTTCCTTGCCAGCTAGGCACTTTCCCCACTTGTTACCTTGGAATGCCTCTGGCCATCAGCAGGCTACGCCGGATCGACCTCCAGCCTCCGCTAGATAAACTAACCAAGAAGGTTTCGGCGTGGCAAATGCCCACTTCCTCGGGCGGCTGTCTAACCCTAGTCCGGACTGTGCTGTGTGCCATGCCAATCTTTCAGCTTATCGCCATTCAAGCTCCAAAGTGGTTCTTTCGCAAAGTGAGAAAGATCATCAGAGCTTTCTTGTGGGCACAAAAAGATGTTGCTTCTGGAGGCAAGTGTCTTGTTAACTGGGCACTTGTTTGCTCCCCGTTGGAGTTTGGAGGGCTCGGAATTATTAACCTACAGCTGCATAGCTCTGCGTTGAAAATTCGATGGCTTTGGCAGAGCTGGATGGATCCAATCAAACCTTGGGTAGGCCTGCATCTACTGTAGACGCTGAGGTTCAGAACCTTTTCTTTGCTTCGGTGCAGTTCCAAATCGGCAGTGGTGAGCTAACCAGCTTCTCGCATGTCCCTTGGCTGCGGCCAAAACCATTCAAAGAGGTTTGGCCCGAGTTGTTCAAACACTGCACTAAACGAAGCCTGACCATCAAGGAGGCCATGCTTGACAATCGCTGGGTTCGTCATCTAAAGCAAAATCTATCACCTCTCACTGTCATTCAGTTCACTGAACTTTGGGAAGCCATCCAACACGTTCAGCTCACACAGGATGTGCAGGATACTTTGAAGTGGAAGTGGACGGCTAATGGCCTGTTCTCGGTACAATCTGCTTACCTGATTCAATTTGAAGGACGCACAAGATCCTGGCTGCAGTCTACGGTTTGGGCTTCGGATGCCCTCTGAAGTATAAATTCTTCGCTTGGTTGGCTTCTCTGAACCGATGCTAACCACGGATAACATGTTGAAGCGTGGCTGGACGTGCGATCCGGTTTGCAAGCTTTGTTTAGCAACAAATGAGACCTGCCTCCACCTGATGCTCAGTTGCCCGTTTTCTGTTCAGATTTGGGACCGAGTTCAAGCCAAACTGCAGATTACTTTAGACCCAAAGCCGGTAGATGCGGATGATTTTAGTCAGTGGTGGTTCCAACAGGTTATGTTTCGGCCAAAGAATGCAGCCAGATTGTAGTGACCCAGCACACCACTGCATCTTATAGTGTACCAGTCGTTGACATAATACTCACGGAAGGACCATTCCGTAAATATTACATCCTTCAGAGTAGTACAACAGAAACATAGTCGGTCCAAGGTAACACTATAGGATTACAACACTATTCAATACAAAATCTTGAGAACCTCCTTTACAAACAGAAGTAGGTCTCGTGCAAAAGAAACTCCCAAAAGACTCAAATCGAAGCACTAAGCTGGATACCAGCTCTACTTCTAACCCCTAATCTGCTACTGCTGTGGTCACAGCCCTAATCTATCCATCTGGAATATCTTTGCCTGGAGTTGTGCTCCTCCTTCCAAATAATCATTGTCTTTTCCATAGACATTATTGGCGTCATGTCCAGCATTGCACTGTTGTCGCCACTCCTCCTTTGGCAAAGTAGAGGTTAACTTCTTCAGGCTCCACCAGGTTGATTTGACTCCTTGTTGAAGACCTTCTTGACGTCGTCATGGATTCCTGTCAACTCCTTTGATGTCTCCAAAAATCTAAGCAGGGGGTCAACGGAGGAAAGAGTGAGCAACACGAGCGTTACTCAGCAAGTTCATATAATAGGATTAAGGTGTTTTATGCACTAGCTACCATCCATACCAAAAGGTCATGGATGAACATGCATATCTTTGCAAAACATTTTTAGGAAAGATTTATTTTATCTTCAGAAAATTATGCCCGTCATCCATTCACAGGTGCTAGGGCCTTGAGGAGCCTCCTTTCTTGCAGCGTTCGTCGTTCCTTCCTGGAACGGGGAGTAACATGTCACATTTTTACACTCTGCAGAGGTGCGTTACTTTACCCATGAGAGATCAACGCCTTGTTGCACAACCGGGTGATCTTTCCCGTCCACACTTCCTTTGGTGTGGGGCCCAGTCGGTGATCCAAGCCATTCGCCGTGCTTCTCCAACAACCCCGCATGCCCACCCTTTTGTAGGTCTGTCCTCCCCTTTATCTTATGGTAGACCGATCCGGACCGAAGTCCTCCCCTATACCAAAAAGATAGACCGTTCCAGACATCCCTACAATCCATCATAGACCCCAGTTACCGTTGGGAATTAAGGGATCCCACCCATGTGCATGTAGTCCCGCAAGATCTACAGCCTAAGGAACTGGCAGTCCGTTGACATGCGAAAGGGAAAAGATCACAGATGACTTTCCCGTCCCATTCCAAGTCTCATGGTTAACGCTTCATTTACGGCGCAAGAACACTGACGGCATTGGTTATTAAATCCTAGATAATACTTTCCCGTGCAAATGGAACCTCCACCAACCACATCATTCCATGGTTCCATCTGCCAGCCAACAATATATATATAGCAATTCACATCATTCGAAAATAGGTTTTACTTTTTCATGTAATGATAAACCATAGTATTTTGCATTTACTTTGATAAACATAATCAAGTAGGACATGAGCAAGAGTGAATTTGCCTTTTTGACTGCAAGATTATGCAGTCAAGGTCTTCGATATAACACAAACTCCAAAATCTGGAAAGAATATCATTGGTCAGGTAAGGACTAATGTTTGAAGAAGCAATATGCTATTATGCATAAGTATGAGATGCATCGTCATTGTCCCAAAAATACCCCAATTTAAACAAATAAGCTTTGTCTGAAGCGATACTTCTATAACTTCGTATTTTCTGGACTTAGGAGTGTTTCCTTCACTTTTGGTGATGATTTCATCACTTATGAGTTGATATAGAGATTAGATTAGTGATTCCATAGAGTTTTATGATTTACTTGATTCTTAAATCATTTTAGGGTATTATGTCTTTGGGCATTAGGTGTGTATCACTTTTATTTAATTAACAAGGTATTATCTTATTCAATAATAATACTTAAGTGAAATTGAATAATCTAAATAATAAGTGTTAGAGTGTTGGATTTGTTTTAATACTTAGAGTTACTTAAGAGTTTTAATAGTAGAATATTGATTATTGATGTTTTATATTTAATTTGAAATATTTAAGAGTTCTTCATAATTACTCCTTATAGAAAATATCGTTTATTTTATTTGATACCTTCAAGGTTTTGGTTTTAAAATAATCCTTAATTTCAATGATTTTATGAAAACATCTTATGAAATCATGAAGTAATTATTCCATTTATTTTCCTCAATTTTAAGTGATTAGTTATAAAAAATATTACTTACTCCATTTCAACATTTTATTTATCAAGACTTATTGGATTTTAGACATGTTAAATCAAATACCATGAAAATAATTTTTGTACTTCTTACATAATTCAGTATTTGAATTCTAGTGTTGTTATAATTATGAATATATTTATAATTCTTGATTAACTATTTGCAATCAGTAAAATAGGAACAAAAGAAAATGATATATGTATTTTTTTTATAAAAGAAAAACGAGTGAGCCTACTGGTATCTACGTACACTAGCTAAATGTCATTGGGCCAAGCCATGTGGATCACGTACACAAATCCTCACATACGATGCCTATCCTGTACGCACGCACGCACACGGTCCTCGTTCTCGATCCCCTTCTCCTCTAGCTCGCGTGCGGACGCCGCCGCCGTCGCCCTGGTCGCTGCCGGCCGGCTCCGACGCCGCTGCCTTCTGGCGCTGCTCTGCTCTTCTCTTCTCCACCGATTCTGCACCTCCGCCCAGTCGATTCGCCTCCGCCCCGGCCCTGCGGCTAACCCTAGCTTGGCCACCGACGCTGCTCAACCTCCAACCTCCTTCTCCAACGCGTCTGCCTTACACCCGCGCCTCCTGGTGCGCCGTGCGCCCCCTCGCCGCCCATGGTCACCTCGTCGAGCTCCTGCTCGAACATGCCCCCATGGTGTACAGCTCCAGTCAACCCGGACCTCCGCCTCGAGCCGCTGCTCGACCATCTGCTCAACCTCGACTCCACACTGATGTCAGCGGGACGGCGGTACGTGGCTGCAACCCCGGCATTCTCCTTCGGCAACTGGTGGTGTGGAACGATGCGGTGAAGATGGTGTTTGTCGTCTCGCGGTGCACTCCACCACGGCAGCACGGACCCTGCCTCGTCACGCCGTGATGCTTGTGTGCCGCACGACAGGTATGCTCCTATTCTCCTCTCTTCTGCTCACTGGAATACTCTGATTCTAGGCTTAGGATACAGTTCAGATAGGTTCCTAGATGTTCTAGGAGTTGTGCTGCTACTTCAGTTCGTCCAGGTGAGGAACTGTTGCAGTATTTGTGATGTGCTTGAAGCGCTCCTCACTGTCGGTGTTAACTGAGGATGATTTTCAGTTTGGTAATTTAGCAAGCATGATTTGCTTAGGATAGTGTTGCTGGAATGTGGTTTACTTGCTCGAATCATGTGTATAAGTCATCTGGTGGTGTGTATGTGCATAGATAATATTCCCTTGTGATTTCTAGCTGCTGCTATTAGTCATTGGTGTATTATATGATTATTTTGCACTTGTTCTTGTGTACCTTATGAAAATAAAATAGTTTGGGAAGCTCATACTTCATGCTTTCATCAAATCTATGTGTGTGTGAGGTGCTGTAAAATGCTTCTAGTAAAGGTATTGGTAAAGATCTGATACTGCATAGACTCGTGTTGACTGGTTTCATATTTATTTGCTTATGAATGATTTAAAAGCTTCTGGGCAAATTTATATTTGCTGGAATTTAATTGGCACACAGTTGCTTGTGTTGTAGATGATTCGATGGACACAAGTTTATTATCCTTTGTCTACACTGCTAACAGTATTCAGAAATTGCTATGGATGATTTATCATATAACTGATACCATGACATGTATTTTAATTCAAGAACTCATGGGATTGAACTTGTGGCCTTGCTTGGCTGATGACTTAGATGTTTATTTCCTTGCAGTGAATCTGTAGCATGTTTCAGTTCCTGGCTACTGCTGGTGAGTAGTAGATCATGGTACATGATCTGGCAGTGTGGATGTGTTGTGCGTGCTACTCTGAACCCTAGGGTTCAGAGATGTGCCTCCATGGTGTGTTGTGGTTGTGCTCTTCCCTGGGTGTAGAATAATTTCTGTGGCTAAGTTTAATTTAGCTTGCATGCTGTGACGCCTCGTTTGAGTTACACAGAAGCATAGCTGTTGGTTTAGCTTGGGAATTTTAGGTTTATGCTTTCCTGTGCTTCAAATACTTGGGCTTGTGTTTGTGATGCTCTTCCCCATTGAGGGATTTGTGCCCAGCAGCCCAAGTGTTGGATTTGTGCTGCCTTTATGTGTGAACCATGCTATTTAGCATGTTGTGCCTTTGCTAAATATTGGATAACTTGCCCCTGCCCGTGATGCACAGGCTGAGGCACATAGATGAAAGAACAAATATTGTGCTTGATTTATTTTAAATCCCTGTGATGATTTTAGCATACCACCCCTATGCAGATCTGAGGGAAAATACACCAGCCCATCACTCTGTGCACATGTATTACTGATTGTTGCTAAGAGTGTGTTAAGGAATCAACCTCTTGGTTGGCTGTGGTGGTGGCTGTGTGGTGTAGCTGTTGGCTTGAGGTTTCTTGATCAACAGATCTTGTGGAACTCCTCCTTGTTCACCTTGCTGGCCTGCTCCTCCAGCTCCAGGTTGTTACCTTCTAGCTCCTGGCCTTCCCTCCTTGCTCCAGTGCTCCTTGCTTCCTCTAGCCCATCTTGCTCTTGCTTTTGGCAAGGATTGAGTGGTGAAAAATGGATGGATGTGTGATTTGGTGATGAACTGTGGCTGTGGTTGATAAACTCGAGCTGGTTGCTTGAGTGAATGTTGTGGTTCTACTTTGCTAGCTGCTACGGCTGCTTCCTTGCTCTTATCCCTCTACGGTGAGGTTGCTGTGCTGTTGGCAGCAGGGTGACTGCCTTTGTGACTGTGCTGCTTGCTTGCTTGTGTGCCTCCATGTTCAAGGAACCTGGTGCTTCGGCTGGTTGGTCTTATCCCTATATGGTGCATTCTTTTAACTTGCCAAGTGGATTTTTCTGCTGCCCAACCAATGATGTTGCTCTGAAGCTAATATTTGTTGATGAAGAACAGATACTGCACTTAGCCCCAAAATACAACTCCATGATGTGATTAGCAATGCATTACATTGCTATACTGAGAGTTAAACTAACCCTAACCCCTCTTTGTATTATATTTTTGTTTCCTATTTGTTTTGCAGGAAAACAATTATGAAGCTGAGATCAAATGAAGAAGAAAAAGATACAAGACTTTATAGTTTTAGAAATAATTGTAATTCAATTTGTTGTAATAAATTTGTAATGACAATGTAATGTGTGTTAATTCAATAAAATGTTTTATTTGTCTTTAAAAGAATTCATAAGTTGTAATATTTATTGCAAAGATTTGAATTATTCAAATCTCTATTAATTCATTTACTTAATTATTGTTTTTTTACTTAAATGTTTTAATTTGAATTACTTTACAAATTCAAATTATTTGGATATTCAAACTGGATTCAAAATTTCCCACAACCAATAAATTACCTAGAGGTCATGTCGAAATTTATTTGCATTCACCTAAGATGAACTAACCCTAATTCATGAAGATGAATGAACTCCGATCACTCCAGGGTTTTTAATTTGCGAAAAAATTATTGAGGTTTTCAGATGCATGCATGTAGATGCACAAAATTCTATTTCTACCCCTCGATAAGTCCTAAATGCTGGGTATTACACAGATCTCTCAACGATGTCATCAATTTGGTGTGCTGGTCCATCTGGATTGAGCGAAACGCCCGCACTTTCAACAACGTTGTCTCATCTATTGCTGTGGTTTTTAACAAGATCGTTGATGAAGCGGCTACCTGGCATCAAGCTGGCCGAAGAAGCATAGGAGCCTTGGGACAAAGACCACGAGAGCCTGATTAGTGTACTCTTCTTGTTACTAGCTGTCGCATAGTATGTTGTTTGTGTGTATTTTTCGTCGTGTTACACCTGTAAAAACTTTATTCTTTATTCTTCTATACAAAATGAAGCAGCGCTGCTGTTTCCGTCAAAAATTATGACGGACGGAGTATATGGACAATTATTAATGTACTCTACCAAATTCAAATTCAGTGTCAGAAATAGAGGGGTTTGGGAGAAATTCAAATAAACGAAGTTGTTTGGTTATGCCACCGGAAAACCACCCAAAATTTCTTAAGGATCTAGTTGTGGATGGGCTAGTAGCCCAGTGGTGAGTGCGCAGTGGCGCCTCCCAGACAGCGCGGGTTCGACCCCTGGTTTGGACCCCTGTCGCACACTTCCTGCTTAATTAAAATACCGCAGGGGTCCCCTGCTGGTCACGTTTTTTTAAGGATCTAGTTGAATCATGGTGTTCGTTGGAACAAACTACAAGCAGTTTCATGTGGCACGATTAAATAAAAAATTAATCTAGGTTACATGCAAAGGTTTTACTCCTCCAAAGCAAATAAGCGCAACAAAAAATATTACTCATAAATGTTGCAATTTGCTAATGTGCGTTAAGCCAATAGCCCAACTAAATTCCTACAAAAATTAAAAGGCTCGTTCATGTATGGTAACTAGAAAGATACTCCACGCGTTGCAGCGGGAATCCCTTTATAAATTATATTGTGTAACAAAAATGTATAATAGGTACGGTACAATAAGTTTTCTAAAATAATATGGAAAATTCAACTTGTCACAGTCGATATACTAAATTTAATGGACATGAAATGAGTGTGTATTATAATTATTAATATTGATAATTAGATGGTTACCTAAATGGATAATGTGGAGTTTTCATGTAAAGATTAATAAATATTAATGGGGATGACATGAACAATTGATTGTCTAAGAAAGTGGATGATGTGGATAACTTGCATGTGGAGATAGAAAAATATTGATTATACTTAGTGGGTTTTTTATAAGAAGTATAGATAGATGAAACTAAAATCCAGTCTCACATTGCTAGTTTTTTTGAGAGAATTGCTAGTTGTGAGAGAGAGTTTGACCTCTTTATATAGTGAAGCATGTGGCCCAGATAGCCTCACCGTGCGGCGCCTCTCCACTAGGAGGTTCACTTATAGCTAGGACAGAGCACATGCATGTGTGTAGAAATTGACATCTCATCATTGACATCATCACGGTAATTTTGCTAAATCCGAATTAAAAAATCTCTTAAACCGTTACTCCGATTAATGAACCATCTTTGTTGTTGCATTCGCCTCGACCAGGGCTTCGAAATGGATCTGATGTTCCTAAGTTTTGACAAAAAAAAATGTCGCACTAGTAACCATTGGTTGCCACGTTAATAGTGCATAGCTGCCAGATAATCTTATACATGCAATGTTATTCAGAGTTAGAGAGTGGGTATTGGAGTGTTAACAACAACTAAGAGATGATACCATACTAGAGAAAGTACTATCATGCAACTTTGTATCGATGTAGAATGACGTACTTGAATCTGACAACCAAGTTGTTATAATTTGACAAGTAAATAGTGTATATTATAGCAACTAAGCGTTAACAATTTAGCTGCTGAAATAAAAAGTCATCAATACATGTCAAGATCGAATTTAGTTTCAAAAATCTCATTGTGACTAATCCAACAGTGAAAACGGTATGTCAATCAGACAAGTAGTTGAAAAGATATAAGTTTAAAAAAACAAAGGATTGATGTCACTGTAGCATGCTAAAACAATTGTGCCGTGACCATGAGTCGTATTGTCCTTTATAATAAGATTTCATATTCTAAAGGTCATCAAATAATCAAGGAAAAATCTGATTAGCATATGTATGCAAAAACTCGACAGAAAAACACAACACCCATTTCGAAAAAAATGCAAAAACTCGATGAAAAAAGGGTTCTTTCTTAAGAGGAGAGTTGTTTCCCATGCTTGGCCCAAGCCAAGACAAGATGGTTGTGTTTACTCTAACTGCTAAAACATCTTATATGTATTTAAACATAAAATTTATTATGTTCCTGCGGATTTAGTCTTCTGTGTTGCGTCTATTTACAGGCGACATGTGCGCATTCAGTAATTTACCACCTCATACTGATATCATCATAGTAGTTTAGAAATACGGAAATTTAAAATAATTTCTCTCATAAAGAGTTAGCCCAATTAGTGTTTTGTTTACACCGTTGAGTTCTTTCAGACGAGATATTATAATTATATCTCATGATCCTATGTTTCAATGCAACACTTTTGCCGTGCCAGTTGTCAGAATATGTTATCATGATTGCTTGATTAGCGGTAAAGATTTACCAGATAATATTTTTACGTTTTTTTTAGACATTGCAATTCTCTACACGGTTAGAGAGTGGCCTTAAAGTGTTTCCAATAACTAAGGGATAGTATCATTTCGTAAAAAGTACTATCATGCAAATCGAAATAAAATGACTTATAAGAAATTGGCAATCAAGTAATTCTCATTTGAATACTAAGTAGTGAATAGTCTGACAATTATGTGACAACAATCTGACAAGTATCGACAAAAAAGTTATCAAAATATGTGAAGATTGATCTAGTTGTGATCTCGTCATGACTATGCCAATGGTCAAACAGAATATCAATCGGGTTAACGGTTTTTAAAAGTTGTTAATAAAGTTTTATGTGTTTTCATCATTTACATTCATGAGAGAGAGAGAGAGAGAGAGAGAGAGAGAGAGAGAGAGAGAGAGAGTGGGTTGACAGCACAAGAACACCGGAGTAGTATGCAACGATTGCTCAATAGTCCGGTCAATGTGTTCAAAAAAAAATAGTCCGGTCAAATAATCAAATAGTGGGGTCCAGAGTATACAACATTCTTATTGTCTCGTATCAGTAGTTGAAGATCAGATCAGCTGTCTAGATTCTACAACCGTAACATATTGACCAAGATGTAGGCATAAACACAATAAATACAACGAAAAGAAATAGTAGGCACATTCGAACAGATACAAATACAACAACAACGACAATAATAAACTCACGAAACAATAACTAACAGAAGGGAGAGGAGATGATTCGAGGACATGCGAGGTATACATTATTAGATTCTCGA
Source organism: Poa pratensis (assembly GCA_947311845.1). Taxonomy (NCBI): domain Eukaryota; kingdom Viridiplantae; phylum Streptophyta; class Magnoliopsida; order Poales; family Poaceae; genus Poa; species Poa pratensis. The sequence goes on from CAMZMU010000110.1 coordinate 19,464,768, forward strand.
GTTACAATAGTATAACAATAGTACACTCTCAAAATATCGTACGTCAAGATATTTTTGCATCACACATTCTACAATCCCGATATATATTAAGCATACAAAAATGGACTAGGCACATTTATAATGTACGCACAACAAGATAGCAAAACCGTACAAATTAATATAAAGATGGTGTGTATCGTTGTTATTCTTTTTTTAGCACTACCGTGAAACAACGTAAGGCTAGAGATTTCCGTGCATCTTTGAAACTAAGATTGAAAAAATTTGAGGCTCAATATGGATGTAAGATTTCAATGATGAACGGTAGCAATATATGACAAAGAATGTAGTATTTTAAAACTTAGCAACGACAGATACATGGTTAGGCATGTTATCCGTGATTAAAATAGTTAAGATTATGCATTAAACGCTGTATACTATCGAATACCCGCATTAGGTGACTGAGTTATAAGGAAGTAAAAATAAAGTGATATAATTAAGTGATAATAGTATTAGGAAGTGTCATGTTTGTGCTACATGATGCAGTTACTCTTGACATAGTAGACAGGTTTTGCTAGCCACGGTGAAAGATCGGGTTTAAATACAAGTTGGCAGAATTCGAAGGATATACTCGATTGTTTTGGTGAAGAAACAATAAGGCACACATCAATATAGAAAGAGGGATAGTTGGAAAGGAGACAAAGATAGACGAGAGCTAATAATGGCATACCTTAATCTATTTGAGCACCTGCTCAACTTTTTTTCCCCGGTATACCTATGGCAGTAGATCAAGGTGTGTCAGTGTGTTCTTAAATCAATAAGAACGAATGGTATATGTCATGTCATGCTTCTATTTTTAAAATTGACTTTTGTTGTGTTTCTTTCTGGGTGTTTTTTCTTATGGCGAACATGATTAGGGCCTTTTTTGTCTTCAAGGAAAAAGGCTAGGGTGTCACACCTGCGTCCTACATGGCGGTGGACAACGAGTCACCAGGCTGAGCTACGATTGGCCCAGCTGAAGACTGGCGTGGTTAACTAGCTCTGTGAGCTGTGCGGTGGACCAGGGGGGCCCACTTGTAAGAGAAGTCACTAGTACAGAACGACACATCGGATACCCCTCTATGGAAACTGTAAGTTAGGCGACAGAGAATCGTGATTTTAGCGTTGCGGACGAGGCCTAGCAGAACTGGGCCGCGGCTGGTCCGTCAACATTGGTTACGGAGACTTTTCGATCTCCGTTACCAATATTATTGGCAACGGTCAAAAATTCACCTCTGTTTCCAATACGTATATCTATGGCAATGATTGTTGATGGATATCTGTTTGCGATGTGCTTGGGAAATTGCAGTTGCAAACTGGAAGCGTGCATGTTCAATGCGGCTTAATTCACGAGGGATTGGAACCTCCTGCTCGATGCTAATAAAATGTGACTGGAACCGCGCGAAGCCAGGAAGTTCTCGCATTCTCCCCTTCGTTCTCTACCACACGAGGGATTGGAACCGCCATGGAGGAACCCTGGTGGCAGAACGAGGAAGTCCCGAGCAACGACGCGAGCGGTGAAGACCGCGGTGAAGTCCCATTGTGGGATCAAGACGAGCCGCTGGACTCGGACACCGACCACTCGGACCCGCCGTCTTCACGCTCTATAGAAGTGCCTCCGATGACTCAGACCCACCGTCTTCACGCGAAGGAGAAGACGACTCCGAAGAGGAGGAGTCGCCGGAGGAAGAGGAGCCGGAGGACCCGCCGGAGCCGTATTCTAGCTAGGAAGAATACGACTCCGACGAGGTGGAGGAGAAGGAGTTGGAGGAGCCACCGGAGAAGGAGGCGTCGGAGAAGGACGCGCCGGAGAAGGAGGAGCACGCTTCGGAGAAGAGGCACGAGAGAAGGATTCGTCGGAGAAGGACGCGCGGCCGGAGAAGGAGGAGCACGAGCCGGAGAGAAGGAGCACCCGCCTGAGGAGAAGGCAACCAGCAAGAAGCGACACCACGCCGCGGATTGACAATGGCGCGGAGGCAGGGCGTAAGCAGAACAAGTAGAGTAGATAGCTAGTTCAATTCTACTGTATCGATCCTTCGTAAGTAGGCCCAGTGTGTCAGTGAAGAAATAAAAGGAAACGGTTGTTTATCTCCTCCGTTTGCGATGTTCTACTTTGTGCTATAAATGTGCCACTGCGGCAACCCTAACGCTCTCACTCTCACTCCATAGTCACAGTGTGACGGCGGCTCCAAGCAGCACCAGACCTAACCCTTATCTCGCAGATCTGAGCGGCGCGTCGGGCCGGCATCGCCGCGCGCATCTTCCCACAGCGACGCATCGGCGAGCCGCCGCGCATCTTCCCCGAGTATGTCGCCGACGCGGATCTGCTGGTCTATTGCTGGGCATCTTCCCTGAGTATGTCGCCAACTAGATCTTACACTTTATTTAAAGTAGCATAGAAAACTTGTCTAGTATTTGAAGTCTAGTATTGTGTCTGTTTGTATTACTGCCGATGATGAATAGATCCCTCAATACTAAATCTTGCACTATTTAAAGTCTTGTAGGGTAAAATTAATTTCAACTCTTTGTAGTACTACCGATCATGAATAGATCCCTCAATACTAAATCTTGCACTATTTAAAGTCTAGTAGGGTAAATTAATTTCAACTCTTTGTAGTACTACCGATGATGAATAGATCCCTCACTACTAGTCACAACTTTTTGTCAATGTGCTAATCCTCGTTATGGTTTTGTGTAGCTAGTGTATGAAGTAATAGTATATTTCGGTGACACTGCATAAAAATGGTGAGGCTTTTGAAGAAAACATCACCTTGAAGTTCTGCCTCCAAATCGTTTAGATCGGGCAGTAAGCACACGGATATAGGCCCTTAACGTGTAAACTGTTTTCATCTTAAATTGTATTTATGTCATGTAGCATCATGTTTGGCTCTTTTCTAACTAGCCATCCATGTTTTTTTCTAGAAACATGAGGCTGGTCCAAACAAGCTTTAAATGTGCTACATATAAAGTGGGATCATATCCGTGAACCGTCGTTGTTGTGACGTTTCGCTGCACTGTTCAAAACACTTTTTTAACTAAGAGTGTCTTGGACAGTGTGGCCGAAATGTCATAGCGGTGACGTTATTATATTTTGGTGACACCGTCCAAGATGGAGCAAGACTCAGTACGAAGAATTTGGCAATTTGGCTCGGTGTGGTTTCTGTTTTCAGTTTCTCCATCTATTTTGTGGATGTGTGTAGCAATTTGCTGCAGATGTGAGTTGGAGAAGCATGAAACCGCTACTCGAGTCTTTGGCTACAGTTTAGGGAGACATGAGAATGATAGGATTAGCGAGGCATGTGTAATTGATCATCTTTTGATGCTATGGAACGGTGACAATTATTATATACGTTATGAATGGATTTGCTAGCAATTTTGTGCTTCTGCTGTGAGATTTTGAATGTCAATTGGCAACTGTATTGTTGTTGTAGGCTTATGAAGAAACCTCAATGCAAACGAGTAAAAAAGAATCTCCGTTTCTGATGTCCCGATACATCGGTAAAGGAGATTGGTTGGCAACCGTAGCCAAAATCAGGCCTCATCGGTTACGGTTTTTGGCCTCCGTTCCCGATGAGGTCCTTCACATCAGCCACGGAGGCAGGGACACGGACCCTTTCTCCATTTCCGATGGGGGTTTTGGCCCGTTTCCGATGTGTCGTTATGTACTAGTGAGTCTGGGTATACCTACCCGAGAGGTGTTCGAGTCCGGGTGTCGTGTGTTTTCTTCTGAACTCCTTCTCCTACCTTCATCTGTATCTCACCCTAGTTCGTCTACTTCTCACCGCAAATTCTGTATGAAACTCTGTTGAATTCTCGTGAAATAATACTACCGAGTTGAGGGACATCACAATTTGGTATCAGAGCCGTTCTCGCTCCCGCTCGCGCTCACAAACTCGAGATCCGACCGGTAAAATTCCACCATGAAAGGTGCAGTGTTGCTCCGGCGACGATGCGTGAAATTCTGATCGGAGTTCGGTTGGATTCAGAGGAGACGCGATGGCGCCAGCGCGGCCAGCCGTTCCGTCGGCGCAGACCAATTTTGTTTTGGAGAAGATGGAGACAGTGCAGAAATCGCTGGATGAGATGCTCTTGAAGTTCACCGCGATTTCCGCGGAAATCAAGGAGGTCTCGACGGAGGTGGGTGGCTTGAAGCAGCAAATAGAGGATTTCGGCAAGGACCTCGACGGCATTAAGCGCCGCCTCGTTGAACATGACAATGCCGTGACCACGCCTCTGCCTTGGGTGGAGATTCCGCAGGAGGACAAGGCAGCAGTGACAACGCGCTTCACCAACCAGCGCCCTCCGCTGCTCACTGCACCAGGAGCACCAGGAACGGGGCGGGAGTTTCAGACGGCGCCCTCATCACCCACTGATCTTGTGGAGTGTGAGCGTAAAGGAGATTTCATCGTGCGACCTCGACGGCATAATTTTCCTCGGTTCTCATGTGATAAACCATTGCTCTTGGTAGACCTTAGCCTGGCCTATTTATAGATGTATAAGGTTTCGGAGCACCACTGGGTTAGCACTGCCACTCTGCACTTAGATGGACATGCTGCATTATGGTTTCAGTCATTTAAGCTTATGCAAGCAATTGATGAGGAATTTGGTCTGGATGAATTTGATGCACATATGACCAAATTGCTGCAATTAAAACAAACTGGCACCGTAGTGGAGTATCGCCTATCTTTCGAGGAATGCATGTATCATTTGATTTCTTTAGATGATACCCTCTGTCAGCGTTGGTTTGTCACTCAATTTTTTTTTGGTCTCAAGGACGATATTCGTTGTGCCGTGAGATTGCAAGGCCCAACAAGTATTACCAGAGCAGCATCCTTGGCTCGTATTCAGGAAGAAGAGAATGAGTAGTGCCGCACCAGTCACTACAAATACATCTGTTGCTGATAACCCCCAAGAGCAAGGGATCACTGTAGCACCTCTCAATGTGGAAGTAAGGTATCGATCCGCAGGAGCAAGAAGGAAAAGTTATCTATTCCCTACAACTAAAGTGTCACAAGTTTTAGTTGATTATGCACTAAACAAGTTTAAGGAACAAGGTGGTTGATTTAATGGATGGAAGTTTGATGTAACAAGGCAAGAATGTGGAAGTGTCCCAATCCTCTTCAATGCAAGAGGACAAGACAAAGGTTTTCTAGGATGCTTGGAAATAAGGCCTAGGGATCATACTTTCACTAGTGGACACTCCCAACAATTGAATACATAGATATTTCCTCTTCACTTTGCTACTCTGAACTATTCTCCCGTTGGATAGAAATACCAATCTACTGCGTAGGGCTACAAGAGCACACCTTAAAGTCTGAGTGAACAAACACCACAATATCATAGAACACCAAGACCATCGTGTAGGGCTACAAAAGCACACCTTAAAGTCTGTCTTCCACATCTAGGGAACCCCAAGGTCACTATGAGTGCCCCAAAATAGTACTAAACAAACACCACAATTTTATAGTGACATCCAACACAAAGAATAACTCATGGTAAGTATTTCTGTAACCTTTAGCCTAAGAGTCACACACGGTGCGCACACTGTCAACTTCACACCATGGGACAAAGGTGACTCCGGAAATTACATTAATAAAACCACTTGAGTAGCACAAACAATGAAGGAGAAACATCCATGAATTCAATTAGATTACAAAGCTCATGATCACATAAAGATCACATCATGGGAGAGAGAGATGAACCACATAGCTACCGGTAGAGCCCTCAGCCCCGATGAAGAACTACTCCCTCCTCATCATGGGAGGCAGCAACGGCGATGAAGATGTTGATGATGAACACGCCGGAGGGGGGTGGAGCCCTCCGGAGGCGATTCCGGCGGCGTTTCCCCCCTCCGATCTTCTCCGGCGGCAGCCTTCTGTCTCTGTTTCGTGGTTTGTGTTTCTCCGCCGCCTCCTTTCGCGAAACGCCAGGGGACCTTTTTTATAGGCGTTTTTAGGTCAAGACGGAGTCGGTGGACGAAAGATCGACGGCCACGGAGCTCCGAGGGGAAAAGCTGGCCCACGCGGCCATGTACTTTAGGCCGCGTGGGACCCTCCCATTTCCAGCCTGTTGGGCTTCTGGTCTTCAATTTAAGCCCATTGCGTTCGTCTCGAAAATTCTGAACCGTGCTCTTTGACCTTGCCCTTTTTGGAGTCCCGAAGCTCCCGGAAAGTCTGAAACACTAAAAAAGACGTTTTCTGGAAAAACAGGGTTAATTCCAAATAAATGGGAAAACTATGAAATATTCCCAAAATCATTATAAAACATTGATATAACCCTTATATGATGCAAATATGATTGGAATATAAGCAATTAAAGTGCAAAGTTCATGTATGCATTTTACATGCATCAACATCCCCAAGCTTAATCCATGCTCGTCCTCGAGTATGAAGATGATAAAACTAACATGGACTTTGCAATTTAATACTTAACAATGAATATCAAAGATGATTACTATTGCTACATATAGTCAAATGATTCATTCTTCAAAGGAGTAGCAATATGCAAATAGTTTATGAAGTGATATCAAGTATTCAAGACAAGGATGTTCATTGATAGTTCACAAAGTGTAACATGGTAGCAAGTAATATGGAACACATGTATGCATAATGATAAGTAGAACATCCTACAATGGTCATAGAGTGTAGATGAAAATCTGAATATGATAGGTGTACACTTTGGAAAGATGTATATGAGTAGAGGTAAAGCATGCATAAGTTTCATCCAACTCCAAACTCTTCTACTTAAGTTAATGATTGCAATAAGGTATTCATTGGTGTCAAGCTCTCATTGCCCCTATCATAGCATCTTGAATGATTAAGTTAAAGTGAAAGCAAATATGAGTAGTGTGCTTGATAAAGAAAGGTTGAATGTCTCATGCCCCTTGAATACAAGTACTACACCATGTGTTACTCAACTTGGGAAACAAAGCAAGTTCAATTAAATATCATTGTAAGCATAATAGTATCATCAAGAGCGTCAACTGGGGTACCTCTTGTCCAAGATATGGAACAAGCCCATATCAAAATGACAAGACAAACAAACAAATGAACAATCTCAACACCCTTTTTATTTACCATTGGAATAGTTTTTATTGCAAGGTGTATCACAGAAGGTTCACCATAGTAAGTAAATTTCCACCATGAATGATGCATGGCTTAGATTAGCGGCCCAGGCGTCTCTCTAACCATTTACACAAACTCATTTAAACTCACTCTATTTCCACATTTATTTCAACATGATAAGCATCCATAACAAAAGCACATGATATCAACTAAATGAGATGAAGAGCGTGTTGAAAGCTTGCCATGTGACAGCACATATGGGCTAACTTCCAACCCAAAACATTCATCAAGCCAAACATCATAATCTTAATCACAATGGGTCAAGTTTTATTATGCAAATAAAAGAACATTGTGCATCAAGTTCGTGAGAGCTATATAACCAACTTTTCCATTGCAATCAATAACATAAACATTTTCATTCAGAGGTAAGATAACACAAACAACATGTTAAACATACTCGGAATAGCATAAAGCCAATAGGTAGATATGGTGGACTCACTGGAATAACTTTGGTTGAAGGTGTTGGAAACAAGTTTTGCTTGTTGGAGTTTTTGGGCTAGCAAAAGGGAGAAAGTTGACCATCTAGATGCATGCATGAGTGTCCATAGAACTAACTAATCCATGTTAAACCAAGTAATAACAATCATCACCAAAACATGAATAAGTGATAGCTCTACAAAAAGAATTTGCAAACTATTACTCATAAACAAGCTCATGAATCATGCAACTATATGTATCATTAAAAATCAAGTCAAACATCCCTTTTCCCAATCTTATAAAAGCATCCAACATATTTCAACCCATATTTCCAGTAGCTCTCTCATATATAATTGATAGTGTGGTGGTCTCTCAAGACTCAAACAAAAACAAAAAACGACGCTCCAAGTTTATGCGATAAAGTGTTTCGATCGAAAAACAGAAGTTGGACGTGTGCAAACCGAGAGTGTGTAGGTCCAGCGGGGTTGTCTTCACATCCCCAAGCTTATGGTCTTCACCATCCTTGGATAGCTCTTGGTGCATCTCCTCCAATCCCTGTGAAAAAACTTCAAAACACCGTTTCTCCCATCTCTTTTCTGTGGGGTGCATTAATAGTGATAAACAAATAGGTTCCTTGCTGCATATAATCCTTGAACAAAAATTCATATGAATGTCCAGAAAGTGTATAATGTTGTATGCCTACTCATAAACTCAATTGGATCAAAAAGATTCAACTTAAAAGCTCAAAGCATGCATCAAACAAAATGGGACAGAATCTGTCCAGAAAAACAGCAGCAGCAAAACGTATTTTTCTACCCTACCAAACTTTCTCGAAAAATTCCGAAAAAATTCATGCATACAGAGGATGAAAAGTTGCAACTACAGTTCAAATATGAGCTCATTCGGAGTTACAGAATAAGAATTAAAAATCATACCGTGCACTGACTCGTGCAGGAATAAAATCTCCGAACTCATAAGCAACTTTTCAAGACCAAAATGGGTAAAACTTGGCACTTTATTAAAAACTCCAGAAACTAACTAGACACAAAATCTCTTGTTACAGCAAGAGGACACAAAGAAAAATCACACACAAAAATAACCGGGTTGCCTCCCGCAAAGCGCTTTCTTTATAGCCATATAGCTAGGCTTGATAGTTTTAATGATGCTCCCATAGGAATAAGAGTTGAATATAAAAGAGCATCAAGAAGCAAATATCAAACACATTTAAGTCTAACCCACTTCCTATGCATTGGGATCTTGTAAGAAAATAAATCAATAAAGCACAAAGTGACTAGCATAGGAAGGCAAAGCAAGTGCAACTTCAAAATTTTCAACAAAAAGAGAGGAGACTTAATATTATTGAGATATATGAAACCGTGTCTCCCTCTCTCATAAGGACCAGTAGGTTTTAAAGTACCCAACAAATAAAAGCAAATCAAGAGAAAGGCCAAAACCTTCATCATAAAGAGGATAAATTTAGTAACGTGAAGATTTCTATAACCATACTTTCCTCTCTCAAAATAATTTTCAGCGGCATCATGAATAAAATCAACAATATAGCTATCACATAAAGCATTATTATCATGATCCATAAGCATAACAGTACTATTACTCTCCACACAAGTATAATCAATTTCATTAGTAATAGTGGGAGTAAAACTAGCACATCCATCATTGTAATCATCATAAATTGGAGGCATAGAATAATCATAGTGAATTTTATCCTCAATAGTAGATGGACTGAAAACATCATAATCATCATTGTAAACATCATATATAGGAGGCATATTATAATCAACATAAATTTTATCCTCAATAGTAGGTGGACTGAAAATATCACAATGATTATAATCATCATATATTGGAGGCATAGTATCATCAAAGAAAATTTTCTCCTCAAAACTTGGGGGATTAAAAATATCACATTCATCAACAGCCACTTCCCCACTTCTCCTCAAAGAATTTTTTGCTACCATCATGCAAATAATTTTCCATATGTTTTTTTAATTTTCTCTTCAAACACATCATGTCCTAACTCAAGATAGATTTCATAAAGCTCTCTAAATTTTTTTTCCATTTTCTAATTTTTATGGGTTTTGATATATATAAAACTAATGAGAAACTCACAACCAAACAAGTTTAAAGGAACCTCCCCAAGCTTAGATGATTGCAAGATATAAAAGGAACCTCCCCAAGCTTAGTCTAGTGCACACAAGAATAGAAACTTAAGCGCTACGCTCCCCGGCAACGGCGCCAGAAAAGTGCTTGATAACCCCCAAGAGCAAGGGATCACTGTAGCACCTCTCAATGTGGAAGTAAGGTATCGATCCGCAGGAGCAAGAAGGAAAAGTTATCTATTCCCTACAACTAAAGTGTCACAAGTTTTAGTTGATTATGCACTAAACAAGTTTAAGGAAGAAGGTGGTTGATTTAATGGATGGAAGTTTGATGTAACAAGGCAAGAATGTGGAAGTGTCCCAATCCTCTTCAATGCAAGAGGACAAGACAAAGGTTTTCTAGGATGCTTGGAAATAGGGATCATACTTTCACTAGTGGACACTCCCAACAATTGAATACATAGATATTTCCTCTTCACTTTGCTACTCTGAACTATTCTCCCGTTGGATAGAAATACCAATCTACTGCGTAGGGCTACAAGAGCACACCTTAAAGTCTGAGTGAACAAACACCACAATATCATAGAACACCAAGATCATCGTGTAGGGCTACAAAAGCACACCTTAAAGTCTGTCTTCCACATCTAGGGAACCCCAAGGTCACTATGAGTGCCCCAAAATAGTACTAAACAAACACCACAATTTTATAGTGACATCCAACACAAAGAATAACTCATGGTAAGTATTTCTGTAACCTTTAGCCTAAGAGTCACACATGGTGCGCACACTGTCAACTTCACACCATGGGACAAAGGTGACTCTGGAAATTACATTAATAAAACCACTTGAGTAGCACAAACAATGAAGGAGAAACATCCATGAATTCAATTAGATTACAAAGCTCATGATCACATAAAGATCACATCATGGGAGAGAGAGATGAACCACATAGCTACCGGTAGAGCCCTCAGCCCCGATGAAGAACTACTCCCTCCTCATCATGGGAGGCAGCAACGGCGATGAAGATGTTGATGATGAACACGCCGGAGGGGGTGGAGCCCTCCGGAGGCGATTCTGGCGGTGTTTCCCCCCTCCGATCTTCTCCGGGGCAGCCTTCTGTCTCCTGTTTCATGGTTTTGTGTTTCTCCGCCGCCTCCTTTCGCGAAACGCCAGGGGACCTTTTTTATAGGCGTTTTTAGGTCAAGACGGAGTCGGTGGACGAAAGATCGACGGCCACGGAGCTCCGAGGAGGAAAAGAGCTGGGCCCACGCGGCCAGGTATTTTAGGCCGCGTGGGACCCTCCCATTTCTAGCCTGTTGGGCTTCTGGTTTTCAATTTAAGCCCATTGCGTTCGTCTCGAAAATTCTGAACCGTGCTCTTTGGCCTTGCCATTTTTGGAGTCCCGAAGCTCCCGGAAAGTCTGAAACACTAAAAAAGACGTTTTCTGAAAAAACAGGGTTAATTCCAAATAAATGGGAAAACTATGAAATATTCCCAAAATCATTATAAAACATTGATATAACCCTTATATGATGCAAATATGATTGGAATATAAGCAATTAAAGTGCAAAGTTCATGTATGCATTTTACATGCATCAGTTGCTCGCATTGATTGGCACAAGAAAACACATACTCATGATTTTCAGAGAGAAAGGCAGCTAAGGGATTTCAGGCGTGCCAATACTTATGTTTCAAATGTGGCGACAAATATTCTAAAGAGCATCATGTAAGAGATTTGGACAGCTACTCACCATTGAGGTTGGCGAGTTTGGGGAGGTCATTTCGTATGATGCAGAACAGGCTCTAGAGTTACTAGATGAACCAGTGGTCACTGCTAACCGTTGTCAACTGTTTGTCGATGCTCTGGCTGGTACTGAGGGTGGTGAAATCATTCGTTTGAGAGCTCTTGTGGGAAATCAAGTGATGTTGCTCCTTATTGACTCAGGAAGCACACACACTTTTGTCACTAGAACTTTTGCGGAACGTGCAGGCCATTTAATTTTTGCTGCACCTGCATTACCTGTCAAAGTAGCAAATGGGGAAATTCTAACATCGAAAGAGCAGGTGTCTGGCCTCACATGGTGGACACAAGGTCATACTTTCACCACAGACATGAGAATTTTGGAATTGGGAGCTTATGATGCTATCCTTGGTGTTAACTGGTTGAAACAGTTTGGAAGGATGACAGTGGACTGGGATGCCAAATACTTGTCCTTCCAATACCAAGGCAAGGAAATTACTCTACAGGGTGTGGTGCAGCCACAAACCAAAGCAGTTTCAGCCTTATCTGCTGAACAGCTTCAGAAATGGCTGTCAGGTAATGAAGTGTGGGCTAGGGCAGTAGTGGACCCAGTGGCAAAGAGAGTTCAGAACCAGGAAACAGCTGTGGCTCCGGACCTGGATTCATTATTGAAGCAATTTCAGGATATGTCTTTGAAGAACCACATGAGTTGCCACCACAGAGAGCATTAGATCATGCGATTTATTTGGAAAGTGATGCTCAACCAGTTAATTCTCGGCCATACAGATATTCTCCACTTCAGAAAGACGAAATTGAGCGACATGTCCAAGAAATGCTTGATGCTGGTATTATAACAGAAAGTATGAGTCCTTTTGCCTCTCCAGTATTGTTGGTTAAAAAGAAGGATGGGACTTGGCGATTTTGTATTGATTTTCGCCGGCTCAATCTTGTCACTGTGAAGAATAAATTCCCTCCGCCCTTGTGGATGAACTATTGGATGAACTAGCTGGTACCAAGTTCTTTTCTAAGCTCGACCTTCGAGATGGATATCATCAAATACACATGCGTCCTAAAGATGAAGCTAAAACAGCATTCAAGACGCATCATGGTCACTTCCAGTTTCGAGTCATGCCGTTCGGATTGACCAATGCCCCTGCTACATTCCAATGCATCATGAACTCGATTTTTGCTCCATCCTTACGCAAGTTTGTCATTGTTTTCTTGGATGACATTTTGGTATATAGCAAATCCTGGTCAGAACACTTGGAGCATTTGCAGTTGGTGCTTGCGAAGCTTAGAGAGACACAGTTCTATGCAAAGATGTCTTAGTGTAGCTTTGGGCAGACCAGTATTCAGTATTTGGGTCATGTAATTTCAGACAAGAGTGTCTCTACTGATCCAGAGAAAACAGAGGCGATGGTTAACTGGCCGACCCCAACAAATGTGACTAAGTTAAGGGGAATCCTTGGAGTTAATGGTTATTACCGCAAGTTTGTGGAACATTATGGTCTTCTAACCAAGCCATTGACACAGCTGCTTACTAAGAAAGGATTTCTGTGGACTGAGAAGCAAATACAGCATTTCTTAAATTGAAAAAGGCTATGACATCTACACCAGTTTGAGCTTTACCAGATTTCAATGTACCCTTCGCTATTGAAACTGATGCGGCGACACAGGAGTGGGTTCAGTCCTGATGCAGAAAGGACACCCCATTGCATATATGAGCAAAGCGTTGGGCATGGTCAACCAGAAGCGTTGTGTGTATGATAAGGAATTCCTTGCTGTCATTATGGCTGTGGATAAGTGGAGGCAGTATTTACAACGTGGCAAGTTCACTATTGTTACAGATCACAAAAGTCTCTGTAATTTAACTGATCAACAACTGAATTCTGACCTTCAAAAGAAAGCAATGGCAAAATTAGGAGGATTGCAATTTAAGATTAAATATCGAAAAGGTGTTGATAATGGTGCAGCTGACTCTCTGTCTCGTGTTGGTCATCTGTTGGACATTCAGGTGTGCGGTCTCTACTTGTCAGCCCGTGTGGTTACAGGAAGTGTAGAACTCTTACTCTAATGATAAAACAATGGCTACTTTGTTACAAGAGCTGGCTGTTCACTCTCCAAATGAAAAAGGTTTCTATTTGGAAAAAGGAGTGATCAAATATAAAGGCAGATTGGTTATTGGTGATAATCTGGCTTTACAAACTAAATTGATATCATCCTTACATGATAGTGCAGTAGGAGGTCACTCGGGAATCCAAGCTTCCTATCAGCGAATCAAGCAGTTATATTACTGGTCAGGGTTGAAGTTGGCAGTGGAGAACTATGTTAAACAATGCTTGGTGTGTCAACAAGCCAAACATACTCATCAGAAACCGTACGGTTTGCTGCAACCTCTGCCACCTCCATCGGCTCCATGGCGGGAGATCACCATGGATTTCATTGAGGGTTTGCCTACTTCAGATAGTGCAAACAGTATCTTGGTTGTGATCGATCGCCTTACTAAGTATTCTCACTTCTTGCCCTTAAAGCATCCATATACAACAGCTTCAGTTTCCAAGGTTTTTGTGGACAACATAGGGCCTTGATCGGTATTGTGGCCAACAAATGTGCATGACGTGAAGGTGTTAGGAAGGATGGGCCTCCTATGGCGTGCACCAAGCACTTCGTAAATTTGTAATTTGGGTCATTTAATTCCATGACTAGTTGATCGTACCAGATTATCGGCCCAGATTAGTTTGCTTCACGATCCACGTCTTGAATTATGTTTACATAGAGGTTTACCCCTTATTGTGCATTGATCCAAAGAGTTGTTGATCCGCGTCCGGTGAACTTATTCCATGACTCATCCGACACAAGATCATGGAAAATGTGGTTTTGGTGCTTCATATCATAATACAATGTCGATCATCAAGGCTAATATCCACCACAAGCTCTAACTTCATCTCCTACACATGTCGATGAACATGAATTTTTTTTTTTTTAGAAAACATGAGATCCCTCACCGCGGCGGTGTGATCTCGAACTTGATATAGAAAAATTTGATCATCTATGTTTTTTTCAGAATTTGGGGATATCTCTCTATTGTGCATATGGAGTTTTGTTGATGAATCGGTGCATTTGTTCGTTAATGGAAGTTGTTGGCGCACAATTGCTTATTAGTTGTCAAATATTCATAGATTATATAGGATTTGCTAGAGACTAAAGTGCAAATTTTATTATTCTTGTGATGGGTCCATGATTTTTTTTTGGTGTCATTTGTTCTGATTTAGTGCTTAATCCTGAAAAGAGTTTCAAAAGGTTAATTTCTGACAAGTGCTTAACCCAGAAAAAGACCAGCCCCGGTCAATATTAATTTACGATGGCTATACTTCTATAATCCCATGCATGGATGAAAGTTGATATGGATAATTGTATTTCTAGACTTCTAGTTATGTTAGGCCTCTTGATTCCAAACATGTATGTTTGTTTTGTTATGCATTGAAGGATCAAATTCACAATATGAACAATAACAGTGTTTAATTAGTATAATTAAAATTTCATAGTAATCCAAATTCTATTTAATATTGTCCATGTTGACTATTAATCTAATAGTGTGCATACATTAGTTTTAATTCTCCTAGTACATTTCGCTTAGTATTTTCATCTTAATCAGACAATCTTGTTAGGTTGCGCAGTTATCTTACTAGTACGATGTACTGAAGATTCAAAATTGAGGGAATTTGATCCTTGTGCTGGCCCACATGAAATAAATACCCCGTCTATATGAAAGTCAAATGAGATTTTCTTATGTTTAAGTCATTTTCTAAATAAGTCTCCGTTGATTCCAGATTAGTAAAACCAGTTAATTAACACATATACTCTGCAATACGAAAATCGACTAGACCACCGAGCACTGCCGCAACATGAGCACGTCTTTTTCTTAGGTCTATTTAATATAAATATAACTTTTTTCCCAACTTTTTGTTACCACCGCCTCTGCATCGCTAATGCATATTAATACACACCAACATAAGACTTGTGATATACAAGATTTTTATTATTTTATATCAAATGGTGAATGATCGAATCAGCTGTCAATATTCTAAAATACAAAGTAGTAATGTATTGACCAAGATGTAGGAACAAATAAATACATGTTGCAAAACAAAAAATGGAACAAATAAATACAACCGCAGAAGCAGTAATACGTTAGGACAGATACAAATACAACAACAGCGACAGTATAGTATCAATCAAACAACTGTATCAGCAGCTCTGTCTCGCCATGATCCATGCGAAGGTTTTTTTCGGTGCCTGGCTTAGCGAAAGAAGAGCTCGATCAGGGAGATCTTCCTTCATGCCGCGGGAGAACTCCTCGGAGTGGTCCTTGGTGACGCAGCTGGCGAGGATCCTGGTGCCGTCGAGCGGCAGTGGCGCCTTCAGGATGACAACGGATGCGATGAAGTCGTTGTTGACGAGCGGTCCGGCGAACATGGGCGGGCCGAATCCGTAGTCGACCTCGGAGAAGCCGAGCTTGCTCCAGTCGGAGACGTAGATGGACTCGTAGTTGAATGTCATCTGGAAGGGGTCCTGCTGCGTCTCCTCCTTGGCGAACTGGAAGAACTCCACGGCCATCCTCTGCTTGGCCTCCCGATCATGTCGATCACCTCCATCACCGAGGACTCCAGCACCTGCTTGCTGGTCCCGGACATCTTCACGGGGAAGATGGAGTTGCCATAGTACCCCGTGTCGAGCTTCAGCAGGTGGCGCACGCTGGCAAAGAAGCAGAGCTTCACCGTGGCGTCGGGCTCCAGGTTCAGCGCCCGGGTGCGGCACTGCCAGAGCTTCGCCGTGAGCACGTCGAACCCGGAGCAGAACTTGCCGCTATGCGCCTTGTACTGGGTCTTGAGCCCGTCGATGTAGGTGGTGGGAAAGTCGAGCACGATGTAGTCCAGCGCCAGCACAGGGAGCTCCGGGAGAGGGCCAGGCTTGATGCTCGGGTTCGGGAACTTCTCCCTGTCCCACACCGGCTTCACCGTCGGCTCTGGCAGGCCCCGCGCCATGTCGCCCACGGCCTTGATGAACTGCGCGGCGCCCATGCCGTCCGCCGACGCGTGGTTGAACCGGAGGCCCATCACGAACCCGCCGCAGGTGAATTTCGTGATCTGAAACCATGAAAGCTCAGAATTTCAGCACTGAATTTGAGCCAAGTGTTACTACTATATTCTACAGTAGTACTTTATCCATTCCCATTCCATAATTAATTGGTTTTATATGTCCTAATCTCATGTAAACGCTCCTATGATTCGCTTAGGCTGTCCTCATCGAAAGGATGAATTAACAATGATGAGGAAACTGGCACTTTCTGCACAATGAAGGACGGTATGGTCGACAGGGATGCACACACAAAACGCCAAAACAGAGTGAGTGAGAACGCAATCTGATCATCACAAAGTACTCCAGCAAGCATCCCCCACACTCCCACTAATGTCCCAAACGCTGCCTGTCTTCAACAACCTCTAAAAAGAACATCCTCTTCAACAACCTCAAGTGCCCACCTGTCGGTGGCAAAAGCGGAGGAGGCTACGAAGAACCTTAGCTTAAAAGCAAACACAAAGATTCAGCCAGACAAGCATGCACCACCTATCTATCTGGCAAGGACAGCACCTACAGGCATATTGACATGATCATCTGGTAGGCGAGACGAGATGCCACATCTCTGTCACCGCATGATTCTGTTCAGCCTGAAACTAATTCTGATCAAGACTAACAGGGTTGGCCATGTCCTGCGTGTTAGAAATAGAATCGGTTTGTATTCTGTATATTAGGTAGGATCGGATTGTGATCCTACCTAATACACAGGATCACAATCCGATCCTACCTAATATACAGAATACAAACCGATTCTATCTCTAACACTGCCTACATCCGCAGTAAATTTAGGCAGGCGAGATCGCCATCACGGAGGCAATAGAATCGAATTCGGCACGCCTAACAGGCTAACACCGAGTGGTCAAGATTCAGTAGCTCCGGTCTCGTTTCGTGGTAAATCGCTTTCAGCACCGGAATGGTGGGAATCCTCTGCGCACGTAGGGTGCACATCTGCTACCAAACCTTCCTTGACCAGTGGGACGCCACTGTCTGCACAACCGCTGAACCGCGCCGCGTGAGAAAGCATGAGGCCGAAGCAAAGTCGCACTTGGTAGCACGCACCGTCGCAGGCAGGCGGCGGACAGAGCAGAGCAACGGTGGCGTTTCGCAGGTCGCTCGCAGCAGAACAAAGTGCAGTGACGCAGTCGCGCCACGGACGAGCTCCGTGTCCGGCCGGCTCGCCTGAAACGCCAAGAAAACGCCGCGACCTTTTGCCCGCGGATCCTGCACGGCCGGCGTATTCGGAGGCATCCCTATCGGTTCCAGCGACGCCACCAGCGTCACCGGCGAACGATCACTAGCTCGCTCGGCGACGTCCAGCTCCGGGTAGCCGTTAATTACTATACTCCGTAGGGGAGTACATGCAACGCCGTAATCTGTCATAATTAATCCCCTTTACGCACACTGTCGATGACGACGGGGAGGCGCTAGGCAGGGCCCACGTGCCAGCCTCCTCGACCGACACTCCAACAACTACTACGACCTGGTCTACTCCATTCTACGACTATCTCTCTGACGCGACAAAACGAGCGAGAAGCAAAAAAGAAATGAGAAGCTTCCCACTCCTACGACGACATCCATTCCATGAAACAGGATCCTCTGACTTTACTCACCCTGACTTTCTCTGACTTTGAGTCGCTGACAGGTGGGGCCCATCAGATGCGGGGAAAGTCAGAGGATCTGGTTCATTCTCCACGCAAGCTTTTGACGTCTTCTAGCCTATGTAAATACGCTCCCCAGATCTAAACCCCGCGCGCGCGGATCTAGCTCTACTCACGCAACCGGATTAACAAAATTCAGAAACAGGATACCCACTCGAAGCTTGGCTAATTATATCTTATGGATCACGGCGGCCGGAGCCGGCGGCGGCGTGCACAGGAACATACAGTACTAATGTGTTTGCACCGTAGTTACCTGCATCATCATGATGGTGTTGTGCGGCTCGACGCCCCAGAGGTCCTCGGCGGGGTAGGGGACGAGGTCCTCCTTGGGGAGCAGCAGCGGGCGCTCGAGGAACCGCACGTCCTCCAGGCTGCAGTCCGCCTCGGCCTCCGCGAAGTACACGCCGTCCGCCGTGCACCGGATGGCGGGGCGCCCCTGCTCCGGCTGCTCCACGATGCGCCCGGACAGCGGGTAGAAGAACGTCAGCGCCTTCGCCAGCGCCTCGCGGATCACGCCGGGGGCGGCGTCGGCGCCGGACCGGAAGATGTGCATCGACTCCACCAGGCCGCGGTGGGTCGGGTACCGGTCTATCCACGCCAGCGGGAGCGTGTGGTCGGGGTCTCCGACGCCGGCTTCACCGGGCCCTCCGAGATCCGCGTCACCTTGAAGCTCGGCGACGCCATGGCGGCTCTGCTCTGCTCTGTCTCGGTTCTTTCGTGGGTGGAGCTCTGTGGGAGGGACGAAGGCAGCTCTGAAGCTTGAGCTGGTTCGTACTTTAAATGGAGTTATGTTGGAGTGAGTGGGTGGCTGGTCCGTGGGGCCCACGAGCGGGCCGCGGAGACGGGGTCACGGGAGCGCGTTGAACTTTACCGTAGTCGTTCGGTGGCAGGCTGTTGACGGCCTAGATTTGCCTGTCTGATGTGGGCGTTTGACGTAGGTTCCGCTAGCCGTTCAAACGCACATGGTGTCCGTTCATAGCATTTTCTTCATAAAATTCATAGTACCACTCCTATTATTATTTTCTTGAACATGTGCCCTCTAGAATCTTGGTGTTTTTTTTTTGAACGTTAGCAGCTTAAGGGCTGCTAAATTCAATGATTAGAAGGAGTAAAAGTTACAGAAAACGGGTGAGAAAAACATTAGCAAGAAAGCTTATGTCACCCGTGTAAAAAAAGACCAAAGGAACAAAACTCAGCCTGGATCGAAAGGTATAGTAGCCCCAGCCACGTTCCAGAGAGCCGTTTCGTCTCGAATCCGCACAGCCAAAGCATTAACTGAGAGTTCTTTGTGCTCGAAGATTCGCCTATTCCGTTCGCACCATATTTCCCAAGAGGCAAGTAGCAAGAGAGAATGGATTCCATTCCTCTTGTCCGTCGCTGCTCTAGATCGGCAGCCCTTCAGCCAGTCCACAATGGAGGTTTCGTCCCAGGACGCAGGGTTGAGAGCTTCCGATGCAGTCCAATTGGCCAAGGTAGCCCAAACTTGTCTTGACCAACGCATTCAGTAAGCAGGTGCAGAGGAGCATATCTTCAGTTAGCCCATTATGAAGGTCCAAAAGCCATCTGTGGTCTCTCAACGCCTCCCGGACAGAGCGTCCTTTGCGAGAAGAGATAGCAAAAAGGTTCGGGGCCACATCCCGAGGAGCCGCCCCCTGCAGCCACCGATCAGACCAGAAATTCGCAACGGAGCCATCCCCAAGTGTGATCACTGTCGCCGCAGCAACACAGAGCCTTATCGGTGCTATCACAGGGCAAAGGAGAGCCAACCCAGGGTTTTTTAGGAGATTTCCAAGCAGCCCACAGCCAGCGAAGTCTGAGAGCCCGGCCAAACTTGACCAGATCGAGGACGCCAAGGCCTCCAAGGGCTTTAGGTCTGCAAACAACTGACCATTTAACACGACAGTGGCCACCGTTACACGAGCCCTCCCCACGCCATAACCAAGCCCGGCAACGCTTCTCGATTTTTTCCAGGACCGATGCTGGTAGCCTATGCGTTGTCATCATGTAAATCGCTACAGATGACAACACACTTTTTAGGAGAACCAGCCTTCCCTCCCTCGAGATCATGGATCCTTTCCAAGCAGCCAGCAGAGCATCTATCTTGTCAAGAAGAGCTTGAAAGTCTCCTTTGCGCAGTTGGTACAGAGAGAGCGGCATTCCTAGATATTTGCAAGGAAAATCTTTGATGGCTATGCTCAAAGGCTGTAAAATGTCATCCAGGTTTACTCCTTCGCAGCGAATAGGCATCGTGCTGCTCTTGTTTAGGTTTGTTGCAAGGCCAGTTACCCTCTCGAAAGCATCAAGCAGCAGTTTGATCATGTTGGCGTCACGGAGAGAGGGGTTGATGAATAACGCGACATCGTCCGCATAAGTTGAAGTGCGGATTACATTGCGCCGCCCTGGCGGCTTGGAGAGAGCTCCTTCCTCCGTGGCCTTATCAAGCATGCGTTGGAAGGGATCCATAGCCAAGATGAACAAGAACGGGATAGGGGATCCCCCTGCCGTAGGCCACGACGATGCTGCACAAAATCAGAAGCTAGCCCATTAACGAGGATCTGGGAGGAGGAGGTGGCTAGAATCATCGCAATCCATTCAGTCCATCGAGCGCCAAACCCTCGTGCCCGGAGCATGTTCAAGAGATAGGGCCAAGAGACCGTGTCAAAGGCCTTTGCTAGGTCAAGCTTTAAGAGGATCGAAGGCTTCTTGGTTCTGTGGAAAAAGCGAGCAGTATTTTGCACATACATGTAATTCTCTTGAATGCAGCGTTTTTTGACAAAAGCACTTTGACTCGGGTCAATCAGTTGATCTAGCATGGGAGCCAATCTAGTCGCCAGAATCTTGGAGAATATTTTGATTATGCTGTGTATTAGTGAAATTGGTCGAAAGTCACGAAGGGCAGCAGCGCCTTGTGTCTTTGGAATCAGGACAATTAGAGAGGTATTGAGCCGTTTGAGGCCTCTCCTGTCCAGGTTGTACAGCTGATTGATGGCAGCATGCAGATCAAGTTTAATTGTTTCCCAGCAAGCACAGAAGAAACTCCCAGAGAAGCCATCCGGTCCTGGGGATTTGTCCGAAGGCATGTCGTTTATTGCTGCTTTAATCTCATCCAAGGTAATCTGGATTCCAAGCCTGTAAGGTTAGGGTCGGCAAGCCCAGCATGTCCCAGTTGAAACTTGACCTGGCCGGCGAGTGGGTACCGATGGTACTGTCAAAATGAGCGTGAGCGAGATCAAGCATGGCCTCCTGATCCGTGATCAAGCCATCATCAGATTGAGAGCGTGGATCACATTCCTTCGATGCCGGGCATTGGCTTTGCGGTGAAAAAATCCGGTATTTGCGTCCCCTGCCTTGAGCCAAGTGATTCTGCTCCTTTGTCTGCGTTTGATGCGCAGTAGGACAGCTAGGCCTAGAGTTCTTGCTTTGAGCAGTCGACGCAGCGTTGATTCCTCAGCGGACAGAGGCGTTGATCCTGGGCGGAATCGAGACGCAAAATGATCTCGTCAGCCACACCTAGCTGCTTCTGAATATCGCCGATGTTGCGCCGGCTCCAGGACTTGAGGGCCTTGCTGGTAGCACGCATCTGATGTCAAGGGCAACGATCGGGCATTTATTGCCAGTTTCAGTACTCTAAGCTTGTGCAACGACATCACTAAAACCCTCCACGAACTGCCAGTAAGATTCGAAGCGGAAACGCCTACTGGTTTTAACTATCCCATCGTTAACCAGAAACAGGGGCAGTGATCAGAGTATCCAGTGGACTGTGGCAGCAGTTTGGCTGAGGGAAAGCGAAGTTCCCAATCGACATTACAAAAGGCTCGATCAAGGCGCACGAGTGTTGGAGGGTCTTGCTCGTTAGACCAAGTGTAGCTCCGCCAATGAGGGGATCTCATGCAGGTTTGATGTGTTTAGGGCCGAGCGGAAGCGTGTCATCCACCTCCTGTCTATGTTTTGGTTATTCTTATCTCTCGCTTCTTTGATTAGGTTAAAATCACCAATGATTAGCCAAGGACCGGTAATCGTGTTGTGGAGGTTGATCATCTCATCTAAAAAGGCTTGTTTCCTTGGTTCGTCATGAGGGCCATAGACTGTGGTGATGGTCCAGGAAGCCATGCCCTCAACCGGAGTGAGTCGAGCAGTAACAGAAAAGGAGCGAATGTCAATATTATCTGTTGTGAATCTATCTTTCCTCCAGAGCAGTAGCACCCCACCTCTAGTACCGTCAGCGTTGAGAGCCGCATGGCCATCAAAACAAGGGCCAGCGATCTCCCGACAGTCCACGTCGGAGAAGGTGGAGAGCTTAGACTCTTGGAGGCAAACTAGCGAACAGCGCAGTCGATTGATCAGGGCATTTACCGAAGCACGCCTGGTTTTGTCATTCAGCCTCTAACGTTTGAACTAAGCAGGGAAAGTTGTTCAGCCATAAGGAACTAAGCAGGCAACAAGGTTGTGTAACAGGTCAGAGACAGCAGTTTGAGAAGAATTCAGATTAGACGAACAGGTAACAACACAGACAACACGGACATGAGGCGTCCAGAGCCGCAAGCAGATGGCCGTGACAGCCACAGACAGCAGACTAGGGAAGCAAACAATGTCGATCAACCAAAGCAACAGGTCGATCGAGACACACACAGTAGCATGGCCAGCGCAACCAGGCCCGGAATGGGGCGGCAGCTGCCACACATCACCTACGGAGCACAGATACAGTAGTTGTACTATCATTGGGAACCAGAGGAGCTGCAGATGTTGACGCACGTCACGTCTAGGAGCCCCTCGCCGTGAGCTCGTCCAGCACCCCCCGGAGCTCCGCATCCGGCAGCCGGAACTGGGTCGGGGAGGAGATCCCGGTCATCGTTACGATCTTGGCCATGCTCTTTCCGCGTCAAGGGCTTCTTGAAGAAGTTGACGTACTCCAGCAGCGTGTCGTCGCACATATCCTCCTCGCGATCAACCAGGCCAAGCTCCTTACAGATAGCTGCTTGGGAGCGGTGGTCCGAGCTTGAGGACTTGTGTAGCTTCTGAATCCTTGCGCTCTTCCACGTGTCGCTGATCGACCCAAACATCCTGCGCTTCAGGGACAGACCGTGCCTTGGCCTTGGCAGGAGCGGCACCGAGCACCGATGTCAAGATGAGGCTAGCAACCCTAGCGACGTAGGCACGTTGATCATCGACTTGCAGCGCGGCGAGCTGCGATGTGATCGCTTCCAGTAGCCCAGCTCCAGTCAATCCTGCGTCAGCAAGGGCGTGGCGCGCTCTCTGTTCCTCAACTGACATAGCCCTGAAGTCAGACAGCGGCGTAGAGGGAGCAGGCATGGCGCCGGCCCCAGCCACGGTCTCCTGGGGCCCTGGCCCAAAGACAGTCGGCAACTGGGCCGGACTTGCACAAGCGGCCCAGTATCTTGGCGGGCTGTAGTGGCCCATCTGCAGGTCTTGGTCCCAACTGAGGAGCGAGTGCACGCTCCCCGCAGTCAGCGCCGCGGCGCCTGTGATCGTCCTTCCCCAATCTCCGGTGACATTGATGCTCCGTGGTGGCGAGTAGAGGAGCATCGGCTTTGGCGCTTGGTACTGCATGCTGCAAACTGGGCTGATCAAAGGGCGTGATTCAGACGCAAGGGACGGCATCATCTCTGTATGCTGGTGCTCGACAGACTGAGACAGAGGCATCTCCGGAGACAGAGAAACAGTCGAACCCAAAATGGGCTCAGCAGGCGGGTACGGAGCAGAGATGTCCAAGCAAGGACCTTCCTCTTCGGGTTCAGCATCTTTGATAACGGCCTCAACGTTTGACTGCTCCGTTGACGGGGTTCGTGAGGTCACTGCAGCTCTCAAGACCGTGAGATCAGGCCTGACAAAAACAGCCTTGCGTGGAGGTACACCGTCAGGCCGCGTACTGGCTGTGGTGGCCTGCGACGCCAGCGGCATCCTCGGTGGCGCACTCGATCCGCGGCGGTGGCTGCTCTCAGGTCTGCGGTGAAGTTTTGAAAGTAGTTGCCTGAAGGAGTGGGCTGCATCAACTGTGGCTTCAGCAAGCTGGCTGACCAGACTAGACGGCGGAACGGCAGCAGGCTCGGTCACCGGCGGTGCAGTAGCGCGCTGGCGGTAGCGGCGAGGCTCCGGCTCGCGGGCTGAGGTGTCACGGCACTGCGTCTGATCACGCAGCCCATGCCAGAACCTCTGCCGTCCGCCCTCATCGCGGCCACGGCGCCGCCGCCCAAAGGAATCGTCCCTGTCATCATCATCATCGCGGCGGCGAGCAGACGGGCTGTTCCGGAGAGGCCAGCGAGAGCTCAGAGAGCCATCCTTGACACCCAGCTTCCAGTCCTTGAACTCGAATACCAACGGCCATGGCGCCGATGCAGAGGCAGCCGGCGTGTAGTCCTTCACCACATCCACATGAATCAGCACAGGGAATGTTTGCCCTTCTTTCCCTTCCTCCTCCGGTGAGCCCTCCGGCAAGGAGAGGCGCTCACGTGGTATATCCGGGCGTTGATGATGGTGCAATCAGATTGCCGCGGAATCTTGTGCGGGTCAGAGGACCAAACCCAGGCAAAGAGCGCCTTGCGGTTCTGCTTCGAGATGGATTGCTCCTCGATCCGGTCCAGCTCGCAGCCGCCCTTACGGGCGATGTCCTGAACCAGCTCCCATTCCCACGCTTCATCGGCAGGCCATCGAGCGCGATCCGGCAGTAGCACCTCCAGATGCTCTGGCTGCTGGGGGCTTTAGGGAGCCAAGGCCGCAGCTTGAGGGACACGCCACGAACGGGGAGGAAGCGCGAGTCCAGGGCAATGTCCCGCTGCAAGGGCTCCCTGAAAGTTATCAAGAAATCCTCCGGAAGTACTCTGCAACCTCGATGTCGTCCGCTGAGAGCCGGAACAGAAGCTGGGCGGACTTGGCCATCTGCGCCACAGTGGCGCGCACCCTCTGGTCAGGCACGGTGACCGTGAGCGCCCTGGTGCGGAGGCGATGGCTTTCCGCCTCCATTGACGGCGTGCAAACCACAGTGCAGCACGAGGTGTCCGCCTCAGCGAGACCGCGCCGGGAGCGAAGGCCATCGGGGCGGCGGCAGGTAGCGGCGGCCACTCCGCAGCGGCAGAAGGTGGCGGCGGCGGCGGTGCGGATGTTGAGGCAGGACGGCGAGAGGCGCCGCTGACTTCTGGGCAGAACCTTGAGATGTGGCCGGAGAGCTTGCAGCGAAAACAGAGGAAAGGGTCGCGACACTCGTAAAACTTGTGCTTGCGGGAGAGGCAGCGGAAGCACTTGCCGTCGAGCTTGATTTTGAAGGCGTTGGCGGCCTGCGCGACCCGATCCTGGCGTTGAAGGCCCGAATCTTTTGGCAGTGGAGCGGAGAGGCTGCTCTGGCTTGCTAGTTTGCGCATGCGACTATGCCAGCGCCGGGAGCCAGCGGTCTCCCATCTTCCTTCTCGGTCTTGGTCATCGGCAACAGCAGTAATGGAGTCAGTGGCTGGCGTGCCCTCTCCCCGCACCGCAACCAGAGAGGTCGTAGCAGGGATGCAGAGGGAGCAGGGGGAGGACGATTCTGAGCAGGGGCAATAATCATGGAGCTCAGCCGCGGCCTAGGAGCTGCAGTCGAAGGGGGCGGTGGAGTTGCAGACGCCGGTGCCGAAAATGGATCGGAGTGCCCGACGCGCTCTGGCTGCAGGGAGTGATGAGAGGCTGGAAAGGGTGTGGGATGGGCGGAGCTTACCAGAGCTCGGGAGTAATGGCGGCTACCATTGGAGGGCGAGCCGGCCAGATCCATCAATGCAACACATGGGAGGACGCGGCCGGTAACATGGTCGATGAAGCCCGGCGGAGCGTCCTCACCCGCGTCCCGTAGCGCCACGCAGGGGAGCACCCTCCCGGAAACAGCGTCGGTGAAGCTGGCAGCGGCGGCGGCGGTAGGTGCAGAAGGAGCACGGGCGCGCTCGCAGCCGCACATCCTCTCCTCTGATTCGGCCACGGAGGAAAACTGCGCTCAATCTTGGTGTTTGATCAATGGGAAAAATTTCAGGGGGCCTTCGCCTTTGAGCCTAGCAGATGAAGAAGGATAATGTGCTCTGGTAGAGGTGAAGAAAGGAGGAGGAAAAATAAGAGCATTGGAGGAGAAGACGAATGGGACAACAATCGGCAACAACGGTAGCATGGCGACACACGTTTTAGAGTGTTCCTTTGGGTGGCAATGGCCCGAGAGCTGAAGATAGCAACATTGGGCGACACAGCGATATCGAGGAACATGATGATAGCCCCGGGAGAGAGAGGGAGAGTCGGAGGAGAGAGATACTGCATAGGCGAGGACAAAAGGAGGCGGCAAGGCCGCAACAGTGGAGACAAAGGGCAAGACACGTGGTAACAAGAGCATGCCCGCTCAAGGAAGAGCAATATGAGGTATTTGCGTGATAAGGCAAGGGCCCAATTGGCATCCTAACATTGTACTTTGAAATAAGACCGCGTTTATCCTCAATTCTATTACAAGAAAATAAGACCGCGTTTATCCTCAATTCTATTACAAGAAAATAAGACCGCGTTTATCCGGTCAAAGTATATAAGTGGTTCATGTCTATCTACTTTAATCCTAACTAAAGAAGACAAATAATGCAAATCCTTTATCACAAACTTTTAACAAGACCCACAAACAATGATATAGAAGGTTCTCAAGTGAAAACGAAGGAGAAGAAAGAAGGACGAGAAGGGAGATGAAGGCGAAGGAGGGGAGGACGGGCGACTACCGGCATTGGCGGGACAGTGAAA
This sequence comes from Poa pratensis, assembly GCA_947311845.1. Classification (NCBI taxonomy): domain Eukaryota; kingdom Viridiplantae; phylum Streptophyta; class Magnoliopsida; order Poales; family Poaceae; genus Poa; species Poa pratensis. The sequence goes on from CAMZMU010000110.1 coordinate 19,491,721, forward strand.
ACAATGCACATGGTGTGTCTGACAAGTAACTACCGGATGCTCTATAGTCATGCCTTAACTATTGGCACACATCGATGCCCTAATGCTACGGGTACGCGGCAAAGAGAGAAGTCACCTGCTTGTGAAAAGCCGGTTCGAAAATAATAAAAATAATAAGCAAACATGAAGAAATATCGGAGGTACATTAATTGTCATGTATACACGCATTATACATAGGCACTGTTTTTTCCTCAACATAATGGATGTACATCTCTACACCCAAGTACTCGCTCCGCCAAGCATGATTGTGAGGATGAATCCACTTGGTAGAAGGTGCTTGCGCGGTAAGGCTAAGCACAACATCTGCATCCTAAGATTGTTCTTTGATTAATCCTATTGCATATAAAAACTAAATATAAGACCGCATTTATCATGTCAATTTTGTAGCTAAGCATCTTTTTCACAAACAAAGAAATAGATAATGTACATGCTCTGCTTAGCTAGCTCTAACAAAGAAGTGAGCCCAACTCACTCGATTAGGTAAGTGGATGTACAATAAAGGCAACCAGGATCAAATTAATCCTCGTGGACGCAGTAGTTGGCTGCCCGATTGGTTGTTAAGCCTATATTTCCCAAAATAATTGCACGCACTTAGTGCTTCTCCACAAAGTGATGTTCCGGTCAGAGACACGATTACCAGCTTAATTATAAGATCCAACGGCAGCTGCAAAGCGCCTTTTACCCATTTACTTGAAAATGGGATGGGAATATGCACGATGACAGGGACAATGCCAACTTGGCAACTTGTTTAAGTACGTAAGGTCTCTTGGGCCTTGCCCCGACCTTTGTTTTCTTTTCTTAAAGGCTCCCTTTCACTGCTGTAGTCTGTGGCTCTGTGCGAGTAGTACGAGAGAGGACAAAGGCTCCCAAGCTCCAGGAACCTCGTTTCTTGAAAAAATCGAAAACGTCATTTTTATGTTTCAGAAAATTCGTGAAAAAAAATCCTATGTGTAGATAATATCAAGATATACCCCTGTGCAAAATCTCAATGGAAAACTCGTCGTTACCGCCATGGAGCTCGGCCTCCAAATACAGTTTCCGCCACACGCAAAAAAATGGGAACGCCCAAAATTCAAACAAGACCTGCTGGGCCACTTTGTCAAGGATAGCGAATAAATACACCTCTTATTCACAATGTTCAATTTCCATTGATACATGTTATACGGATTAAGTTCAATTGTCACAGTTGACTTTTGAATTATTTGCAAACCGGATAAATTGTCAGAAATTGAGTTTGGCTCCCAGGAGCACATGCTCCCGGTATGTTCAAAAAAAATTGAATAAATTGAAAAATGTTCAAAAAATTCTGTCAGAATATGAGATCCAAAATTTTGAATTTTCTGTCAGAATTTTGTCATTTTTGCACATGGCGCATACGATGTCGTTTCGGTGCAAAAATTGACACGGTCGTGTGTGACATCGTCAGGTACGTGCATGATTTGTTTCGGATTTTTTGAACATTTTTCAATTTGTTCAATTTTTTTGAACATACCGGGAGCATGTGCTCCCGGGAGCCAAAACGCCATCCTCATAAATTGTCCTCTATATACTGCTAAGAAGAAAATAAATGGCTCGTGGTGTGCGTGACTACATGTGCGACCACGAGTCTTCTTTATAGACAGAATGTTCAATGAGCCAGGTTTTAAATTTATGAACTCCAAACAACCATATAACACATACAAAGTGGTGATTAAACAACTTATAAGGGAATAAACACAAATCAAACATAAAAAGTTGAAGCATAACATGTAGCTTGTAGTCGACGAAGCACTTAACTGAGATTTATAGAAAGCAGACCAAAGGCCCGAAGTTAAATTAACTAGTAATCAAGCACGTGCACATGCACTTTGTGTGTCATTGAATATACCATCATACAAAGATAGATGGGATCAACAACAATTGCATAAAAATATAGATCCATCCATGCGGTTAGTGCAAACCTTATATCCAATTTTGACACTTAATTAATAGAATAAACAAGAAAAGAGCTATGTACATGAAAGGAACTTGAGATGTAAATGAGGGCACCTGAAATTATACACATCATAAGAGGAGGAGTTCATATTTATGTCCTTAGTCTTCACCATCCTGCTTCCGCTGCATGCCCACACGACACCTAGCTAGCATAACATGGAACACATGGACGTATTACCAAGAAAACACAGCACTCCAATCATCTAATTTTGTCAGACATGCACATAGTAAAAACTTCATCCCCGGTCAAACAAGTAGCTGTCACACTGTGTTTGGATGTAGAAAAGTTTGCTGGGAATTGAATTGGACCAGCAATTCCATTTCCCAGATGGAAAGAAAATGGACTCCAATTTCAATTCCGCTGTTTGGTTGTGATTGGAATTTATGGTTGGAATTGGAGGGTAGAACATGATTTCAATTCCTGTTTGGATGTATGAATCTTGAAATTGAATGTTTTGTTGAGTTTGGACAATATAATACTTGTTACATGTATGAAAACAATTGTATGTGTATATTTAAATACTGATATATTATTTTGCACACATAACATTAAAAATTCGAAATCAAGTCACACATAATCAAGTACAAATTAAATAATAACATCATGGACATAGGGATGGCAGCATTCTCTGCTACTGGATTGGATCTTGATAGGTATTTTGCTATTTATCCGAATTCTGTTCCAGTATCTAATACTCTTTTGTCAAATCAATTAAATTTACTAGAAAGAGCTAGTGCCTAACTGAAAGCTGACGTAGCTGCATATTAATCTCTGCAGTGCGCTTCCAAGCGACGATTGGTTCGTGGACGTTGCGCAGGACGCCATGAGTAGGATCAGTGGGAAGGCTCGAGCTGCCAACTCGGAGAATGAGGTGCACAGCCCGACGGCCTCCGTCTCGGCGCAGTCTGTGTCGTCACAAACACAGTCCAAATTCTTCAGCTCAGCTCCTGTAAATCTCCTCTAATCTGCAATTTTCGAAACAGTCCATCCGCTTATAAAGAAAGACAGCGAAAAACAGGGGAAAAAGAAGTGGAGGACGGCTATGAAGCCATGCCCCCTGCCGCCGCCATGCGCCTCCGCTGCCTCCATGCCGCCCTATAGCCGCCAGGACCCCTGCCGCCGCCATGCGCCTCCGCTGCCTCCATGCCTCCCTGTAGCCGCCAGGCCCCCTGCCGCCGCCAGGACTACCGTCGGAGATCTAGGCTTCGAGCCGCCCGAGAATGGGATGAACGAGGCGGTATAGGGAGGAGGACGGGAAGGAGGCGGGTAGGGAGGAGGCCGAGGGAAGGGAGGGAGAACTACCTGCGCCGCCGTCGCCGGATTCCTGCCGCCGTTAGAGCATCTCCAGTCATGGCCCCGATACCTATCCCAAACGTCCGGGCGGACCGCCCGGACAGGTATTGGGCCCAAAAACGCCACCCAAGGGAGGTCCCCAAACCTAGCCCAAATGACCGGGCGGTCCGGCAAACCCCATAGTCAGCCCATATGTGGGGAGGGTTTGGGGAGGCCTGGACGCGTCCGCCACGTCGACCCTGGCAAGGCGGACCCACGCATTTTTTCCCTCAAATCGACCAGAACCAGAACTTCTTCCTCCGCGTTGCTCCTATTCTGCCCACCCCTCCGCTCCGCCGCCGTTTGCCGTCGTGTGTCCGCCGCCTCCCCGTACCTCCGCCACCTCCCCGCAGGTCTACACGCTCGCCGGTGCCCCGTCTCCGCAGAAACCAGGCCAGGCCTATAGCCTCCGTTTCCGGTACGTTCGACATCGCTCTCCATCCACCCCGCTCTCAAAGTGTTTGTCGAATTGCTTGAGCCGGGTTGTGACGACTTTTTATATTTGTAGCCATGGATTCATCCTCCGACGAAGAGTACGATTACTCCGACGTAGATGAGTTCATGTATAAGGAATTCATCGACGGCTCTAGCGACGATGACATGTTGCAGGATGGAGATGAAGAGGCTATGTCGATGATTAGCATTCAAGAAGAATTGGAGAAGGAGGAGCACGTTCTCAACTTCTGGGGATCGATTAAGGGGCGGATTACCGTGGCCCGTGATAGGATCAAAGGATGTCGAGACATGTATGACGACTATTTCAAAACTGATCCGGTGTTTCACGAGGGGTTCTTTCGGCGTCGGTTTCGCATGAGCTCGTCCCTTTTCAAACGCATACTGGAAGCAGTGACTAAGTATGATGATTACTTCAAGTTGAAGCATGATTGCTGCGGAAAACTTTCTTTCTCTCCATTGCAGAAATGCACCGCTGCTTTGAGAATGCTAGCCTATGGAAAGGCTGTGGATGCCATCGACGAGTATGTCCGGATGGGAGAGAGTACATGCATTGAGGCTATGGAGCATTTTGCATACACTGTGGTCAAGGTGTTTTGAGACAAATATCTTTGAGAACCAAATGCTTTTTGAAAAAACTGGAGAACATGTGCACCTACCTGAACAAGAAGCGGAGTATGTCATGCACTTCCTTGAGATGCACCGACAACTTCGAGAGGAACAAGTGCACACCCAACTACTTCATGATCTGGTGGAGCAGATGTATGTCTTCATGGGAAAACCGTGAATTTGTGGTCCGAATAATGTGAACTATTGTTATGTCCGGCTACTTTTTAATTTTATTTGTTTAATGTGAACTATTTGTTGTAATAATGTGAATTATTGTTATGTCCAAACTAGTTGCATGATCCACGTGCATGGTTTGCATAGATTTGGGTTGTAATATTTGAACATTGTGGTTGTAGGAGGCCACTTTTGGGGGTTGTCCGGTCGCTGTCCGCGGACACGTCCGGACGTGTCCGCGGACAGTTTGGGGGCCGGATTTGGGGGGTCCGACTAGAGATGCTCTTAGGCCTGGAAAACGAAGGATGGGCGCGGCGCAACGTCTTTTCCCGAGCGAGCGAAGAGGTACGGGGCGAGCGAGAGAAATATTTCCGGTGCGGGGCTCGGAAACGGTGAGAGTGGGGCGCGGGCGCGGAGGAGTCTCGCGTGGAATTGGCTAAAGTTTCCAGACTCGGATTCTTATACCACTCCAAACGGCGGAATTTGCTGTCCAATTCCAAATTCCCCAATTCCAACCCAACTTTTCTACATCCAAACATAGTGTCAGAGAAAGGCTTTCTGCTACACGATCAGTATAGAGAAGTTTGTATTAGAAAGTAGTACTAAATGTAGACTGCACCTCAAAAACAATCTCGATACGTTCCTTTGTAATTTCTTTGTTTCCTTTGGACCTAGCTGTAATTTGTATTGAGTTTCCTTTTTATAAATCGGATCCCTCCTCAAAAAAAAAATGCCGCAGAGAGCCACTAAGGGACACTGGTAGGCGTTGGCTGATTCAGCAGCGCATGGGACGGTCGTCAGCGCACGGATGGTGACGTTCCTCCTGAGTTGCGGGCTTGCGGCCATGCTGCAGTTGCTTGTCTGCTCGAAGTCGAGGACAACAATTTTGGCACAACACTACTAGATATCCCCTTATAGCCGAGGGTGGAACTACCGTCGGTTATTTTAGTTCACCGTCGGATACACTAATGTCCGAGGGTTCACCGTCGGCAATTTCCCGTCGGCTATGCTCGGTCGGCCATTACTCGAATAGCTGACGGTACCGTCGGATAATATCTTTACCATCGGTAAGAACCCGACAGTGAGCCATTAGTGTAACAGCCGACGGGTCGTCGGCTATTAGTATTCACCGTCGGAAATAAGGGGATTTCTAGTAGCAAAGCTGCAGGTGAGGGAGATGCAATACCGGTCGGCGAGCTTCTGCACCATCGCCAGTGCCACCTTTTCTCCCTTCCTGTCGTACACGTAGAACGCCAGCGAGGCCCCTGCTTGAACTTGATGCGCAGTCCGTGCACCGCACTGGCATCTGCTTGCCGCCCTGCTCCGGGTGTGGATGCCGCCGCCGGCAGCAGAGGAGGCGAGCATGATGTAGACGGAGTGGAGGGAATTGACCACGCGTACGTGCTTGGCCTCATCGACATGGCTGCAGTGGATGGCGGGGTCTCGCGTGGAAAGGAGCGGAGATTGGCGACGGCGGCCGCGAGTGGGGCAGTACGGAGGCGGCATCCTGTCCCGGTCAGTGCGACGGCGGCGACGTCCTGTCTCGGGCAGTGGCGACGGTGGCTCCGTCCTCGTGCAAGCAATGCAGCGGCTGGTGGCGTCGTCGTTCGGGCGGTGGTGGTGGCTTGCTCCCGCGGACGGCGGAGACGTCGTTGTCAGGGGCTCCGATGGCAGGGGAGGGGGCGCAGCGACGTCGTTGTACGGGGAGGGAGGCGGGCGGAGGCGGAGTGTAGGCGACGGGCAGCGATGGCAGGGGAGGGGGCGGCGGCGAAGTCGTTGTCTGGGGCTGTCAGGAGGATATTTTTTTTAATGATTAGCGTTACGCCGTGCTCAGTTGCGCTCCGCTCGCAAATCACGGTCGCATTTTAGGTCGTCGGATTAGGAGTTAAACGTGGAGTGAAAATGAAGCATAATAAGGAGAGACATTAGAGCGTCACACCCTCGTCTACTTCAAAGAAGGACAAATCTTATAGTGAAGCGACACTCGAAGATAAGGTGCGACGCCGATTCTTGGACTTGATGCATAAAGGGAAAACCCCACAATTCGGCCATCCTCTTCTTTGTGGCTGTCTTATCTATACCAATATAAAAAGACAGAGAGGGGGCAGATCCATAAAATTTGAGCCATCAAATTAGCATCCAACGCTTCACACTGCACCCGTGATTAGCGGTAAAACAGTGTCCGTCCGGACAACTGCCTAAACTAACACAACTCGCTAATCTCTCCCTAATCCGGTCCGCACGCACCGCCACCGCACGCGCCGCCGCCGACCGGCCGCACGCCGCCCGCCCAGCGCCTCCACGCCGCGCCTCCACGCCGCCCGCCCAAGCGCCTCCACGCCGCCCACGCCCTACCGCCGCAGGCTGCCCACGCCATGCTATCGGCCTCCACAGTGATGTCCTTGGTAATCCGCACGCGGTACCGCTTATTCATCTTTCTAATCTCTATGGAAATCTCTAACTGGTGAGATTTTTGGATTAGCCTGCTGAGCTACATGTTTTTGGATTGCAGACGGAACGGAAGGGAACTTTCGTGCATGCTTTTGGATTGTTGCTTAAAAAGGATGACCCCGTTTAGAGCTGGCATTGGTGCCTGGTCAGCCATGGTGTCTTTGCAACTACACTAAGCTTCCTGAATCCTGCTTTAAGATGTTTACAAGATAGCAATTCTAAACATGATCTAGAAGCCCTCAAACCATATCAAGCTCGGTGCACTGGAATAAATAAATAAAACGACAAGGTAGTTAGAAGTTCTAATTCTAAACATGATTTAGCTGAACTAAAGTAGATGCTCTGTGTTCATGTGATTTTGAGCAGGCCAAACCTAATTTGCCGCCAAGGTTCAGGGAGGGGATCCAGGTTTCTAAGAAGGTTAGTTTGTGCAATTCAGTACAGATGCAGCTTGTTCCTGGATTGGATCAGTATCATTTTGTATTTTGGTACTGGTTAAGTACAGGATATGCATCTGCCATTTGTCTATGAATACTTTTTTCTGTTCATGCATGGTGCATGCTTTTTGACTTACATATGATGTTCAGCGGTGTCATTGGCGACTCATGTGAAGTAACTGTTTTTGATTCTGGTGCAATGAGACCGTGGCAGCCATGGCGAATATATGCATCAAGCCGTGATCAGCAGTGAGCAGCTTAGCTATTTATGATTCTTGGCCTTTTCAGTTGGATTAAATATTGCTGGATTACCTGCCTCTTAATATGATGAACACATACTAACATTATCTCTTTATATTCTTGCATCTTATACACTCAGTTTGAGAAAAACGAACCTTATCATTTTTATTTGTAAAATTAATATCAAGGGATCAGTTGGCTAAAATGTGATGTTTCTTCGCATGCATAACCGTGGTGTGCTTATACTAATTATCCAGACATTCATAAGTATTCAGCGGAGCTCCAAAAACTTACCTGCTATTGTTCTTTCTTAACCATCACACTAAATAGTTATATTTGTTGAGCTTATGTAAACAATCAGACCTGAGACCTAAAAGGAAAGCAACATGTAGAACGTCTACTGAAAGCGAGACTTATCATTCAGGTTAGTTATTGTGAGACCTATTTAAGAAAAGCAATACGTAGAACTTCTGTTTGCATGACCCCTATGCCTTTTCAACATATAGTGTTCCATCTAGGTTAATTGTTGTGTTGGTAGCTTGCAACAAGGCCGGTTTAGTTCAGTTGATCTTATCAATGTATGACGGAAAGACTGCATCCAGATCAATGCAGATGTCAAGATGATATAAAAACAGTCAATAGCTTTTCGATATGGACATTGTTATTCATGGACTACTGGGTAGTTATATTGAGTACTTTATATACATATACAGAATCCCGACATACACAATTTGTCCTATGATTTACAACATTTATCTTAAGATTATCCCGAGCAATTTGTATAAATGCACCTCCTTATTGAGTATTTGTACTGATGTATCGATAGGATATTAATTTGACAAAATTAAGTTATGCTTTCTTTTTTGTGTTTTGCAAATGTTATATTAGTCTTTATTTTAATAGGTCATGCAATAATTAACAATGATAAGTCATCGCGTGTTTTGCAAATGTTATATTAGTTATCACTTGCATTGCACGTGCACGATTACTAGTTTTGCAAAATGAGCCATGCAAATAACTTGCATTTGTGGAAAGTACTAACACAATATAAGTTAGGGGCAAGGTTTGGTGGGTCGTTGGCTTGCCTTAATCGAAGCCTTTGTCACCTAGCTTAAGTATATGCAAGACAGATAGATCATTGATGCATGGGTCTTAGCGTACAGGTCGAAATTAATTATTAAATATCTGGAAAGTCAGGGCCATGCACCTTCGCATGCAACACGCGGGCGTTCTGCCATGACCCGCCTCTTGTTAGGTTGCAACAACACTGAGGCAGACAGGCACTCACTGACGAAAAGGGAAAGAGCGAGGTGGCGTAGCCAGGCCGTGCTCGTGGATCATGCGTGACGCCATGTAGCTTTCGGCCGCTGCTGGTAGACGGTAGCTCCACTACATGGATTATTCTCGCCACACATTCACTCATTAAGCAGCCACAAATTGTGAAACACTATTTTGACTCAAAAAGTACTCTGCGCAATTTGTATTGCTAAATTGCATGTGATCAGTATAATCTGACCATCACATGACACTAGAGGCTTCAACCAGACAGAAAATTTAATCACCCCAACCACATCTCATCCTAATAGAGAGCCCACTGATCCACCTAAAACTCACTATATAAAGAAGGGATATCCCGAACCATGTAGACGTGGGATATCTCCAACCATCTCGTTTGCACTCAAATCAAAATGCAACTTGCTCGCAAACTAGACACTTGCTTCGGTGATCTGCAACAGTTTTTTCTTTGCCACTTGGTACGTCAACTCTTTCTTGTCGTTGGAGGCATCAATGGAGATTGTAGATCCTTCACCAACTTCTCCATTGACCAACATCTTCGAGATAGTTGTCATTATATTCTTTTCCAGACACCTTTTTATGGGCCTCGCACCGTACATCTGTGAAGCGCAAAGCACTGTTGGTTAACAAAACATACACACAAAGGTTAATTATTTGAAAAGGAGATGCAGATGGTACGATTATTTGACACTTACTGGGTTGTATGATTCCGACAGAATGACATCCGACACATCGTCACTCGGAACTAGAGAGATGCCCTTGCGAGCTAATCTAGCAATGACGCTCTTCATTTGGATATTCACTACCTCCTTCAATTGGTGGTGTGAAAGCGGTTCAAATACAACAATCTCACTTAGCCTGTTGAGAAGCTCAGGCCTGAAACATTTGTGAACCTGCACCAATTAATATAACCAATGGCGAATCAGTAGGTGATTACTCAAGTCTATGGGAGCCTATTTGTGTTTTTATACCTTTTTCATGAGAAGATCACGTGCGGGTTTCGTTGTGTTTTTTCCATCCATTTCTACTTTTAGGTGCTCCGCCCCCAGATTTGAGGTCATAATGATGATTGTATTCTCGAAATCAACATTTCGTCCTTTACCGTCAGTCAACACACCATCATCAAGCAGTTGAAGAAAAACATTCAACACCATGGGATGTGTTTTCTCCACCTCATAAAAAAGGAGAACGCTATATGGGTGCGTCCTAACTTTCTCCGTGAGTTGTCCACCATCTTCATAACCAATATAGCTATGTGATGTCATCTATATCAGTAAAAACTAGAGATAAAGGGTTACGTGATAATGTAATGTTCAAAATCTAGACATGAAACTAAACCTTGGGGATGCTCCAATGAGACGTGACACTGACTGAGGACTAACGTACTCAGACATGTCAAAGCGAAGCAACATCTTCTCGCTATCAAATAGTTGCTCTGTAAGAGCTTTTGCAAGCTCTGTCTTTCCAACACCAGTCGAGCCCAGAAAGAGGAATGAACCTATTGGTTGGTCAGGCTGATGAAGTCCAACTCTCGAACGCAACACTGTATCTGCAACTAAATTGACCGCTTCACTCTGGCCAACTACTCTTGCATGTAACCTGTCCGCTAGGTGGATCAACTTAAGCTTATCCTCTTGACCAAGCGAACTTACAGGGATTCCAGTCGATCGGCTCAAGACCTTCAAATAATAACATTAGTTGAAAGTGAAACATGCATGACAAGCACGTTCTGCTGAAAATATTAGACACGGCAGTGTATACTAACCAGCCTACCTGTGCAACATGATCCGGGCGAACTATCAATTCCTCTCTTCCCTCTACGGTGGTGCAAGCCTCGTCAAACAGATCAATTGCCTTGTCAGGGAACCGACGACCTATATGAATGAAATCACAGGTTGGCTCACAAGCAAATCTCATACCCCCAAACAAGTGAAGTAAAATTCTTTTTACAAGCTAATCACCTGAGATATATCGGTCAGCAAGTTGTACAGCAGCATCAATAGCAGCGTCCTGAATTTTCAGGCCATAGTGTTGTTGGTACCGGGGTTTAAGCCCCCGCAGGATCGCAATGGTAGCCTGCACACTGGGCTCCTTGACGTACACCTTCTGAAACCGCCGCTCGAGCGCCGCATCCTTCTCGATGTACCGGCGGTACTCGTTGTCAGTGGTGGCGCCTACGCAACGGATACGCCCACGGGCCAGCGCCGGCTTCAACATGTTGGCCGCGTCATTGCGGTCACCTGCGCACTTTCCGGCGCCGAGAAGCATGTGCATCTCGTCGATGAACAAGATCACCTTGCCGTCGGCGGCCTCCACCTCCTTGATAACGTTCTTGAGGCGCTCCTCAAACATGCCGCGATACTGAGTTCCAGCCACCAAGGCGGTGAGGTCAAGCTCCAGGACACGCGCTCCCGACAGCGCGGCAGGGACCTTCCCGGCGGCGACGCGCTGGGCGAGGCCCTCGGCAATGGCCGTCTTGCCGACCCCGGCGGCGCCGACGAGCGCGGCGCAGTTCTTCGTCCGGCGGCAGAGGATGCGGACAATGCGGTCGATCTCGTCGTCGCGCCCGATCACCGGATCGGAACTGGCGGCCGACGCCGTCATGTCCCGGCTGTAGGTGGGCAGGCACGCGCGGTGTTTACGGTTCCGGATGTACTTCCATGCTTTGGTGCACACAGCTGCCAATGCTCCGGCGCAGACTAGGAATACCACGTCATTGACCGACACCTCGATGGGGCGGCTGCTAGAGGAAGAAACGGCACGTGTGCAAGAGGAGGAGCCCGATAGGTCGATCACCGGCATTGGATCGTCAACCCGCTCACTCTCCGTAGTCTTCTCTCTCCCTGTGATCCCATCACGCCGTGGTGAAGACATGGTTGGTTTTCGCCGCCGGCGCCTCTAGCGCGAGAGGCGAAACCGTGTTTTCTTCTGTTAATCTCTACTACTCCCTATTTTTTTTTTTAACGGACGCTCTCCCTTCCTTTTTTTTTTGCGAAACACAGTACAACGCAAGCGCTCATATACACGCGCACACACACACTCACCCCTATGAACGCACGCACGCACACACCCTACCCCTATGAGCACCTCCGAGAGACTGAGCCGGCGGGTTGAGTCTTGAGATTGACGAAGTCACCACGGGCGCCTCGCTGTCGACGGGAACGTCGCCTCCCACTGAAGAATATTCCGCCTTAAATGAGAAACACCAGCGTCAAACCTGGGGTTTGAACTCTGGTGGGCTGGGGGTACAACCACCCACCTAACCATCTTGCCACAGGCAAGTTCTCACGCTCTCCCTTCCTTGACCTAGTATATCTTGCTAATTAGAGCTCCTATCCAAAACGGTACATGCAATCGTACCTATTGATGGCTATGATTCAAAGACTAGTAGTTGAGGCTGGCTTTATACACGCAAGCGCCGGACAATTCGCTCGCAACAGAACGAAGCGCTCTGACGCAGGTGGCGCCATGCATGCACGGACCAGCTCCACCCTACTGTTTCGCCGACCGGCCGGCATCCCGATCGGCTCCAGCTACGTAGCGGCGGTGCCGCATGCGTCACCGGCGGCTACCCTCGCTCAGTCGCTCGGCAACCGGACCACTACCTACCCGATAGCGTCGCCTTAAATTTGCGCCGGCTAGCTGAACTCAACTACTAACGAAAGTGGGAAAGCCTGCCGTTGCTGATCACGGCATGCTTCTGCTTCAGGCGAGAACTCCGTTGTTTTTGTGTGCACCAGGGTTTAAGCTCATCGGGTCGTAGGGCGTGTTTGGTTGCTCACGGGACTTTAGGAACGCGGCGTTCCATGCGTTTTTTTTTTTGGCCTGTTTGGTTTTCTGCCCGGTTCCGCGAGCCTGCATAAGCACGAACATTAAAGCAGTCGGCCAGACCCGAGAGGAATGCTCGATTCAGCCGTTTCTCCAAATCCACCATCGGGTAGTGTATTTTGGCACTTCTCCGTAAGAAGTCTTGCCTGAGTGGGTACCAAACTTTTGTTCTCCTCACCTCCCTTACTCTCCTTCATGGTGGCCTACAGCGGAGGCGGCCGCAAGGACAACTACTGCCGCCACGCTCCAGCTCCCGGCGGCGGTACGGCTCGCTGGCGTACGGCAACGCAGCAGTCGTCCGTCCTTGAAGAGGAGCGAGCGCCTCGCAAGCGCGAGCGCGAGGTCGGGAGGACGAGCGGTGGAGGTGCTGCTACGCCTCGAGCGGTAGGAGTGGTCTCCCTGTCCATCCTCCGCCTCCTCCCCCAACTCCGGCCATCTCGCCGTGACTCCGGCCCTTTTCCACGGACGCAGCACCAGGCGAGCTCCCCACGCTCGTCCTCATCCGCACCGAAGAGGCTCAGTATCTTTTATCCCCTTTTTCCCCTTTTCAATTTCACTTGCTCTCTAATCTATAGAAATACACTTCGATTCAAAATATTGTTTACACGAAATAAGTGTGCATCGATGAGTAGATTTCATTCCTGTTTTAAGTTTCATCGACCATAACTTGCCAATTTTGAATCGACATTCTAAACATTTTTAGATGAATTTTGTCAAATTTGTCATACTCGGTTGAAGTTTTTTTAAATCCTTTCATGAGCACGTTCATCTCGACGTTTCCCGCAACTTTTTTGTTGTAACTTTTCTATTTCGGCAGACATATACGAATATACGGGTAGATCTTGTACTGAACTTTGTACGTGTTTAGACTGCACTAGTGTACATGTACAGTATGTTCTTCAACCTCCGTCGCCGCCGTTCTCCGCTATAAACTCAAGTGTCAGACCGTTGTTCTTCTCGCCGTCGCCGCTGCTGCTACTAGGCTGTGTTTTTTTCGATAAAGGGAGATTTATTATTTAAAAGGTTTAATCAATACACTCAGCCTCTGCATAACAACGATGCACACAACCGACTAGGCTATGCTTGGTGTTTTTCAACCTCTGCCGGCGAACCACCACCACGCCGCACCATTTTTCTTCTCGCTGCGCTTAATGGTGTCACATGGATTGTTCAAGCGTGGTGGTGTGAGCTAAGTTCACCATGAGTTAATTGCACCCACGGTCACATAACTCGTCCGCTATGTGCACTTAAGTCATACATTGGGAGAACGTGATTTTTTTAGTCACACAACTGGAAATTTGGTACACGTAGGTCACGAACCCCACGTGTCAGTCCGTTTTCCGTTGCAAAAGGCGTTGCAAAAGGTCACACGCGTGGCACGTGATACTGACTGACGTGGACGCGTAATTTTACAGAAAACCCCTGTATTTTTGGACATTTCACAAAAAACCCAAATTCGGGTCCAATCACATTTTTCACTCTCTCTCTGACCCCGTTGACCCAGATCATCTTCACCGGCGACGACATCCTCGCCCCGAATTCGAGAATCAGATCCAAACCATCTGCGTCGTGGGGCGCCCCGTGGGTCAGGTCGACCTTGGGATTCGCGAGGGCGACCGCGGAGGAAGCGGTGGGCTCTTTCCGGCCCGAGGAAGGCGCGGTGTCCTTGTTGCGCACGCGCTCCTCCTCGCGGCGCAGCACGGCATGGTAGATGGCGAGGAAGTCGCGGCCGCGGGCGTCGAGGATGGCGTTGCGGTCCTTGAGGGGCCGCTCGACGACACGGATGTGGGCGGTAGAGGCCTCGTCGTCGTCGTCGGGCTCCTCTGGTGGCGGCGGCCGGGGATTTTGCGCCCACAATGCGCGCGCGAGGTAGGTGGCGCTGGATGGATTTTCTACTGTACAGCCTCGACAGCGACGGAGCACGCGTTCTGAATCGAGATGATTCGTGTCCAGATTCCTCTTGATTTCATTCAGTTTTTGCTGATGATTTGGTCCTCGCAAGGAGCTGATTAGCTTCGCTGCTAGCTGAGCTCGTTGAAATGCAAATTTGCAGCGAGAAGAGCTGGTGCGGATTGCTGCTGTTCTTGGACGTGAGCACTAGACGGGAGCGGCGGCCGGCGGCATTCTCAGATTATTTATTTTTATAAATATTTTTGTTATTTATTGGACTGACATGTGTGCCAGATTTCTTTTCTCGGATTTTTATTTGTTTTCTCTTGATATTTTCGTTATTATTGGACTGACTGGTGGGTCCCCTGTTAAAACTGAGTCAATATTTGTGATTGGACCCGAATTTAATTTTTTTGCGAAATATCCAAAAATACAGGGGGTTTCTGTAAGATTACGTGTCCAGGTCAGCATCACGTGGCACGCGGGTGACCTCCTGCAACGAAAAATGGACTGACATGTGGGGTTTATGACCTGCGTGCACCAAATTTTCAGTTATGTGACAAAAAAATCACGTTTTCTAAATGTATGACTTAATTACACATAGTGGACGAGTTGTGTGACTGCGGGTGCAATTAACTCGTTCAACATGTAGTAAAGAGGTGAGGGCCCCGGAAACACAGATACAAACCAAACGTCATGCTCAAAAATCTTACACCCAGCCGAACGGGTCTGATTAGAACATTGTTGGTAAGCAAACTAGATACACAACATGATTCAAGTCGCGTTTTTTCAAAGACAGCCCCTAGTGTACCACGGATACAAAGTGGCAAAAATCATGCGAGCAACCTTAGAGTTTGGACCATGTGTAGTTGGTGCACTTTGGCATGTTAACTAACTTCCACATTATTTAATCCAGTACGAGCAAACTCTGTCAAACGGTGCAGCTAAGCAAACAGGTCATAACACTTCATAAAAATATTCTGCATGGTGGTTGTGCCCATCGTCGTCATGCATGACCGCGCGAGCTTTCATTCATGCACCAAGGACATGCACCTTTGCATGCAACACGCGCATAAGCCGCCTTTTTTTTTTTATAGATTAGCCGCCCTTGTTAGGGTCCAACAACTTGGTCACGAAAAGGGAATCGAAGAGCGAGCTTAGTGTACAATTTGTTGTAAAATAGCGCAGCAAAAGTAGATTAAACGAAGAACAAAAACACAAATTTAACGTAGAAACCCTTACGGAAAAAACCACGGAATGCACGAAAGCGTATCACTATAATCGGGAGGAGTATTACAATACACGATAGGATAAAACCTTTACGTGCTATCAATCTGGTGAAACTCCCTCTCTGTTCTCACGATCTAATATATGACTACCTGGTGCTATATATGGGGGACAAACAACTCTCTTTCTTGACAGACACGAAACAGAGTTGTACACATGCCTTTTCGGTAGGACTCTATATATGGTAGAATTCGGAGCAAAATAAAACAACACTCCACCTTGAGACGAATCCTCTATAACAGTCATAGATAGCATCAACTCCTCAATTAAAGTCAGCACAAGTAAACCTTGTGTCTTCAAACATTCATAGGACAAATAAATTTCTCACGAAGTCATATCTAGCAAAACAATGGTAGGTCGTACGAAAACAACACAGCTGTCAACAAAGCAGACGAACGAAACTTGGGTCTCCCAAAACCCAATAAAAGTCGGAGTCTGTGCACTGACCTCCAAAACTGAAACTGCCTGAGCGAGCGCATAGCTCATAGCGCAACATCTTGGTGCACATAACAATGTGAAGAACTCATCTCATAGAATCTAAATGTGCCACAAAGCACAAATCTCGGCAAACAATACTCATGCAAGAGTATATGGTACGTATGGCATCTCGTACACCAAAACTGCCGACGGTAATGAAAAACCATGACATGATCAAAAATTGTCCATGTAGAACAACTGTCGGATGAAGGAACCTTCTCAACATGCAACGGAGCATCAACTCTGCAATAGACCCCTCATGAAAGAGCAACGACAACCGAATTGTACTGAAAACTTAACAGTACTAAATGTTGTAGTATCTATCAGATAACAAATCTCCTTGCACCTCAACCGATTCTCATCCTGAATAAAACAAAACCTTCACATGCATAACAGCAAAACTCTGGAGAGAAAAAGTATATGCTGGCTACCAACCGGCTTAATAATCACCTCCTCCATAAATTTTTTGATAACTAAATTGTGTTCATGTAATTGCAGCAATATAATATATCTCCCCGAAAAAGGCTATAATCCAACAAATTCCACCTTAAACAGAAACTAACCAGTGCATCCTCATAAATGGCTTACGCCAGTAATGCTCGCATCTTGACTTGCCATAGGAAAACCTTGTGTCACGGTCCAACGACGGAACATCATACCTCATATCATGAGCAGATAAATCTGTGCACAAGTAGTACAAACCAAAACTATTCTTTGTAGAATTTAAATTGCAGAGCAAAAATAGACCAGATAGCACCTGGTAGCTGAACTGGGTGGATGTAGCAACTAGAGATCAAAAAAATTGATTAATCTTACGTGCATGCAGTCACGTGAAGCAGCAGATGCTGATCTCTTTGATCGCTTTGGATTTCTAGCTAGGGACTTGAACGATCTAGTGCTTCGAGTCAAAACCGATCTGGTACTCGGTGATCCACGCGCAACCTCTGGACGGAATTAATACCGAAGACAGGACATGATAAAGCTGTACCGAAATCGAACGCGACCAATCCAAAATCTGTGCAGACGGATGGATCGCAAGGCGGCGCACCGGACGCCGACGAAAACTCGATCTTGGACCAGACGCCAAAGAAGCTGCATATGCCGCAAGATTGCGGCTGTTGATCCAACAAAGACGAAGCTGCGTCATGCTGACCTGGGAGCGCAGCGGAAAGTCTCCCGAGGCAGCGGATCGATGAATCCTTTGATTCTGATACCACTTGTTTTAAAATAGCGCAGTAAAAGTAGATCAAACAAAGAATAAGAACACATATTTGACGTGGAAACCACTTACGGGAAAAACCACGGAATGCACGAAGGCGTATCACTATAATCGGGAGGAGTATTACAATACACGAGAGGACAAACTCTCTACGTGCTATCAATCTGGTGGAACTCTCTCTCTGTTCTCACGATCTAATCTATGACTACCTGGGACTATATATGGGGGACAAACAACTCTCTTTCTTGGCGGACACGAAACAGAGTTGTACACATGCCTTTCCGTTAGGACTCCATATATGGTAGAATTCGGAGCACAATAAAACAGCACCCTTGCCATGCTCCTGCATCATCATCATGGATTCATGGTTGATACCATAGTTTAAAAAACCGGACCGGTCACTGAACCGGCGAGGCTCTCGGTTCCGGTTTCACCGGTTGAACCGCCGGTTCAATCGGTTCAGTAGCGACAAAAAACCGGCAAAAACCGGCAAATTTAATAAATAAGTAAGCTAATTTCGAATTTTTCATCATTTCTAATTTATTTTTCATATATTTTATTATTTTTAATTTATTTTTTCCGGTTTTTTGATACTCCGGTCTTTTGCGCTTAAAAAACCGGCCGGGCTGCCGGTTCCGGTTTTTTCCGGTCCGACCGGCGGTCCGGTCCGGTTTTTAAAACTAGGTTGATACCTTTCCGCAGCAGCCGCTGGTAGACGGTAGCGCTTAGCTGCCTCTACATTGATTGCTCCCGTGCCATGCATTCACTAGTTCAACACATCTGTGGTCCTCCGATCTAGATTCATATATAGGGCGTGTTTGGTTGAGTTTCCATACAGGCCCGCTAAATACAAAAAATAGTGCGTTTAGCTACCTGTGTCATATGAAATTTTCGCATCGAACAAAACTTAAATCAGCCCAAAAGTTGTCCCGCTGGGAAAAGTCAAATCAGCCATTCCTTCATGGCCACGTGCGAACGAGCCAGCCCAAGTTCGGTAGCAGAGATTTTCACATACTTACCTCTCTTAAACTATTTCACCTAATCCACCGTATTTGATTCAAGATAAAATATGCATAAAATATATGCATAGATTTCATTTTCATAATCGGTTTCGAGTGTCGTCGACCGTACTTCTTAAATTTGGACCGAAGTTTGCACCATTTGTAGGCGAAATTTGTCAAATTCGTCGCTCTTGATCTACCGTTTGAAAATTCCTTTAACACCCAGATGCATCTCACCCTTTTTCAGAACTTTCATGTTGTAATTTTTCTGTATCAGTGGACATATACGAATATATTTTATCTAGTACATATGTACGTTTTTACATTGTGCCTCTTGTATGTGTTCATTGTGTGTTTGTGTGTTCGCTGCCGCCGCAAACTTTGCCGGCGTCGGCGGCTTCTGTCGTGACCCTTCACTATGGCATTGTCATTGCGACGCACTGTTGTCTTGCACGCCTGCTCCTAATGAGCTGTCAGCCTGTCACATAGTCGAATTCGTTCCAAGTATGGTGGTTCTTTTGCATGTACTCTACGGTAGTCCAACCAAGTCGAGCAAGGCGTTTTGGCTCTCGAGCTACATGTAGCTTGTTGCATTTTTAAGTTTCAAAAAATCGAGGGGAAAATCTGAGATATAAATAGTGATATGATCTATAAGTTTGAAAATTTTTAACTCGAAATCTGCTGTATTGTGGGCTTTACAAAAATGAAAAATGGACTGATCTATGTGTGAACACTGCACAGTTTTAAAATAAAATAAAAACTTGAAATTTTGTTTGATTTCTCTTTTTTTTTGTAGCAGCATTTTGAGTTGAAACTTTGCATGCTTGTAAATCTAGACACTATCTACATCTGGGGTTTTTCACGATTTTATGAAACTAAAAAGTGCAGATTTAGATTTTTTTGAAAAAAGTTGAATGGTGACAGTCTGTCCGGTAACTCCGGTTACATGCATGGTCAACTGCGCCGCTCGTTCTGTTCCTCGCCATTTGTTTTGTGGGCCATAACTGCTCTCTGGGTCAGTGGCCGGCCCGTTATCTATTTAGGCTGAAAATACTCCAGATGAAGTGTTCCTAGGAAACAGGCCATTACCCACTTGAGCGACCTGGCACAAAGTGAGGTACAGAAATACCATGCGTTTTATTTTCCCATTAAAAAATATATACCTGTGTGTTTTGTTATTATTTTTAGTTTGTTTCCCTTGTGTTTTATTTGTCGTGTAGCTTTTTACTTTGAATTTATTTAATCTTTTAAAGTTATAAGATCATATTTTTATTTCTTCTGTTTTGTATGTTTTTTATCAAAATTATTTTCACTTGGTTTTTTAAAATTCATGTTTTTTTTTGTTTAGTAGTAGAATTCCCTATGATTTGTTTTCACAAAAATTGTCAAGTTCACCCATAGATATATATTATTTGGAAAAGAAGTATATTTTATGAGATATTCAACTGAAATCGAGAGGTTTATTTACTTAAAAAATAATATGCAAATGTTGCGGACATATCCTCTACAATTTGTGGAAGTGTATTCCCTTGATTCTTCCATATCTCGAAGAAGTTCCTTCATGCGGATGTGGGGCGATGGCCAGAAATCATGATGCTCGCAATTATGCACCCGTGGAGAAAAAAATCAAAGCTATTCGGTGAGGTGTTGGTCAGATAAAGCGTGTGTTTGCTCTATCAAAATTTTGTCCGGACAAGAGTTTGATTGCATGTAAATTGGTCAATGTCGGACAGGGAAAAAAAGTAACCAGCATGCAAACGAATCGATTTTGGTCATGCCAGAAAAATTGCAGAGTGGTCTTTGGGCATCATGCGAACATACCCAAACAATGCCTAAATTCGCGAAGCTTGGACGCCAATTGATGCATACCAATAGTTTGGTCAGATGTTTTTCTGGACCCAGAAACCAAACATACACTATGTTCTTTGTTTTTTCACCCTGGACGATTCGTTCACGTTGTTAGTGTTGTTTGTCACAAAGGTTTAAACCATTTATCCCTGATGCAGAATAGATTATCAGGTTTATAAAGAAAAATAGCCGTTTTAGAATAAATATAATTTGCATTCGACGTTCCCCCATCACATACAACCAAAAAGATGTATGTGTTATTTTCCCAAAAATCCATATCGGGTCATGGATGCAGATACACCCACTGCTGAATTTTTTTTCTTTCAAAATGCCAAAAAATTTAAAATAAATTTTTTGGATATACTTCAAAACATTTTATGTTAGCACAAAAAGTTTCCCGAGTAAAGACATTTTTTGTGACTTGTCCAAAAACGACAAATCCGGACACTCCAAAATGACTTTGTACGAGACAATTTTTTTGTCTTTTTTACGCATGTCACAAAAAAGTTTTTTCTCCGTGAAATTTTTTGTGCTAACACAAAATGTCCTTATGTATATCCGTTTTGTTTGGAATTTTTAACATTTTGAAAAGTTTTTAAATATGTTTTACACAATGGGTGCCTCTGCACCCATGATCCGAAAGGTTGTGTCTTTATTTTCCTGTTTTCTTTTCTCTCCACATTAAATCTCTTAAGAGTCGACCTCATCTTCACGGCTCCTCTCCCTTCATCCGCCGGCGGTGTTGCTGCTTGTTTTATGGACGGAGAGGAGAGGCATGCTCGCCCCTGTGTGTATTAGCTATATGTCCATGTTTAGTGTGTAGTGTTTGCCTCTGTGGTTTTTGGCTTCATGTTGTGTGTGTGTGTGTGTGTGCTTTTCTCCGGCAATTGCGAGCCACTTCGAGAGGTTGTTGAGCTCTCCTCCCAGTTGTTTCCCATGGTGGGTGACAGACAGCTACCAGAGAGGGATCTGGTGGGAGCCCATCCAGTAATCTCAGTTCGTAGCCAAAGAACTAAGGAGGAGATTTGGCTTCTCCACTCAGGTTCGTGGTGCTATCTCTTCCGTAGCTCATCCTCACACTAGTAGGGAAATGCCTTTCTATGGATCCACTATCTGTGGCGCACCAAACTTCGCGTGTGCGACAAAAACAATTCAGTGGCGCACCATGCCAAATGCGCCACAGAATACTGTGGCGCATAGGCACAGCCATGCGCCACAGACATAAGGTGGGTCCCGCCTCTACAAAAATCTAGTGACATTTTTGTGGCGCATTGAGCACAATGCGCCACACAAATGTGGTGGGCCCCCCTCCAACGATTGCTTGGGTGCTTGTTCTGTGGCGCACGTGTCTGGGTGCGCCACTGAAAATAATATTTATGTGGCGCATCCCCACCCGTGCGCCACTGAAAAAATATTGCTGTGGCGCATGCCACAACGGATGCGCCACAGAAATATTTGGTCTACTAACAATTACTTGTGTGTTCTTTCTTTAAATATAACCAATTTTTTTAAAATTTAACCAAATGTGTTTGTGTTTTGTACATTTTTTGTAAATGTGTGTGTTCTTTCTTTAAATATAACAAATTGTGTGTACATTCTTTTTTTTAAATGTGTGTGTTTTATTTAAAAAAATCTTTAAATATAACCAATTGTGTGTAGTGTTCTTTCTTCAAATTTAACTAAAAATATTTTTTAAAAAGGAAAATAAAATGTGATACAGCAAGGATTCGAACCTTGCTGCACCGTTGCAGTTTTCAATGCCTACCATTGGGCTAATGTTGTTGTCTTTGTCATAAAACAACAGCAGGCTTTTTTAACATTTCACGCAACCAAATTCTGTGGCGCATCCCGGGCGGTGCGCCACAAAATTTCTGCACTTAGCAGTTTAGCAGCGCCACCGCACACTCGCGCATCCAACGACACTCTCACCCCACGCTCTCGCGCAACCAACTCATTGTCGCCGGCCGCTGACTTCGACTCGCCGCCACCGGCCGCCCCGCCGCCACCGGATCCTCTCCCCCTCGTCGGTAATCTTCTCCTCCTCCTCCTCCTCCCCCCACCCGTGCCTGTCCTCGCCCCAACCGCCACGTTCTCCGCCGTGTTGCGCCCCTCGCGTCGCCGAGCGCCAAGCGCGCCCTCGGCGCCAGCCCGGCCCTACTGCCCGCCCTCCTCTCCTCCTACTCCTTCTCGACCTCGAGCCGACCTCGACCGGCGAGCAGGGAGCAGCACCTCGCGGCATGCGCGTGTCTTCCGCCTTGCGTGCAAGGTGTTCGACGAAATGCTCCAGTGGCATTGTGTTTTCTTTATTTTGTTTGTTGTTTCCTACTTATCACTGGTAAAAGTAAATCACAAAATCCCGAGCTTAGTAGTACTCTCCCTCCCGTCTGGAATGAAATGTTAATATGAAATTTCTATGTCAAATTTTGGACATTATGAAACAGTTTATCTTGAATCCTAGTTTATCACGCAATGATGCTTTATCATGAAGTAATAACATAGTGCAAGAGATCCATGAAGGTACATTGTAAATAGGATCAAGATTTGATAATTTTGTAAGCCTCCAAAGTTGGTACTTTTTAACTTTCATGAAGATCATTTTTAGTTGGAATTTGCAAGATTTTATATTTTGTAGAGATGTAACAGTCAAGAAATACATGTAGACAAGTTTTGCATTGGTCATCCATGAAGACAAGTTTTGCATTGGTTCATCCATGTAGCTTGTGTTCCTACAGTGTATGTGGATGTTGCCAGCCGGAGATGCCGGCCACAAATCGGGAAAATCGGGAACATCGGGAACATCGGGAAAATCGGGAACATCGGGAACATAGGGAAAATCGGGAACATCGGGAACATCGGGAAAATCGGGATCATCGGGAACATCGGGAACATCGGGAACATAGGGAAAATCGGGAACATCGGGAACATCGGGAAAATCGGGAACATCGGGAAAATCGGGAAAATCGGGAACATCGGGAACATCGGGATCATCGGGAACATAGGGAAAATCGGGAACATCGGGAAAATCGGGATCATCGGGAACATCGGGAAAATCGGGAACATCGGGAAAATCAGGAACATCGGGAACATCGGGAAAATCGGGAACATCGGGAACATCGGGAAAATCGGGAACATCGGGAAACATTTAATTTTATGCAGTTTTTTATGTAATATGACTTGTATGACTCGGATTGTTTTCTTGTTTCTGCTTCAAGTTCATGATCCTTTTTTTTTTGGTTGTACAGGTGCAGAGTTTCTTGCGTGTGCTTCAATTTCAAGAAGACGCCCTTTGGTGAGCTATTGGTACCCCGATCGAGAAGTTGTGTGTGCTTGTGTTGATCTGTGCTACCACGACCATCGTGTCGTGGTTGTTTGTGCTCCGACCATCGTGTCGTGGAGATGTCGGCTGGAGATGTGGATTTTTTGTGAAATGCTTGCAGGTACCCCGAGAGGCCCTTGAGATTGCCGGAACGTCGATTAACTTCCGTTCCGGCAAATTCGGGTACTCCATATCCCTTTTTTAGCAAAGGTCATGCCGAAAATTTTCGTGAATTTTGGCATGACTTTGCTAAAAATAGGACATATGAAGAAGACTCCCTCATAATTTGATAATTGATAATTTATTTGTCTAATTTGTAGTATATAGTTGTGTAGCTTAGATTGTAGATAATTTTAGTTGTGAGGGTTTCTTATTTTAATTTGCTTGCTACTTAAAAATTGTGTTTTTAGTTTATTGTTCTCGGCGACGATGTCACTGTTGGACCAGAGAGGCGATGTCCGCGACTGGACTCCGCCGGGCTAGCACTGGGAGGTGCTACCTTCCGGGACACGTATCTTGGTGAGGAATCCGGGTGACGTCGTCGACCCGGATCGTCTTTGGTGGCAGTCGCGTGGGTCATGCTCAGTGCAGAGGGAGCCGGCCCCCGAGGAGGAGGTGTGTCGTCGTATCAGGGAGGAGGACGAGCACGTCCGTCGCTACATGTATTTGTTGGATAGGCAGTACAACAATACATGGTCGTTTCTTCAGAGGGTTCCTCCTCACGTGAGCTATGACCCTGTGAGGGTTCCTTATCTTTGGATGCGCAGCGTCCGCGGCTCAGCACCCGGTCGAAGTTAGTTTGAGATGTTCATGCATGGGAGAGGAGATGTATTAGTGATATTATTCGTGATGTATTAGGGTTAAATAAAAATGGACCAAATTATTCATGGGATCAAGATGTATTAGTTATACTTTTGCATGTTTGATCAATGTCCCTACATGCATGAATATAATTTTGGCATGACTTTGCTAAAAATAATTTTAGTTCTGTTCATTGGTTTATATTGTGTAATTTTCACATTGTGTAGTTTGTGGTATATAGTTGTGTAGTTTTTTGATTCTAATGAATTTGTTTTTAATATGTTTTAGTTTCACGGAATGGCCGGGTTTAAGGGTGTGAGGGCGTGCTATAGGAAGAAGTTTGGTCGGTACGTGTATGGATGTCAGATCCATATCAACAAGAGGAAGCACTGGGCTGGGCAGTTTAATACAGCGGAGGAGGCGGCGCGCGCCTATGATTATTTCGCCGTACACGAGTACGGTGATAAGAAGAAAGATAAGGATCTGAACTACCCAGCGGATCGCCACCATGTGAATGAGTTCATACCGGATGGGATCAGACAGGTGGAAATGGCCAAGGAGATGGAGCACAGGTTGGCTGAGGCGCAGATCGCACGTCGCAACGCACGCCCCCAGGACGACCCGTATGTGAGGCATCTCCTGTAGAATGAGCCAAACTTGATGTCCTACCAGCAGTTCGGCGCTAGTCCTTTTGACGGTGCTGGTCCTTCGTACGACACCGGTCCTTCCCACGGCGCCGGTCCTACTGACGACGACATCACTTCTCTTAGGATCTGGATGGAGGAGGAGGAGCAGCAGGAGGAGGAGCAGCAGGAGGAGGAATGGGAGAAGGACTGGGATTCCGACTCTGAGCAGCGGCAGCAGGAGCGGCAGCAGGCGTCGGAGGAACGGCAGCATCAGCGGCACCAGGAGTGGCAGGAATCGGAGCAGCAGCTACTGCGGATGTTCGGGCCGCCAAACCCCGATGCTTATCACCACAGCGACCCTAGGCACTGGGTCGAGGTGAATAGGCGGGACGGCATACCTTCGTTCCGCACTCTTTCGGGTCATCCGTGGGGGAGCGAGGACACTGATGACCCCGCAGATCCGATGTACTGGGCTCAGCTGGATAGGCCTAGGGACGACGACCCATAGAGCGACTTGTCCACTTCTTTCCGTACTATGTTTTATGTTGACTTGTCCACTTATCTATGTAGACTGATGTCTCATGCATATGCCAATGTTAAATGCATATACTTGTACTACGACTTATCCCAATGCATATGTCAATGTTAAATCCATATGCTTGTACTATATATGTATGTATCTCGGGCTCTAAGTGATGTGATGACATATTTATCTGTCTGTTTTAATACGGTGTCAAAATATATTACTGTTTCTATTATTTTCTGTATAAATACTGTAATATATCTGTATTATTGTCAAATACAGCAAATAATCGATAGTACAGCAAATAATCGATAATATACAACAAATAATTTAGTGGCGCACAGTAAATAATTTTGTGGAGCACCATATTCTGTGGCGCACGAACAATGTGCGACACAGATACATTATTGTCAAATACAGCAAATAATCAAAATTCTTTCTGTGGCGCATGGAAAATAATTTAGTGGCGCACTCTGGAGGTGCGCCACCGAATTGTCTACTTTCTGTGGCGAATGGTTCCGTGCGCCTCATAAATAATATTTTTGTGGCGAGAATTCTGTGGCGCACCGACCATGCGCCACAGAAACAGTTTTTGGTGCGCCACAGAAAGGCACTTCCCTATTAGTATCAATGGTTTTGTTGATGAAGCTTTGATGCCGTCCGGCTGCCGGTCCTTACTCATTCGACCATTACAAGTCTTGTCGTTCCGTTCGCAGGTTCCTTTTGTGCCTCCCGGCATGTGGCATGATGGGACAGTTTGACCTCGGTAAAACTTTTTCAGCTCCTTCTCCCCACGTGTCAAGAAGCAAGTGGCGGGCGCTGCGGCGATTCTCTCGTCCTTGCGATTTCATTTTGTTTTTTGAATCTTCGTGCACGTAATGAAACCGTGGACCTTCCTTCTCTTGTTCAAAAAAGACGTGCCCGTCGCATTGCCCGAATGTGAATCTGTGATACTCCATGACGCATCTCTGGACAAAAAGATTATCTATAACCAAGTCTCCCCTCTCCCCGTATCCAATCGAGGTAGAAAACATATACCTTGGCACCCAAGTCCTTTCGTATTTTAAAGGTCAAAATACCTTGCAAGTCAAGTTAATGCTCCAAAAGAAGAGACAAGTGGCACAAGAGTGATCGTGACTCCACACACATGTCAGCACAAGTGGACGGCCCGAACTGCACGAACAGAAATCGACGTGACGGTGTCCAGTTCGCCGTCGTCCATCCAAAAGACGATTCAGCCACCGTGGCCGCCACGCCACTCAAACAACTAGATGACCGGTTGCGCCCCTGGCGCAGGTGCCAAAATCAAAACTGTAATGCAGCCTTAAGTTTTTATATATTTAGCACATATTGTTGCTTGTTTTTAAATTTCATGTGAAGGTATGAACATGGCAATAGTGGATATTATGGATTGATAAAATGATTGATAAGATGTCCGTAAATGCGGATATAATTTGATGAATGCATACAAATATAAAACCTAATTTGATTGTGTTGCACATACTAATATTTCGATAACTACCTAACCCGTGGTATAAAATATGATAATTTACCTGGATACCCTAGTTTTTAAGTACATACATAAATAAAAATTAGTATGCCTTCAAATTACCTCTATAACTGATACTGATTAAAAAAGTGAAAACTTGTAATATTCTGCGGAATGTTAGTGAAAAAATGATCTTGAGAGGAACAAGACGTTATTTTGGCATATGATTTACTAATTTTTTGTCTTTTGTAAAATAGTTATTTATCTAATAAAAAGAGGAACAACTGTTAGTTTTTTTAGGTTTCAATTCGACCATGTGCCTTTCGGGCTTCACCTTCTGGCCCCACATGTCGGTGAGTTCGATCAAAAGGTGATAGGATCTTGTCTCCTGGTTTACTTCTCCTCATCATTTCTCCAAATCGTCCTCTCTGGTGTTCACTGCGGAGTAACTCTGGAGGAACTCTAGTACAATAAAGCAACTGCGCAACCGCCATAAGGTAATCTGTCAATGTTGCCTAAGGCTCACTATTTTGCTACCAATAATTTGGATGGAATGCTTTATTGTACTATTTTGTTTATTCTTTTAGTTATACCAGTCGAGATGATCGTGTTCAAGTTAAGTCTGTACCTATTGTTTACTACCAATAGATTAGGCTGGTCAAGTTTAGATTTTCATGGAAGAGTTCCACAGGAGCATTTACGTAGCTAAGGCATCCGCCAGCGATGGTGTTGATTTGCCGAGGCACTGGACTCGCCATGCAGCGAGCGAATCTATTAATCTATTGCTATAGATTAATCAACTTTGTTTATTTGTTCAGTTAAGTAGGCCGTGTTACCAAAAAATTATAATGTTTCTCTTGTTTAACCTGTGGACTCTAAATATAATGTTACACTTGTTGAACCTGTTGACTCCGGTTGAATAGTACCATCACGTTGTTAAAAAACCATAGCTACACGCCACATAGCCTTATCAAACTAAGCATTAAAATATAATCGCTGGAAGTACAAGTTCTGTACCAGAAAATGCTGGACACAATGATTTCTTCCGATGCTCATGAACATTTTAAAGATTTTTCTTGCTCCGGATTGATCTACAATTCATGTCGTAATTCAGTTTACACAGTACGAAATCACTTACAGGCTCAATGTGTATGGCACAACTGATCTAGCTCACATTGATTAAAACCTAAGGTGAGTCAGTCACACTTAATCCTACAGCAGAGTTGCATGCCCCTTACAACAGAGCAAGGAAGCAACATCTTTTTTTTTTTGAAATTTTCAACCTCTGTATATTAGGTCAGCAAGCCGCCTCATTAAAAACCTTACCAGTCCCGTTAGGTACCCTGGCAAGGAAAAGAGTGCGTAAGAAACTTGCTGCCTCGAGATCAAACAATCGTTACATCATTCAAGAGTTTGTCTAAAAGAAACCTAGGGGGCTCATCGTCCCAAGTACAAGAAACAAACTCTAGCAATTTCATTAGCCACATCATTTGCCTCTCTCTTGCAATGGCTAAATGAGACATTCCCAATTGATCCAGCTGTGGATATAATATCAGCATAAACCGCTGTGGCTTCATTCCAGATTCTCTCCTCCCCCATGCATATTTGGATCACCTCCATATTATCTGATTCAGCTTGGATTTTGTCATACCCGAGACTATTTGCTAGCTGAAGTCCATGAAGCATAGCAAGTGCTTCAGCCAACACAGCTGAGGGTACATGTGGGATGAAGCTAGATGATGCCGCCACAAAGACTCCTTGATTATCTCTTATTACTGCTCCAGTTGCCCTGATCGATCGGCCATTGCAAAAGCTGCATCAACATTCAGTTTTAGGTACCCAGCCGAGGTTTTTCCCAAATGATTTTCAATGGCGTCAACCCCTTCTGTTGTCCAGCAGCCGAGTTAGCCGCGATTGCCAGGATTGACGTGACACATTTCTTGGCAGGCGGAACCGAATCCCCATGTGTACGACGACGACGAAGCCACCAGATGTACCAAGCAGCTACTGCCACCGTATCCTGAATTTTGATCTTGTCATAGCCAGGGACTGGAGCTGAAGTGGACTTCAGAATTTCCTGAAAAACCACAGGGCCCGAGCGGCCATCTCGGATTTCATTGTTTATAGCGTTTTCAAGTCCTAGCCCGCGCCAGATGATCATAGCCTGCGGACATTTGAATACCATGTGCATAATGTCTTCTGGTTCCGAGTTGCAGATCGGACAAGTTCCATTTGTACCAATATGTCGGTTGAGCAGAATTTGTTTAAGCGGAAGGATGCCATGCATAATTCGCCAGTAGAAAAATTTCACCTTTGCTGGGGCCTTTAATTTCCATAGAATTTTCCAAGTCAGGTTGTTTAGTGATGTACCTTGTATCAGCGATCTGCAGGTTACACCATTGAACTGATGACGCCATTCAATATGATATGCAGATCGGACTGAGAAATGGCCCGATCGAGTACCATGCCAACACAGGAAACCTTCAAAAGCATTCAAGTTAACTGGGATTTCCAAAATTCTGTTTACGTCTATAGGATGGAAAATAGAATGAATCATTTCCTGGTCCCAAACACCTGTAATTGGATCAATAAGCTCGGACACATGGTTCAAGATGCAATCTCCTTTAGGGGTTATGATTTTCCTGTCAGGACTTCAACATCTTAATTAATTACAGCGAACTCAACACCATGGATCACAAGCTGCATGTTTTGGCAGTATGCCAAACCCTTCATCTTAAATCCATATGTAATAGGAGCAGTCTCAGCTGAGATATCTCATCTCATGGGCTGAAGAGGGACCATCAGGCTCAGTGCTGAAATCCATAAAGATGTTGGGGTTAATAGCCAGCCCTCCATTCTCAGTGTCGACATCGATCTGGAACATGTGAAAGCCCTTCCTCAGAAGATCACCATGAACTGGTCATCCCTCCAGATGATGAGAGAATTGGTCACATAAACCCTTTTGCCATCCAAGCTCAGTTGAATCATCTGTGACCCACCTCTAAGTTGATTTCACTGACTTTAAGAAAGATAGTATGTCAAATAAACTTGTTCCTTGAATGGATACTGCAGTTATACTGAAGTTATGTACGAATACAGGCAGATAAAAACTTCAAAAAAAGACAGGCAGATAGGACTTAGTAGGGAAAGGTGAATACAACCTACAGCTTTACTTGAAGGCACAAAATCCGAAGGAAGATAGAGAGATGATCTAGCAGTACAAGAACGTCTGAATAGGCATAACAGTAAGCACACATAAAAAAGGTGAAGTTGAAGCATAGTAGAAAACACACAAGGGGTTATTGAAATGCTAGATCTTGGGCAACATTTAGTAATTGCTTTATGGTGCTCATTTTGACACTGCGCAACCCAAACACATTGTGTCTGATCACTAAACACGCCAACATTGTCATTCTTCAGGGATGATAATGCTTCTTAAACAGCACCTCACATTAAGTCTGACGACCTCCGTCCGATGGAGATTTCTTACATTTTTTCTACGGGACACAAAGATAGGGTGTAACAGAAACATAAATCATTAGCTAATCTTTGATCTGAAATAACATACATGTTTACCTAAGTGCATAGCGTACATTTATATTTTATAAGAGCAAGAAGAGAAGTACATTACTTCACATCTGTATAAGTGTATCCCTTCCAACCCAGCTTTTATATCATGCAGATCTCAGTGCTTCCTTTCCTTAGTGGCAGCGAGATATGCAGCGAGTATACGTTCAGTGGAGTCCACTGGAAACATGAATGAATATTTGTGTGTGGGGGGGGGGGGGGGGGTATTGACCTCAGTGGCAGCGAGATATGTATATATACATTTCCAGGAACATACAAGGCAAATTTTGAGCCCATTGGGCACGCCTGAAGTTTGATCAACTAATATTCACCTGCTTGTTTCTCTCAAAAAGTTCACGAGGCTTGATAATGAAAGTCTGGTCATTATTATGAGGAAATATCAACTGAACTGATCGCACGGCCATGTGATTTCCTTGCTATTTATAAGCTTTCGACTGTAACCATGTGATTTTAAAATCGTGGTGCGTGCATGTAATCGGTTGAGGCAAATTAGCAAGCATATTTTTTATGTACTGAAGATAAGTTGACTGACATATGAAATTCGCTATGACTTGGTGTTGATGCCTTTACTGCGCATTAGCTTTCCAAAATACATGCAGTGCAAACAAAGATTTTTATAAATGTGGAAGTGGACAGAGTAACACACCTGCAGTATAAGAAATTGTGTGAAATGGAGAGCCTTGGCATTAGGTCGCTGATAACTACATCTTGCTGGATGTAGGCGTCTACCTTGACATGCCACCTTCAAGAACCAGAAAGTTGAATACTCATATGTGAAAGACTATAATGAAGTTGTATTTCTAATAACTGTAGCGTCACCGATTCCAAATATTTACCTTTGAAAAGGGAGAATACCCATTTTTGAAAACTGAGGGATGTATATATTTGTCGATACGGTCAATGCGATCATGCTTTTTTTCAGGTAATGGGTCACCATACTGAGCCAAACCAAAACTGTGTACTCCCTTCTTCAGGGATGACATGAATTACTACTGCTTTTTGGGTATACCACATTAGTTCGACGAACCATGAGACATCTGCTAGGATAGAGAGGCAATAAAGTTTCAGACCTTCGGCATGTCAAATATAAGAACTTAATTGATATAAAGGGGCTCATTTATTTATGCATATCTCATATATGAAATGAGACATAGTTATTATAGAGCTAATTTCCAGTTTAGCAGTGATATCCATTAATTCAGCTCGAGTATTATTGGAAGAGAATGTAAGGGGTACATTTATAAAACAGAAAATGGATTGCTGAAAGAGAAAAAAATAACGTGTATACAATTAAGCATTTTCCTCAAGGAGGCATGATACGTGAAAGTATTTATCTTCACAAATTTTAAAAAGCTTTGTGTCCTGGGAAGTGAACAGTTGATACCTTTGATTCTTTTGTGACAAAAAGACACAACAAACCTGATTAAAGCACTCCAGGTGCATTGTATGAAGTGGCAGAATGATTCTTTTCTAGTACTGGGCAGCGATCGAGATAATCCATCTGCACCATGATAACAAAGAATCAATAGCAGGGTCAAGCTTACATTATTGGTCCCAAAAGTTTCCAAACTGGTTGACAATAGTATAATTAAGTGAAAGTTGAAGTACCAAACATTTGAAAGCTAGGATATTACCTAACATATAAGAAACCTTGGTTAGTGAAATGGTACCAAAAATGCATGGCAGGCCTGCCGAATCAAAATGGAAGCAATAAGCCAAGGTTCTTAACCTGAATGATTAGACCCTGCAACTTTTCAGCTATAAAATGCTGCTAGTAAGATTCAGCGTAATTGGCAGTCCAATTTTTTCCTCCTTTGTCATCAACCAACTGTGTATGAGGTATACTGCTGAACCACACCTGTAAGTCACAAAACTGCATTAGAGATCATGCATTTTCATGAACACAAAGCTGCTAATGCAAAAAGAACAAAAATAAATGTGTTGTACATAAACACGTGAAGAACACTTGTCGGCACAATAACAATTTAGTTCTGCATATAATATTGAATATTCTTGTACTATAATTAACAGAAGTACTCCTTCCTCTTGCTAGAAAATAAAGTATCTAACCATTATATGTCGTACATGGTCTTCCAACAGAAGTCTAAAATCATAGAGAAGCATTGTTATTAAGCTATGATTAAGGAGCAAGCCTTCTTGTTCCTTGTACTTGTCGGATACTGTTGAACATGTACATGAGTACATGACACTTAATGATACACTTGCCGGATATTTAAAACTGCAAGCAAAGAATACATGGCCGCTGAGCCAAGCACTTTCCGGATATTTAAAACAGTAAACAAATATAGAAAAAAAATGATAACTTACCTACTCCAATCATAATTGCTGAACATGTACATGACACTTAATTTCAAGAATATTCAGTGGAGGTTTCTAGTATTATTAATAAAACATTAGGGCCAATAGCTTTTGTTCCTACAAAAGGAGAAAAATATATTAAGGACATCAGTAGCAAGTAAATATAGATTAAATGATGCACTTGGGAGGATATTTAAAACTGCCCGGATATTTAAAACTGCAAGTAAATTTATAAAGAACATAAGGAGGAAAACGCGAGGCCACAGCTTGCAACCAGGTGGTAAATATGATTAGCAATTGCCATTTACTTTAGTTTCTATCTGTGCAGACCAACTGGAACCAATTCTAGTCATAGCAATTGAATAAAGTCATTTAACACAGTCGATTGCTATATGGGTTAATTAGCCTCATTCGCTTTTAGTCTACTCGATCAACTTGGCTTGGTTCAGTAACTTATTGCTCCTTTTGGAAGGAATTAACAAAGCAGAATATGAGTGGCCTTCTTCTCAAATCAAAATACAAGAGAAAACTAAAACCAACTTGTTGCAGTTTCCAATACACTCACATGTTGTTCAGATTTGTTGATTCTTCCCATAATCGTAACGTGAGAGACCACGGGTTGAAAGCAAGCAAACAAGCCAATTTAGTTGAATAGGATAAAAGGTGGAACCAACTAACATTTTATCAGCTTGCGAAAACTAAAAGCGCACGATCTTCTCTTATACATTTCACTAAAAAGGTAACAAACATGTGGTGTCTTTCTTGATCAGCGTTGCTATGCAAATTCTACTCCCATCCAATCAATGTTTAAGAGACACGTGGTATCTTTCTTAAAAGTTGCCATGAGAAACATTACACACCAAAGTGTATGAACTAAACCGAATAGTGAAACTCAACGCATAAGAGGAAATTAATCATGGTATACCTGCAAGCCACTCGTTCAGCAGAGCATTCTTCCTTTGTACTCCCACCACATCTCACTATATGAGGTCAAAAAATCTAGATCACTGAGAGAAACTGAGCAGCCAAAGCACAATAAAACCTAATATTATCCAACCAGCCAGCAAGGAAGACAAACCTCATCAACTGGCAGCAGCAAAACACACTTTCAGCTTTGCTAATTCAATTAGAACAGCCTGCAAGGCACAGGTTCAGCAGAGCAATTTTTTCCTTTCGTACTCTCCTCTTCAGATCCCTCTTGATAAAGTTATAGGTGCTAGACCAGCTGCAGCCTCCTTTGCAGTTGTAAAACGATTTCAGCATGTAGTACCTCCTGGGCACACATCAAGCTTGTCTGGATTTAGTGAAAATGTTAGTAGCAAAAGAGGACACACAGGGAAAACTACAGAGAGCAGCGAAATCTGAAATCATTAAAGATGGAGACAACAAATGGAATTCACTCAACGGCTAACATTCAGATCATAAAAGCTTCATTTGAGCTCCCTAATT
Source organism: Poa pratensis (assembly GCA_947311845.1). Classification (NCBI taxonomy): domain Eukaryota; kingdom Viridiplantae; phylum Streptophyta; class Magnoliopsida; order Poales; family Poaceae; genus Poa; species Poa pratensis. The sequence continues at coordinate 19,526,388 of CAMZMU010000110.1, forward strand.
TTCAGGTGAGGTTCAAAAAATATCCAACTTAATAGCTAATAAATCTCTCATGGTTACAACAGGGTATGGCACATATAAATTCAAATTACAATATTGCATGATCAATTGCCTATGAAGTTGTGCAGCAGCCTACTTACCATCAGGTACATGATATGTGATGAGGGAATAGTGAGATGCCAAAAGAGCAGGCTCTTATGCTCTGGACAAATGTTCATGAGGCAAACACGACCTTCGCTTGGCACAATGTTAAGTACGAAGACATTACCTGCATTGGGACACCAAACAGCACTGCTTTAAGTTAGTTGTGTAAACAAATAATTGTTGATTAAAAACAGAATATGAGAACATGATGATAACATTTTAAGCATTCACACATTGTCTCCGAGCAGGTTTTGTTCATCTCTAACCCAAATATGTGTGCCTCACACAAGAAACCCATGCAACTGATAGGTGATCAAATCCAAAGGTGTTCATCACACATGCATACCCGTATTTCTAAACCCACTGCAGACAGCTAGACTGACACCTCGAGTTGCTATTGCTGATTGGGGAAAAAATTCTGAACAAATAAAAGTATTCAGTAAAGAACAGTGCAAAGATATGACACGGATTTATCTTCCCCAACATGTTTTTCTCAAACACCTTGCAGGCTAGATAAAAGAACAAAATCTGCTCAAACAAAGATGATGATTTGTGGGGATTAAATAGAGTGAGAGGGAGAGGAAATCTAGAGGAAGGGAGAGACAAATTACCCTCGCACGTACTCCTCCACTGAACGCATAAAGAGGATGAAGGTGTGGAGCAGCAGGCACGAGCCAACCACCTTCTAGAGCTTTTCTGCCATTGATTTCACTGCACGTTGCGCACAAAAGATAAATCAGAAACCTATGGAAGACCATGCCGCTACTCCTCCACCCAAATGTGAAGACCCTGCTGCCCCTGTTCTTCAATGGCGCCCGATCTACAACCACCGCTCGAGACGAAGACGGAGAAAGGGAAGAGGAGGAGGCGAGCAGCGCTTGGCTGTCTTCGTTGCAGAATTTCCCCATGAGCAGACACCCCGCCGCCGGTGACCAAGCGCCCCCGTGGTTCGATCTGTGGAGAGAGAGAGAGAGAGAGAGAGAGAGAGAGAGAGAGAGAGGAGCTGAGTTGAGATGAAGAGGAGGGGCTTACCAGTGGAGGAGTCGGCCGACGCGAATCCGCGGGCCAAGCCGGTGAGGCTGCTCCTCTCTCGTCGCCCTTGCTCTCTTCGTTGTCGCCGACGGTGGAGCTTGTAGGCGCGCAGAGCGTGGACGGCAGAAATGACGAGTGCTCGAGCGAGAGAGAACGGCAGAGGAGGCGGAGACGCGCGATGGGGAGCGGGCAGAGCTGGCCAACGCCCGACGGCGAGGTGATGGATGCCCGTGGCGACGGCGCCGTGGCCACCGGCTCCCGCCCCTTCCGCACGGAGAGAAGAGGAGACGAGGGAGAGGAGCAGCGGCCGGCGAGGTGGGGAGAGGACGATGGGGGCGGGGAGGAGTGGATGGGGAGGCTAGGGTTTTCCCCCGAGCGGGCCAAGCGCCCCTGCCCTTTCGCGGAGTGAGGAGGAAAAAGATAGGGCGACGCGGGCGACGTGCTGCGCGTGGGCCCGGGCCGGTGAAGACCCCACACGTCATGGACTCTGTGTGTCCGCCAGCGAGTGAGAAACTGAAAGACGCACGATCCAACGGCCGTGAATCAATGGACGGTGCGGATGGATGGCCAGAATAAGCTGCCTAAGCTACAGTAACTCGGCTGAGGACCCTCCTTGGTTGTGGTGGACATTTATAAGTTAAACTAGATGACCGGTTGCGCCCCTGGCGCAGATGCCAAAATGTAGCCTTAAGTTTTTATATATTTAACATATTGTTTTTAACATAATGTGTATTTGAGAAAAAAAAGGTATGAAAATGGCAATTTTGTGAGTATGAAACAGCACAAAGGGAATAGTGGATATTATGTATTGATAAGATGTCTAATTTGATGAATGCATACAAATATAAAACCTAATTTGGTTGTGTTGCACATACTAATATTTCGATAAACTACCTAAACTGTGGTATAAAATATGATAATTTACCTGGCTTACCTAATTTTAATAACATACATACTAAAAAATATAGCATGCCTTCAAATTACCTCTATAACTGGTACTGATAAAAAAGTGAATACATGTAATATTCTGCGAATGTTAATGAAAAAATGATCTTGAGAGGAACAAGATGTTATTCATGGCATACAATTTACTATCTTTTTTTGTCTCTTGTAAAATAGTTATTTATATTTTATAAATAGAGGAACAGGTTGTTAGTTTTCCTTTTTAGGTTTCGACTCGACCACGTGCCTTTCGGTGAGTTCGATCAAAAGGGGATAGGATCCTGTCGCCTGGTTCGCTTCTCATCGTCAGTTCTCCAAATCGTGCTCTTTGGTGTTCACTGCGAAGGAAAACTGGAAGCGCTCAGCCGGCAGAGGAGCCAGCCGCTACCACCACCGTCACCGCCCCCGCCGTGGTCACGGATCCAGCCCTCCACCTGGTAAGGCTTAAGTTTCTCACGCGCACTTTGTCCCTTGCTCCGTGTATTCGCGTTAGGGTTAGGTTGGACATCGCTGCCGTTTATCGGTCGCCGTTTTAGATCCTGCATTTGTTCGAAGTACTGTCAGGTTCGTGTGGAGATTCTTCCTCGGTCGGATTAATTCCCCTGACTAAATTTAACCCGATAGTATCATCGCGGCCTACTATGAATTGTCAGATGCCGAAAGTGAGGATGTAATTTAGCATTAAGTTTATATATTTTGCGTCGTTTGAAATTCTTGTGGCCATCATGTGGCAACCATCAATAATTTATTAACAGGGGTTTCGCTGCTCCTCTCCATATGCCTACCATTAGGGATGTAAATGGGTCATTAAATGGCGCCACATAATCCCGTGTAAGTGGCTCGTAGTTCATTTTTTCAGGGAACGGAACACGTTTTTAATGGGATTATGTGGCGCCATTTAATGGTCCATTGACATCCCCACCTACCATTAGATTCTTCCCCAACGCCCCTTTTAAAATTCACATTCTTCCACTTACTGCATTTTTTTTACAGTTTGTGTTGTCATTTGCCCTTTTGACATGTGTATGGTGTTGTTGTTTTCGTACAATGTTCGCAGCTTGATCTACATTGTCTTCGTATTGTAGCCAACGATTAAACTTGTATCGAACGCTTTTTTTAGATAACTGTAAACATTCAATAACTAAGTGAAAAGTTTTGAAGGTGCTTTAATTGGAACTTGTTATTTATGACCTTTACATCCTTGCCTGGCTTTGAGATCTTAGGAGTAGTCCATCTCATGAGCCACTGTTTCACTGCATAACAAATACAGTGCAGACAGATAAATGATCTGCAATTTGCGCTGAGTTTCTTGTCAGCTACAGAAAGAGAAGGAAAGAAATAACACAAGTAATTCAGTTTGATGCACACACACACTAAGCTCCAATATATATTTATATTAGCCTGAAAATTCTGAAACTTCTTCAAACAAACACCAACTATAATTGATACTGTCAGCTGAATTTTAGATAGGCCAGAGTTATAATTTACTAAGGCAGCAGATTCATATGTTTAAGAAACAGAGTACTATTTATTAGTCTCCCATAGACCCAAATCAGCTAAGTAACTTAGACTGAAGATTTAATACATACAAGCTATGGAGCGTAGGTACTCTTAAGTACCAGCTATATAGAAAGCATACTGGAGGTTCATCCCAGCTACTTGCAAGAATCTTGTTCTATGTTGCACATTCTCTAAGTTGCAGCAGGCAAAAAAATAAGCTGAACATTGCTTTTCAGTCCTGCACTTCAAGCCCTTCGCCTGTGTTATCAGCTAAACATTGTTTTTCAGTCCTGCACTTCAAGACATCACCTAGATTGGACCTGTCAAGATATAGAAATGTGAGGAGGAAAACACCTGTGAAACGAGGCATATCAGAGGGCTTCGTGAGATGAGCTATGGGAGTCACCCCATTAGTGCAGAATGAAAATTTTGCCTCCAGGCCAAGCCTCTCAACAACAGAAGTGTATCTTGTAAACTTAACCATACCCTGACTCTCAACCGGCCTGAAGACATGTTTCTTTGGAAACACCAAGAAATTGCGAATATCATAGATAACAAAGAAAAAGGGCAGCAATGAAAACTAATGATAATAAAGCTTGTCGGTAAGGATCTGCACCATGGTAGGGACAAAATAAAGAAGAAAGGCACATGTGCATCAAGGAGAACCAGGTTTGTATGCTTGATCGGACCAACATCGATGACAATTGCCACCTCGATAATGCCACATACGTGACACATACACGCGAACACAGCAGATGATGCTATCCGGACTGAGACTAATCATTGCTTCCCGAACTGAAGCACTCAACCCCGTTGAGCTCATCACAAATTAGAGTAGTATACGCATGTGAACAGGCTAAGCATAGCAAGAAGCATAGTTTTATTTAAAGATTACTGAAACTATGAAAAATTAGCAACATATCCATATTGCTTCCCAAACTGAAGTACTCAGTCCACCTGGGATAGGGATAGGAGAGGGGATATTTACCTTTCTGGCATTTACCAACAGGACCCTCAACGATATGCCCAAGGTAATTTTCCCAGTGCTTGCAACCACTCAACCTTAACATCACCCTATTTGACTTATGCGGGAATAATAAGACAAGATACTGAGTAATATGTTGGGCAAGGAGCAACTGTCACCATTAGCAGACATAAAACTAACTGAAAAGGACTGTGAACAACGTTGAAGGGAAAAGGACTATAGATATAACCGAAGCATTATAACAATTTTTACACCAACCTACATTGAATGAAAAAGTACTGAACAAAAGATGTAGTATGAACTGAACTATCATCAGTCCCGTATGCCAAGTAAGAAAATGCATGAAAAATCATAGTAATACAAAGGGGCACAGTAATAGGATGTGTAAGAATTAACCAACAGACCAGTGCTCAGAATGCAAAGATTGTACACCATGAGAAAAGTCCAAAAAACCATTTATCATGATTACATAGTGCATTGCACTTCACTGAAATGAATGTCCAGCCTATGCCATTATAAACTGATGAGTAACAGGGGACCTTCTTTCTCAAGTTTTAGTGAAAAACAACACCTAATATGAGAAAGAAAAACTATGAGATGCATATAGCTGCATATACTCATGGAATCTAATTGGTATGTATAGAAAGAAAATAAATAATTACTGGCCATCTGAACTGTAGCTCAGGCAAGTAAATAATTGTGCATGCAAAAGAAAAAGATATGAGGTCCCATGGGCTGAAGTTGAAAATCACATATATTTAAAATAAAAGAACTCAAGATTATACCACTTCAAAATCACATTACCGAGATATTGTAGCATTCTGAATAAAATAATGCTTATCACATCAGCAAGTATGTACCCCATAGATAATGAAACTGGTGTACTCTGCCCTTGTTCATCCGGAAGGACACTGGCCGACAGCACAACTGTGTGGCCATTCATATGTCCTCAAATGTGGATGTGTCCTGTACATGAATATGCATAGGAAAACTTAACTTGTGCTGTCACATGGAAACGAGAAGTGGTGCTTTGTCATATAATTGGAACCAAGCGCAAAGGAAATGAGCTGGACTGCATGAAGACAGATATATGATCTAACATAGATATATTACCCTCCAATGAAAAAACATTACGGAAATGTAAACTGATATTGATAAGAAGACCACAATTATAGAGCATTACGGAAATACTATGTTAAAGAAGATTTAAGACTAAATAAGAGAACAGAGACTCAACGTTCACAATAGTCTTTAAAATTTTCTATCCGTGTGTACCCCCGTATTGATAAGAAGATCACTAAGAGCATTGGTGACAAAGCCATCAAAGACAATTGTCCAAAAGTTCACAAAAGAGCAAGAGATTGCAGCAACTGAGGCATTAATACATTGTTATCTAGCAACGTCGGCGATATATAAATCGCAATAATTAATTTTATATCTGTGTGTACCCTCGTATTGTAAGAAGATCACTAAGACCATTGGTGACAAAGTCATCAAAGACAAATTGTCCAAAAGTTCACAAAAGAGCAAGAGATTGCAGCAACTGAGGCACTAATACATTGTTATCTAGCAACGTCGGCGATATATAAATCGCAACAATTATTATATTTCATTGCAACTTCAATCAAAATAAAAATGACTTGTTTTTGTTCAGCTTTCTAATTTTCAGTTATCGTTCAAAAGAGTATCTCCAGTTCAAAAGACAACAAAACTCCAAGGATGGCATATATAACTTTTAGTCCATGCATAAATGGGCTCCAAGACAGAGCAGTCACCTAAGGTGCTAGCTTGATACCTTGATAACTTTGTTTCTTGGCTTTGAAGTGGTGGGTTTAGTACTTGTGAGCCCACACCTTAATTTCAAGGATGGGTACCAAGTTCAGAGCTTGCCTCTTTACATGGTTACCTGTCAGGATTTTAGCCCTTTCCCACATGTATTCTTCCCTCAAAATCTCAGATTAAGACAAAAGGGCAGGAGTACCAATCTCTTACTTTTTTTTCCAGTTTTTACCTAATATGCAGTATAATAAATGGTGCCATTAGTTAGAATTGTTGGTTTGCTATTCACTCAAATCAAGTACACAATCAACAAGTTGCATCACACAAACAGATTGTTCATGTACAATACAGAGGCTTGAAGGAACAGACCTTTGAGATCGGAGTCGGTTATGAATTTTCGAAGGATGAGGCGAAGATGTTGCTTTGCACTCTCTTCTTGACACTGAAAATTAACAAAATTGTCTTTTCAATACACTGCTGAAAACAGAAAGTGACAGTTAAGCGGTACGATCAATTTAAAGACCAGCAAAAACTAAAAGCTGCAGTCCAAGAAGTGTGACACATCAGAAGTATATACACATTCTATTCCTCCCCCTATCAAAAATAACCATAAAATACTTCAGATCTACCAAATAATACACACGTGCAAGCACATCGCCAACTAAAAAGAGCAAGCGTGAGGTAAATGTGTAATATGAGGCTGGCTAGGGGTGCAAACCAAGAAAGCTTACTTTGCTCACTTGATTTGCTGAGAAGAGAAGGTCTCTAAGCTCTGGTGTTGCCCTCCTTGCTCATGAACAAACCAATGGCCGCAGAAAGTGGACAGCTTAGTTGATGGCTTCACCAGCAGGCCCATACTTGCGAAAAATAAATGGATGCATTGATTAAAGCAACTGAAACTTTGAGATGAGCAGGGGAAAACTTCCAAGCAGAATAAATCCATAATAGAGTGTTCCAAACAAAATAGAAATCCTTAACATTCATAGATGATCAATCAAAAGGCCTTTTATTGACCGATAGCGCGACAAACAATCTTGTAGCCATGAAATTTTTAAAGGACAATATGCTACTGCAGAACTAAATAGAAACCAATAAAAATATGGAAATATATATAATGCTAAACCACATATATGCAAGGTAGGTACAAAAGAGGAAGTATATAACCAATCAGCTAAAAAATGTGAAGCAATCATATACCTGATTATGTGTCAACTAAAACCTTTGCAGCATAAGAAATCTTTGTTCTTGGTCTGATCACTACAGGTTGGACATATGGAAATATCCCTAGCAGTTCACCCATCCTTTGAGAAACTAAAGCTACAGGAAACAAAAAACATGCTGCCTAATTAACATAATCAGGTAGGACTTTCTCAAAGAAAGCATAGAGTCACACAATATACATCAGAACACAAAAACATATTACATAGGCAGCTTTCTTAGGGCATTCAACTCGTTCCTTCCATCAAGAGGGTGCACATCAAAGAGGGCACTGGCTGTGTTGATAGCTGAACCTGAGAAAGCTCAGAGACCACAAGATTAGTAGAAACATAGAAGATACAGGAACACTCAAACACAATGTGTATCTACAAAAAACTGTAATTTCGATTTCCATATCAAGCAACGAAAAATGCATGAGAAGAGGTACAATATTTTATATAGGCGCACCATATTGTACAGAATGGTAGAGAAAAAAGGGGCAACAAACAGAGAATAGTTACTGAACTCCACACTTTTCATATATATATATATATATGAGTAAAATTCTCAGTTTCTCTAAGATATAAGAGCTTCATATGACCTTCAGAAGACAAGATGGTGTGGAGTGGCTTTGTTCTTCTGTGTCTTTGACATCTGTCAAGTAAAAGAGAATCAAAGAACATAAGCACATGGTTCAGAAATGGATAAATCATTCAAGAGCAGCAAGAGAATCTCCACACTTTTCATATATTTGAGTAAAATTCTCAGTTTCTCACTACTTCACAACAATTTAAGATTTTCAAGTGTTAATCCGAAACCAGGACATCAGCTAATCATCAATTCAAGCCCATAATATTATCGTGGAGTCTTAGTTATATAAAACTTCTTACCATTCTACAGAGTCTGCAGCAGATCCTTTCCCTGACCATGCCCAGAATTGTCAGATTGGGAATTAAAGAGCTAGGGTTAGGATTTTACCTGGTAGATGTGGGGCGGTGTGCTGGGATGACCTCAGAGAGGAGAGGAGGTGTGGACCGCCTTGGGATGTCCCGTCGTGCAGCAGCCGCTCGCTCCGCCGCCATCATCTCATTGTGTAACAGGAGGGCAGAAAGCTGGAGCCTCGTGCAGCTTCTCTTGGTCCTCCCTCCAGCACCGGCAGCGCTTGGCCTCTCCTTGCTTGGTCATCTTCAAGCGTGCTGTCTTCCCTTAGATTCTGGTCTCCATTGCAAATTTCGAGTACTGCAGAGTCAAGAACAAACACCCAAATATCAAAGAAACAAACAGCCAAGGAGCCAAAATAGATCAAAAATCCAAAAGAGCAGCAGAGTGGAGAGAGATGCAACCAAAAGATGAACAAGAGATGGGAACGAGACAAAACCTCGCTTGCTTCTGCGTCCTCCGTGAGGGCCGCGCCGTCTCCCGCGAGCCGCAGAGCCGGCGAAGGTGCCACGCGCCCACGCCCTCACTGCCGCCTCCCGCAAGCTGCCGCGCCGGGCAGGTCCTTGACCTCGTCGGCGTCGACCTGCGCCGCCTCGAGCGGGAGCCTAGCCACCGGCCTCCTGTCGCCGGCCGTCGAGCCGAGCGCCCGCGGCCTCCGACCTTCCGGTCGCTCTCAAGCTATGCGGCCGCCGCCGTCCAGGCCGCGGTCCTCCTCGCGCCCTCAACCGCTTCGTCCAGATGCGCCTTCCGCACGAAGAGAAGAGGAGGCGAGGCAGAGGAGCAGCAGCCGGCGGCGTGGGAGAGGACGATGGAGGCGGGGAGGAGCGGGATGGGAAGGGGAGACGAGGGCGCGGGGCTAGGGTTGCCCTTTCGCGGCGTGAGGAGAGGTGGAGAAGGCATCGCTTCGCGAGGGGTGCGGCCGTGCGTCGACCGGAGGCGTCCGCGCAAAAAGAAAGGGCGACGCGGGCGACGTGCTGCAGGTGGGTCCGCCCCGGTGCAAACCCCACATGTCATCGACCTAACATGTGTGGGAGCTGGTAAAAACGAAAAAAAGAAGATCCAACGGCCAGGGTTGAAAGGACGGTGCGGATGGACGCCAGGATAAGCTGCCTAAGCTACAGTAACACGGCTGAGGACCCTCCTTGGTTGTGGTGGACATTTATAAGTTAAACTAGATGACCGGTTGCGCCACTGGCGCAGGTGACGAAAGCAAGACTGTGATATATCCTTAAGTTTTATATATTTTATGTATATTGTTGTCACGGCTATCATGCGGATATCATTGATAATTTGTGAACCAATAGTGAATTTAAACTTGACAACAAATATTTTGTGGAGTCTCAAGTTAGGTTGGATCAAATCAGCGACATGGATAGATGCCGGAAGCGAGACCGTATTTTAGCCATAAAATTTATGTGTTTTGTACAAATGTTGTTTTCTGCGTTTGAGATTTGCGCGACTCTCATGTTGCGTTTGAGATTTGCGCGACTCTCATGCCACTGCAATGGATACCCCACAGGTCTACCGAGATTGCATGTTAGGGTTTGATTTCTGCGAATCTCATGCCACTGCCATGGATACCCCTCAAGTCTAAGGAGAATGCTCGTTAGGGTTTGACCAACTCCTCTCGTTGTGCCTGTTGTGAGGATATTTTTCACCGTCGACACTTTTTATGAGTCACATTATTATTTGCCCTTCTTGTCTGGTGTCCGTGGTTGACATGTTATGTCCTCTCCGTTGGCTTGATCCATCTGTCCATGTCGTCGATCTGATCCAACGTAATCTACCCATATCAGGCTTGAATTTGTTTCTATATATGCCTTGAATTTATTGAAGTATGAATATAGTCGCCGACAGAACTATAAGGAAAGCTATCTCTCCTAACATTACCAATAAAGAATTTAATAATCCAGAGTGGAATACAAAAAGTACTGACCATAATATTGACAACAAATCAGTCTCAGACATGGTCTCATCAGATTTCATAGTAAGCCACAAACTTGGAGAGCAAAGAACTCACTTGTATTTTATAATTATATGATTGCATAATATCCTCATCCATAAAGACATTTTACAGCAATGGCGTGATAAAATTCATGAACATTTGGTGAAGTAAATATAGCTCACACCTTCTTAGAAGGAATTTTTTTTTTCTGTAAAAGTTGTACGAAGTTACATGGTATCAGAAATTACATGGTAAAAGTTGTACTAAATTACATGGTATCAGAAATTACATGGCTGACATGGACAATGTCAACGCGTGTTTAGTTGGGAGGGAGGACGGCTGTAGCTTCAGCTTCTTTAGGTCCATTGCATCTTGGAATGGCTATGGTGGCAGCAAGGATAGCATTGCAAACATGGTCTCTGGAAATAACCCTAGTGAAGCCTGTCCAATATATTCTTCAACATCACACCAACATCCAGAGGACTCCATTTAGGACACGCTATCCTATCAGGCATTGACAAGAGGTCACCAAAGGACATTTTCTATTGTCATAGTAAATATCTCTGCCATCAGATTGTAATGTGTCTAAGGTAATTTTGCATAAAAATGACAAAACTTGGGATCAACAGTGCAGTTTTCACAGACATTTCTCTAGTCATCTGTGCAAGATCAGCAGTTGATAAAGCATTTCACAGACATTTCTCTAGTCATCTATGCAATCGAAACATCACCTGTCTTTTTTCCCCTCTGGAACTGTTTGATAAACCAATCGACTGGTTGTTGAAGCTTCCATTGGGACCATGAGAAACTGAAACGAAACCGTATTTAATGATGAAATGAGCCCAGGATAGGAGAACTGCATATCAGGTGCGCTTCCTCAATAGGACCAACTGCAGATTGCAAGCAAAATCGCAAATATTAACTGCTGGTGGTATTTCAAAGCTGCAAGTAATAGATTAAATAAAGATAAATGAGCAGGTAACTCTTTGTTACATTTTTTAGGGAAATATCACTGCAAACATATCCGTGGAGGATCTCGTAAAAAATTATGTAGCTCACTTTATCTCAACATGAGGTAGCCACAACATGTATTCATGTATGACAATAACCATAAAACTCACACGCAGATCTACTTCTACAGATTTGAAGGAAACAATCAAGTAGTCCTAGGCTCCCAATCACAACAAAGCCAAGCATGTATTCAGGAAGAGAAAGAATACAGTACCTATTGTGGGAGTCGTCCATGGCCTCATCCCCTAGCAGATCGCTAGTATCCAGCTCATCAGCACTTCATGATTTGGAGCACCTGTGCAACACTGAACCTGAAGAACAAGAATGCAATAATCAACCTGAAGCATTAGAAAACAATCCATTTGAAGAAGGCCAACACTCAACTTGAATTTTGCAAGTGAACATGCAGGAATTGTGCTCTGAATTTGGCCATAGAAAACTCATCTAATTTACGTGAACAATCTCAAATGGAAATAGGAACTAAATGATGCTTCTCTATACTCTTAATTTTGCAAGCAAACTTGTTGATTTCTGGAGTAAAACTGAACCTGGATAAGCAAAAGCCTTACACCTCTATTCTACAGAAATGTTGAACATGCATTTGAAGTTCCCAGTTTAAATAAATTGTTGCGCATTCAGCAAAATATTCAAAAATTCTACTCCTACAGGGCAAATATTTTTTTCCTGCATTTTTCTATATTACCACGAGAAATTTCTGATAGTCCTTCGCCTCACAACAATGAACAGAATAAAGATATCTTGACTAAAAAGAAGTTACAGAAGCGTTGTGAAGAGCAAAATCATCTACCACCATTAATGTAAGGTATTAAGACAAAAATTAACCAGCGGGTTAAACTGTTTCTCGTGAAGGAGCGTTCCTGTTGTTATTTCACTCCTTTTAGTTTGTAACGTTTTCTCTAAGCAAAACACTGATTGTCGCTCTGTTTTTAGCATTTCCAAATAAACATTTTCTTTGGAAATATGGAGACAACCAGCAGAAACAACAATTGGATCATTCGGTCAAATTCATAAAGCAGAAGTTCACTTACCAGTACCACTTCTTTGGTGTTCTTAATTTCTAAACCAATATTCATATTCTCATCCGCTGCAGCGTAGGTCATGCACCCACCTCTCTCCAGCATCCCTGGTTGCTGCTGCTTGATGAGAGGATATATAGATTTGAGAAAAATAAACTGCCCCGTGATTAGAATGTAGGAAAAGGAATCCCCATATTCATCCACCAAAGAACTATCTATAAATGTAGGAAAAGGAATCCCCATATTCATCCCACCAAAGAACTATCTATAAATGTAGGAAAAGGAATAAACTGCCCTAGGAAGGTCCCCATATTCATCCACCAAAGAACTATATTATTGGTAAATCCCCATATTCATCCGTGGCGCAAATGTCGAAAGGAAGACTGTAATATAGCCTTAAGTTGTATATGATTTGTGTTTTGAAGCTACTCGTTAGAGTGTTCGTGGCTCCATGATTAGAATGTGTTGAGCTCTTACTAAGAAGGTTGAAGCAATCTCATCAAAATTGTGCTAAAATATATTTCGAGGACTAACTATTGCAAGAACCAATGAGAGTCGATCTCCATGCTCTATTACTGGAGCCCGAGCCCACTCACCTCCTCCCACCCCGAGCTGTTGTCGTGCTGCTCTCTGACATGGCCGAGCCGGGGCCCCTCCGTTCCCCCTACCATATCATCTAAAGGCAACTCATTAGCTTCACTCCATTTCAGAAAGGAATGCCCGCACAACTGCTAGAAAAGTGAATGCTGATTCCTGAGAAGCTGAAGAATCGCGTTGTCGGAAGAGTCTCCAGCCGGCGAGCATCAGCTGCTGAGCAGGTCTGGTCTTTTCCCACAGCTTCTGGCCGGCATGTGCGTTGAATATGCGGACGGCGGTGCAGAGGTGTCGGACGACATGGTACCAAGATCTGGTCGTCGGGCACCTGGTTGGCCTTCAAGTGGACGACAGAGAGCAGCACTCGAGGCCATCCATAAGAGCCGTCGCGGCAAGCCACCCTTTGGAATCCGGCTAGTGTGTGGCCTCCAACTGCTCGCCCTACACCACCAGCGCACATGTGTGCACTTAGATTGAACGCCATTAATCAAGCTTATGATCATTTTACTTCTCTGCACTGTTCAAAAAAAGAAACCTTCAGTACATACGGGCTTATGAAGTATAGTTTGTAACATATAGAAGATATGCAATACCAGTAAACGGTAACTCATGCAGCTTTGCTTTCTCTAATCAAACATATTTCAGCGTTCAGCAAACATGCATCTAATATACTGGTTGAATGATTTCGAAGGATGCAATGCTGATGCAGATGAAATACCAGTAGATTCCTAAACATATTTATTTCCAGCCGTGTTTACAATTTCTAAATAGAGGTAGAATTAATTTTCAATACAAAATTAATGAAGAAAGGAACTAACTATCAGTATGGTCTGAATCAACCTGTGAAATTTACTGCAGTTCACTCCCAAGGAAATGCCACTCAAAGACCAATGAATGGAACCTCCCAGTCTCCTATATTATCTAAAAAGCAATCCTACAGAATCAAAACACCGAGTCCGAAATTCTTTGAGAGCAGTTTGCTACTTCGCAGTTCTATGCTTCTACTTCTCCTTTTTCTTTGAGACCACTGTAAGTCACACTTTTTCTTCAAGATAAAAAATAACTCATTTCAGCAAGTTGGAAAGTAAATCAAAATAGCAGTGGTGATTGATGGCAACTTAGGATATAAATTTTCTTATAGCAATGCTAGGGTACAAAACCACTGACTTTCACCTGCAACAAATGTTTTCAGTTGTAATTAATCATAAGCAGGAAGAATATAGGACACCATACGATCAGATTTACGATAGCCAGAGAAAAGCACCTTATATGAGCATGCATTAGAGAGGAATTAAGAATAACACTCAATTGTCCCACGGAGCTTACTGCCCTTTCATCTGATTTCTGAACATCCAGGGAATAAAGCTCCAGACAGTTCGTAAAAAAATCGATATGCCTTATATTTCTGTTGTAGGTATAGACAGACAGGTAACAATGAATCTACTTGAGTCGTAAGAAATGAAGAGAGGAACAAGCTCTGATCACCACTTGCCCAAAAGCGAACTAAAATCTGCAGAGTATATACAATATATATATACGTACTGTGAGCTAGTAAACTTGGACACTGTGTCTCCTTATTAGATAAACCTGACTACTTTGTATTCCTGATCATAAAGTTTTGCTTGAAAAGAAGAGCAATGTTACAGCTTATATATACCTGAATGATAATGGTGAGACTGCTCAAAATTGTGAAGAGATCGAACAGATAAAATCAAACGCTCAATGAAATCTTCAGGGCACTCCTCATAAGTAGCTGCCGCACTACCAACAGGGCATTTCCCAGGTTCACCTACAAACCATACAAAAGGGAAAAACCATTCATACACTCAACATATTAGAAGAAACATACAAAAATAATATTGAGCTCTAAGATTACCTACTTTCTGTAAATAGCCTTCAATAAACCTGAGCATTCTATTTGTGTACAGATAGTGAGTTAGATCTGGAACAAAAAAAAAATGGTCACAAACATTAATCATTGGGTGGGCATCAGGTAGTTTTGCTTCCATCAGACAGTTCTTTGTCTTCCCAGCTTCATAGAAATTACTCTGGTTACACTAAAACACTATACATCCTTGAAATTACAACTGGTGAAGCTGCACTATCTGGAATAACAGTACCGGAACAGGATGCCCTGATTCCTAAGTAATATCTAAGTACAATAGGGAAGAAACAAAATGGAAAAAACATACTACTTCTATTATGTTTAGAGAATTCACAACCCAAAAATCATTGTGTCCCATCTAGTAAAATTATCTATAGTTCGATATCTTCGCTAATAGCTATTGAACACATGCTAAGTCGCTTTCAAAATGTTGTAAAGGGTGAGAGGCTCCGATGTCACAAAAATTACTGAAAAAAAGTGGACGTGTTGAACACATGTAGCATAAACAAAACTTTTGTGTATTTAATGCAAAAAAAATCAAGTCGCCTACCTAAAGAGCCTGAATGCAACTCTTTCTGCCCAGCCAAGAGCTGAAAGAAAATAGATCCTAGATAACCCAAATCACCTAATAAAAGACCCATATCATTATTGTTTAGGAAGTGTTCACCTGATAAAAGGGAGCAGCAGCGTCAAACATCACCAGGGAGTGCAAAATTGAAGGCACCTGCGCCATGCACTACCACTTGTCAACTCTCTCTAAAACCTCACATCACATCCCTAAAGCAAGCAAACCACAATATCAACCAAAAATGCAAATGGCACAAGCCCAAATGCACAACCAAAACTTTACTGCATTCAAGCTTTTAATTTGCTTCTGATCCAGAAGAACAATCCCTATAGAACAGACAAACGTGAGAATTAAAGGACTATTAAGCGCTTAAAGTAGGAATAAGAAATCTTCAACTATAACAATGTAAACTATTGTAAACATTTTGATACATAGGTAAGGCTCACACAATCGACCATTTTAGGAAGATAAAGTTTCCAAGAAACCTTCAACTAAATAAGAGTTAGTCATAAAGCAAAGTTAGAGGAGAGAGTCAGCCATTTCTAATATGCATAATGGATGAGGTAAAACCATTTCTTATGGCACATCAATCTAAAAAACAACCATTAGATCACTCAGTTTGTGCAACCACCAAATCAGCAGGTATTTCTCATATGCATAATGGATGAGCATCTACTACTTGATTATACAAGAACATAAAAACCAATCCACGTCAATGACATGCAAAAAGGAGAGCATGCACATTGGAGAATAAGGCCATCCAGCGTGGTACCAAGCGTCATCAATGCCATACTGTCTCAGACATTGAAAATGAAGATTGAACAAAGAAAAGGAGATAGAGTCGGATTTTCTAGACAGTTCTCAATACGCCCTTATTCCTTCCCCTTAGCGAAACCAAGTCTGAACCCTGAAACGACACGGAACACTCAGTAGGATAAAATGGATATTCCCATGTAGTTAAGCTTCCGGTAATTGTGGAAACAACTGGATAAGAAACAAATAGGCATAACAGCATATGTGCATCTCACATAAACGCCCATTTTTCATCGAAGAGTGGTTGATAAGGGAAGGCTGAAGCTAAGGCATGTAATTCTGCGGAACAAGTAGCTGAGTTTGACAAAAGGTTTTTGCGGACACACAAAATCTTGCGGGGCTGAGGGAGAATGGGGGCTGGCCAGGGTTTCACTACGGGGCTGCGGGATGTCTCGCGCTCCGCTGCGAAAAGAAAGGGCGACGCGGGTGCTGTGCTGCAGGTGGGCCCGACCCGGTGAAGACCCCACATGTCATCGACCTGCCGGATCCTCCAGCAAGTGAAAAACTGAAAAAAATACCATCCAACGGACCCAGGTAAAAGGACGGTGAAAATGGAGGGCTGAGATAGTCTGCCTAAGCTACAGTAACCGGGCTGTGGACACTCCATGGAAGTGGTGGACATTTATAAGGTAAATGTGTCACATGACCCCACGCGTGTGGGTCCCGCACGCAGCGTGGGCCTGCAAGGGTTTATTTGCGGCCAAAACCCACAAACTTTCCCCAAATCCACACAGCAAAGCCTCGCCCCTCTCTCCCGTCCAGGGTTTCGGCGCCGCGAGACGAGCACGCCGTCCAGCCTCCGGAGCCGGAGGCGGCGATGGTCACCGGAGTCGAAGGGGAGAAGGCCCCGGCCCTGCAGCTGGAGACGCTGCTGGCGCTAGGGCTCGACCAGCGCACGGCGGAGAACGCGCTCGTCAACAGCAAGGTCACCGCAAACCTAGCCGCCGTCATAGCCGAGGTAACCACGCCTGACATGGCTACGACGCCTTCTCGAATTGATTGGACGAGTGCTGATCTGTGTGCTCGCTGCGCTGTTTAGGGTGTGGGATTTAGCTGTTCTAGTGTTAGAACTCTACTGAAGACGCTAAGAGATGTCTGGTTTCTCCAGATTTATGTGGAACCTGTCCTATTATTTTCTCAATTAGCTAGTCCCAGCTCGCCTGCGACAGTTGAACTGTAAAGTCTGATCTAGAGATGGCCAAATCTAACACCTACTGAACGATGTATGACATCTTGATTTAGTTTGCATTTACTCAATTCTAATAGTAGTATCCTTTCTCTAGCCGATATAATGGAATTCTCGTTGTTCCAATTTCGTTAACGGTCTTCCTTACCAGTAGATGTCTGTGACTGATCTCCTTGAAGCTTAGTGAGATTTTTGTCTGGTCTGACCCCATGTTTCAGTGTTATCTGTCTTATTCTTATGCATCTGGACATTTGTAAGGACGATGTTGCAATATCTGCTTTCATGTTGTCATGATTTCCAAACGGATGCCTCATTGAATCTTCAGTATTACACAATGTTCAGGAAACTGGTAACTGCTCGCTCGGCTTGAGAGTAACGATTAATCGGTGAATCGGCCTATTAACTGGATTAATCGGTCGACCATTAATCGTTAGATTAAATAGGTATACCACAACATATTACAAACATATATCAGCTTTGTATGTATTTATAACATGCCCCCATACTCCCATCCACGTAATATACTAAAATATGCTCATGTACACACATATAAAAAGCATACAAAAATATATCAGCTATAGAGCAGCATCAACAATTAACAAAGCAAGAAAAATAGAGCAGCATCAACATCAGCGAGCCAATCATCAATATTCAATGACTCAAAATTCAGCAGCAGCAGCCGGCAAGCACATCAAGCAGGGCAGACATGAACAATCAATATACATACCCAACAGCAAAAACGAATCTGTAGATCGGGCCATAGTCTTACGGGAGAAGAGATGGTATCTTGCCCACAGGTGAAACCATAGAGGAAGCGCTCGGGGAGGCTGCAGGTCGGAGCTGGGCCAGAGCTCTGGTCGGAACTTGGGGAGGCTGCAGGTCGGAGTAGCAGGGCCTGGAGAGGCGGGAGAAGCCGAGAGGAGAGGATGGGGTGCAGGAAGGCAACCGGGAAGCTCCAGAGTCCGGAGGTGGCTGGGGCCGGCGAGAATCCGGCCAGCCGCCGGCCAGATCAAGTGGGACGGGAGGAGCCCAGACCTAGCGATATGTGAGCGGGAGGGGCTACGAGGGGTCACGGGTCAATTATTTGGCATATGTTGCCCTATCAGCTAACGATTCGACGGGGATTAATCGATCTGACAACCGATTAATCGGTCTGACAGGCCAGTTAATCGGGCTGACCAGTTAGCGCAACGAATAGGTGGTATTCGCATCGGTGAGCCCCGAGCAGCGATTAACTGCCCCGTTAACTGATTAATCGGCCGAATTCTTTTTACAATACAGAGTTTTCATAGCGTAGCTGACCTTGCTAGTTTTCAGTTATCGCTTGTAGTATGCTTTCTTACTATTTTATTTCTGCTATTATGTGATGCAAGCTGCATTGCCTTACTGTGATGAAAACAGTGCAATTTATCCATTCAAAGCATACCATGGTTTCCCTTTTAACTGGATTTGCGTATGAACAGGCTGGTATAAGTGAAAGTGACAAGTCGGTTGGAAATCTTCTCTATGCAGTGAGTATCGTCATTTTTCTGTAGTTTATACATTTGAGATTTTTTATGTGTGACTTACACTGGTGCACTTGCTCTTGGATGAAATAGGTTGCCACTAAATACCCAAACAATGCCCTTGTCCATCGTCCTGCTCTCATTAACTATATAGTGTCAACAAAGGTATATCTACTACCTTCTTCATTCTCCAATCAACTTTCAGCAATCAGTTTGCATTATGTGTTCCTATTCGGGAGCATAGATGAATAATGAACTCTGTTTCAAAGCTCATTCGTCTTAATCTGTGAATCTGTCGATCTGATGTATTTCTTTATGTCATATTCAGATTAAGAGCCCTGCACAGCTAGATGCTGCTCTGTCATTTCTTACCAATGTTGGTCCTGAGTCCTTGGATATTGGGAAGTTTGAGGAAGCCTGTGGTGTAGGTACGTTTTTGCCATATATGTATATGTGCTTTGGCAAATTATAACTGATGTACGCCACAGTCACTAAATGGACACTGCGAATGTACAACGGTGACTTGTACAACGGTGACTTGTAATGTGGTTGTTTGGATGCTAATATAGGACAAGTTCACATTTTTTATGATCGGATATGAAAGGGACACATTTCTTTGGAGTAGCATATTCTCAGTCAATTCTTTCAAACGACCATCTTATTGGTTTGAGCGCGATGTATAACTGCAGGTGTGGTGGTTTCGATTGAAGAGATTCACTCAACTGTCGCCGAGGTTCTAAAGGAAAATATGGAAGCTATAGTAGAGCAGCGGTATCACATAAATGGTTGGCTTTCAATTCACTTTTATATTACTCGATTTTGTGATAAATTACTTGTGGGAACTGGTCATTTATCCTCCTTATCCTTCTTCCAGTGGGTAGCCTATGTGGACAGGTTAGGAAGAAGCATCCCTGGGGCGATGCCAAGGCGACAAAGGTGCAAAACAATGCTATAATATAGCACGTGACTTGTTTTGGTTGTATTAACTCTTTTTGAATCTCTTTATGTTTTGCTCATACAGGAGGAGATTGAGAAGAGGCTTGCAGAGATACTAGGTCCAAAGACTGAAGCTGACAATGTAAAACCAGTGAAGAAGAAGAAGGAAAAACCAGCAAAAGTTGAGGTTGGTGAGCTGAAGTAGATCCTTTGGTTTAAAGTTTGACGATTTGATTATTGTGATTATTAAATTAGCTGGCTGTGATTTCTGTTAAACAGGAGAAAAAAGTCGCAGTAGCCGCTGCTGCCCCGCCATCTGAGGAGGAACTGAATCCATACACTATATTTCCTCAGCCAGCAGAAAACAATAAGGTACCAAGGAACTGTGAGTTAAATTGATTTCTGTTAGTATTTTAATTCTGCACACTACTTTTCTCTGATATCCCCATGTGGTCACTGTTATTCTTCTAAGCACTTTAATTGGTTGTTTTTTTGAGTTTTGGTTATCACATGTAAGAAATCAACTGAAGTGGTTTTGATTTCTTTTCGCGAGCTAGGTTCATACTGAAATATTCTTCAGCAATGGGAACATATGGAGGGCGCATAACACAAAGGAGATTTTAGAGAAACATCTTATGGAAACTGGTGGAAAAGTGATGACCCGTTTCCCACCAGAACCTAATGGATATCTTCATATCGGTCATGCCAAGGTTTATAATCTTCATGAAAGCATTTCCATTTACACCACTTGCATGAAACTGGAAGATTATGCTTACATTCTTCATTTGATTCAGGCTATGTTTATTGATTTTGGACTGGCTAAAGAGCGGAATGGTCATTGTTACCTTAGGTAACAACATATATTTTTCCACTTCAAACAGTTTTCTCATCCTTGCCATTTTATACCCTTTCCTGTCCTGTTCATGCAGCTTTAATGGCAATTTTGTACCAACTACTTATTTATCAACGCATGCCTGTCTTGACCATGCCGTGGAATCATGCCACTTGAAAATTTTATGCTTCTTCGCTTACATTATGTACTGCATCTATTTAATTATAGATTTTCACTTTTCCAGAGTTCTGATTATTTATGTTTGCTCTAGAAAAATGCTTAAAACGTAGAATTCTTGCTGCTCCTGTTCTTTTGCACTCATTCACGACACTATGAACAACAGGTTCGATGACACAAATCCAGAAGCTGAAAAGAAGGAATATATTGACCACATTCAGGAGATAGTCGAGTGGATGGGATGGGAGCCCTACAAAGTTACATATACAAGTGATTATTTTCAAGCTTTATATGAGCATGCAGTTGAGTTAATACGGAAAGGACTAGCCTATGTGGATCACCAGGTTCTTTTCTTTTCTCCTTTCTTGATCATGGTGCACTATATGAAAGAAGAAATGGATATGTATATCGAGTCCTTGAGAAATAAATTGTGCAAATGCTGACTCGTATATGATTGCCAGACTGGAGAACAGATCAAGGAATACAGGGAAAAGAAGAAGGATAGTCCATGGAGGAATAGGCCCATTGAAGATTCATTGCGATTGTTTGAAGAAATGCGACGTGGGTTGATTGATGAGGGCGCAGCAACTCTCCGAATGAAGCAGGACATGCAGAATGATAACAAAAACATGTCTGACTTAATTGCATATAGAATAAAAGTAAGTTACACAACCCGATTGATGAATTGAATGACCATATCTCAAAAATAGACTAATTCAATTCTTTGATGCCCATATAGTTCACTCCTCATCCCCATGCTGGTGACAAATGGTGTATCTATCCAAGCTATGATTATGCCCATTGCATGGTGGACTCATTTGAAAACATTACACACTCAGTAAGTTTCTTCAAAATAGCTTTGGTTTGTTTGAACTATAACATGACTAACTGAGTGTGGTTATTCACTAGTTGTGCACGCTTGAGTTTGACATACGCCGCCCATCATACTACTGGCTACTTGTTGCCCTGGGCTTGTACCAGCCTCATGTGTGGGAGTATTCAAGGCTGAACATATCAAATACTGTGATGTCTAAAAGAAAGGTATGTTTAAACATCGAGAAATCAGTATTTACCCCGTTGGAGCTATATTTACGGATATCCGTTGTCCTTGCTTGTTATGTTGCAGTTGAATCGGCTTGTGACAGAGAAGTGGGTAGATGGGTGGGATGATCCTCGTCTGTTAACACTGGCAGGACTGCGTCGACGGGGAGTGTCAGCAACTGCAATCAATTCATTTATCCGTGGAATTGGGATAACAAGAAGGTAAAAGCATGAATAACAGTAAACAGATGGGTTGCATGAACCGTGCTTTGGACCAGATGCTCAACCACAAAATCTCTGTTTCTGCTACTGATATGCCCTTGATGTTCTTTATGTGCAGTGACAATAGCTTAATTCGTGTCGACCGTCTCGAATATCATATCAGAGAAGAACTTAATAAAACAGCTTCTCGAACCATGGTTGTGCTGCATCCTCTAAAGGTTTGGCCTTTAGTTCCTGCTGCAAACTGCTCCATGTCTTCAGCCTTTAGAAGTTCCCTAACACACTGATGGTGCCTCCCCTAAATTAGGTTGTGATAACTAACTTGGAAGATGGAAAAGTCATAGACCTTGATGGAAGAAAGTGGCCTGATGCTCCTGCTGATGAAGCTTCGTCCTACTACAAGGTGCCTCTCTTGTTCAATATATGATTGGAATACTAGCTGAATAGGTGTTGTTGTTATGGCACGACTTGCTTAAAATTCTGTCAGAAGAATAAAGTAAAATTGTAGTAACAGAAATATTCATAATTTGTTATGCGCTACCTATATACAGGTTCCTTTCTCAAGAACTGTCTACATTGAAAAAACTGATTTTCGCCTTAAGGACTCGAAAGATTACTATGGGCTAGCTCCTGGTAAATCTGCCCTGCTAAGGTAATTGATATAGAACTACTGATCTTGTGTTGAGAAAGTTGATCTGAAGTTACTTCACTATTGATGGTTGACCTACTCCATATCTGCATGTTTACAACATGGTACCTGTCTATTTAATTACTAGGTATGCATTCCCAATAAAATGCACAGAGGTTATTTACGGTGATAATCCAGATGAAATTGTAGAAATTCGAGCAGAGTATGACCCCTCAAAGACTTCTAAACCTAAGGTAACTGGTCATTTGAATCTTTTTAGATCTGACAAGTCTATAGTTAGGGAGTTGGGACACCATAAAAAATATTCCAGATGTTGACTTGGTTTG
Organism: Poa pratensis; assembly: GCA_947311845.1. Lineage (NCBI taxonomy): Eukaryota > Viridiplantae > Streptophyta > Magnoliopsida > Poales > Poaceae > Poa > Poa pratensis. The sequence goes on from CAMZMU010000110.1 coordinate 19,549,630, forward strand.
CATCTTTGTTCAGGGTGTTCTGCACTGGGTTGCCGAACCAGCACCTGGAGTTGAGCCGTTGAAGGTCGAAATAAGATTATTTGAGAAATTATTCCTATCGGAGGTATATAGTTTGCTGCTGCCTTGCTGTCGTTACAGGTGTGTGGACTGGAACTTATGAATGTCTTTTTTGCACTCTTAGAATCCTGCTGAATTGGAAGATTGGTTGGGCGACCTTAACCCGAACTCGAAAGAGATTGTGAAAGGCGCCTATGCTGTACCGTCACTTGCGACCGCTGTCCTGAGTGACAAGTTCCAGTTTGAGCGGCTTGGTAAAATCTCTGAACCTGTATATACTGTCAGTGTTCCTCTCTGTATCTCTCAACGCAACTGACTGTCATGCTTGGATGTAATTCCAGGCTACTTTGCTGTGGACACGGACTCGACGCCCGAGAAACTTGTGTTCAACAGGACTGTTACCCTGCGCGACTCTTATGGGAAGGCTGGACCCAAGTGACAGCTTGTTTGTTGAAAGAACTATATTTTGCTTGATTACAGAGGCGTTAATGGGGAAAAATTTAGTAACGCCATACATTAGAAATAGCCAAGTGGCCTTTTTTTTTTGCATACTGTTCTTGTGATGACTATTCTCCTATGTGTGCTTCAATCAAAATTTGATTTGTCGGATATAGCACAACTGAAAGAATGCCAATCAGCGTGGTGAAAATGACAGGTCAAATGGAAGCTTACCATATTAAAAGACAATTTCTTGAGATTGCCCATTTTTGCACCAATGTCCTGTAGTTTCAGTTGCGCGCCCGTAACCTGAAAGTAGAAAGGAGGAGACATTTGTGATTATGCACCACATACTGAAGTCTTCATGTACCAAGTGATTTAAACTGTTAACTTTAGTATAACTCGAACAGTGAAACAAAAAAGTACTACGGTGAATCGATGGCTAATTCCAATCATCTTGGTTCCAAATTAAGCTACACCGTGTTGCAGTTGGCATTAGTATGAAGGGAAAAAAAGGAACTACCTCATGCCTTATTTGTCCAGAAATCTCCTTTTGCTTATCCAATTTATCATTCCACCTTCTGGATGTGGTTTGAGCAGCCTTCAGATTGAGTATATGAGCACGTTCAGATTAGTAGCAGTCCAGGCAACTTCTCACGGCCTTGTTTATGAGCCCCAAAGGACAAGGTCATAAAAGCCCAGCAGAATACGGTGTGGCATGTGCACAGAAATCCGTTTCCCACCATTCCATCAGCGCACCGTCTAGCATGCGCACAGCACCTCACCCTTTTTAGTCCCACCTCGCTACCTGAGCAACATTTCCACCAGCTTAAATACCATTCTCCACCCGCTGTATCGCCGAGCACAGTAGCGAGTGCTTGTAACCCGAGTGGGGGCATTAAGGTGGTGTGGACGCTGCCGTGGCGCTGCGGGCCTGGTTCGGGTGTGCTATTGCGGGCTCGCCCGTTCCAAGTTGCGTAGTGGACCGCTGGGGCCTGTGCGAAAGCTGGGTCTCACGGTCCATGATGTGGCAGGCACAGCGTAAGGCTGGCTTCACAGAGCAGCGACAACTGCCCGCTTCCAACGGTGGAAGGATAACGGGCCGCTGCACTCCCGGGCCACTTGGGTCTCGCTGCCCACTCCAGCGAACCACCATTTTTTTTTCCTTCTGTTGTTTTCCCTGCTGCTTCTTTTGTGAAAAAGTTTACACCATTTTTTTTTCTCTCCATGCAAGTAGTTTGGTACAATTTCTCTCGTGTTTGAATTTATTGCTAGAGACAAGTGCGGGTTCATGTTTTGTCGAATTTAAGACTTCCTCTCGATTATGTGTTATGATCACGAATTTACTGGGTTGTAACCTAAAAATGAACAGAGGTTATTTATGGTTATAATCCAGATGAAATTCGAGCTGAGTATGAACCCTCAAAGCCTTCTAAAATCTAAGGTAACTGGCCGTTTGAATCTTTTCATTTCTGACAAGTCTAGCTAGAAATCTAAGGCCGTCCATCTCCTTGCTAGAATAATTACCCTAGAAAAAAAAACAGAGAGAGCGGACCCCCGCGTGGGCGACACGGGGGCGATAGGGTTTCCCCTCCAGCAGCCGCCTCCCTGCTCTCTCCTCGCCGCCTTCTCCTTCAGCCTCGCGCAGTCCTCTCCGTGCTGCTGTCTTCGTCGGCTCAGATCCAATTTGCCGCCCGGCCTGGCTCGCTTCTTCCCATGGCGGCGTGCTCTACAGGAGGACCAGGGGGTCCGCCTCGGCCAGGGACGACGCGCGATGAGGCTCTCGACCTCTGTCGTTTCCACGGTGGGGAAGGGTCCCCGCGGTGGCATGGATTTCGAGGTGCCGGTTCCGGCGGGTCTGACCAAGGGGTCGTTCCTTGGCCAGGGATGGTGAGCGCCTCGCTTGAGGCGTGGCCCGTGGAGCGGCGGTGGTCGGCAGCAAGGGTGGTTCGCTGGGCTTGGAGCTGGTGTTGTGGGTGCGTCGATGCGGCAGTGGGACGGCCTACTGCGTGCCGACGGCTCGTCTCTGCTCAGGAGGCGGGCAAGGTGGTTCTCTCGGACGCCGGAACGGCGGTTCCGGATGGTGGACGCTCGGGTGGCTCTCCGACAAGCCCCGTGGCGGCGGTGTTGGTCGTGTTCTATGGTCGTGAGGGCGACATGTTCGACGGCGTTTGGAGTTCCTGGCGAGATCCGGCGAGGGCGCCGTTTCTCGCCCAGATACTGATATGGAGGCTCTGTTGCAACTATGGTGTCCCCTGCCCTTCGCGGTGGGGGTTGGAGTCGGTGACCCTTGTCGATGGGTAGGTGGGGAACGGAGCGAAAGCTCAAACCGTCGTTGACGGCGGTGTCGGCGACGCCCGTGGGCGCCGCTTTCCCTCTTGGGGGCGACGCTGTGGTTCCACCCCAACTCTCTCGTGTATACTCCGGGTGAAAATCATGGTCTTTGACCTGACGGTGGCGACGCTTCTGCGTCGTGACCTCCTTGGAGGCATCGTCTTGGAGCAGGGGTCTACTCGCTTCACCATGGCTGCTTGAGTGTAAAGTTGGTGCCTTTTCGCAGCCGATGATCTGAAGTGAAGCTGTCTTGCTCTCGTGTCTCGGTGGAGGCAGAACATGCGGACACGGTGGTCCGATCCCGCTCCTTTGGTGGCTGGCCGTCTTACGCAAGGGTTTGGTGCTCGCCGGTTGGTGTTGTCCGATCCCGCCCCTCTGGTGCTGGCTGTTCTACGCAAGGGTTTGGTGCTCGCCGCTGTCGATGTTGCGGTCTCCGTTCAGCGTTGTGATGCTCGGCATCCTCTCCTTCGTGCTCGACGTCTGCTCAAGGCTCTGCTCTTTCGTCTCCTGCTTTCCTCTCCGATGTCAAGCTTTGTGCTAGTTGCGGTGGTGTCTTCGCTGGTGATCCGATCCTGCCTCTGGGCTGGCCGTTTTACGCAGGGATTTGGTGCTCGGCGTAGTGTAGCCTCCTTTCTTTTAGCTTGTCCTTTGTCTGCTTTGTTTGAGGTTCTCCTCAACACCTTGTTTCATCTGTATTTGCTGTTGTAAAACTCTGAGCTTTGTTAATTCAAAGCTGGGAATTTTTGCCTTTTATCTAAAAAACAAGTCTAGCTAGTGAGTTAGGACATCATAAAAATATGGGCGCGCCGGGAGCTCAGGCGACTGAGAACTGTGTGCGTGTACTGTAGATGAATGGGGTTATTCGCCCCAGCGATCAGTCATGCCGTGCACAAAGCTAGCTAGCTTATATACGTAGTTCGTCATTTTTTACCGTACAACGGAAGTACAAAAGGTACACTCTGACAGAGCGGAGCATAAAAAAGAATGCTAAAATAATTGGAAAACCGAAATACAAGTGTAAAAATTCCCAGTTGCAACTAGGATGTAACTGGTGAAAAAAATCAATAAAAATCGCCTAGTTGTGATTAGGATGCAACTGATGAATAAAAAATGATCGGGTAAAATTTCAAGTTGCAACTAGCATGCAACTGGTTACAAAAAAAAAAAAAAATCACCCAGTTGCGACTAGGATGCAACTAGTGAAAAATGATCGGGGGTAAAATTTTCAGTTGCAACTAGGATGCAACTGGTGAAAAAAATCAATAAAAATCCCCTAGTTGAGACTAAGATGCACCTGGTGAATAAAAAAATGATCGGGTACAATTTCAAGTTGCAACTAGGATGCAAACTTGTTACAAAAAACAATCAATGAAAATCCCCCAGTTGCGACTAGGATGCAACTGGTGGATAAAAAAAATGATCGGGGTAAAATTTCCAGTTGCAACTAGGATGCAACTGGTTACAAAAGAATAAAAACAATCCCTAGTTGCGACTAGAATGCAGCTGGTGAAATAAGAAATGATCGTTAAAATTTCCAGTTGCAGCTAAGATGCAAACTGGTTACAAAAAAATAAAAAATAATCCCTAGTTGCGACTAGAATGCAACTGGTTAAATAAGAAATGATCGGTAAAAATTCCCAGTTGCAACAAGGTTGCAAAAAAACAATCAATAAAAAATCCTCCCTAGTTGCGACTAAGATGCAACTTTCGAATAAAAAAATCGGGAAAAAATTTCCGATTGCAACTAGGATGCAACTGCTTACAAAAAATAAAAAAAATAAACCCTAGTTGCGACTAGGATGCAACTGGTGAAATAAGAAACAATCGGTAAAATTTCGGAGTTGCAACTAGAATGCAACTGGTGAAAAAAAAATCAATAAAAATCCCCTAGTTGCGACTAGGATGCAATTGGTGAATAAAAAAAATGATCGGGTAAAATTTCGAGTTTCAACTAGGATGCAACCGGTTAGAAACAAATCAATAAAAATAAAAAAATAAAAAATATGTCAATAAAAAAATCCCTAGTTGCGACTAGGATGTAACTGGTGTATTAGAAAATGATAGGTAAAAACACACTACACGCTACAAGATATGTCGGAAACTGTGGAGCCGAACTTTGTGATTTTAACTAATTCTCAAGCGACTAACAACTAGTGATCCGAAAATAATAAACAATCGAGAACTTTGAAACTAAAAATGAAAAAAAAAACTGCATACATATTTTCAAGAAATACCACACTTCAAACACAAAAATTTCACCCTCGCTCCAAAAGAAAAAAGAGAAAATCCATTTGAAATGGACAAAAGAAGGACCACGTACAAAAAAACAGCCAGCTCTAAACGAAAAAAACAGAAAAGAGGAAAAGCCCACATGCGTAGCCCAGCTAACAAAACAAAGCGAAATAGAAAAGGCCGGCACAGCTGTCGTACCCGTCCATAGGACAATAGTTGATCGATAGGAACAGAAAACAATGACTCAAGGCACTAATCTTGATGAGAGATCTAACGGTCAGCGATGCGACTGAGATCTAACTAATTCTCAGGCGCCTGAGAACTAGCAAATCCGTAAAAATATTCAACAAAACAACTTAACCCGGAAGAAAGCTGGGTCTCACGGCCCATGATGTGGCAGGCACATTTTCTTTTGAGAAAGAGTTCTTGGTGACAAGTTCCAGTTTGAACGGCTTGGTAAAATCTCTGAACCTGTATACTATAAGTGTTCCTCTCTGTATCTCTCAACGCGACTGACGTCCATGCTTGGTAAGATCACGGTGGCCAATATGCTGCAACGAGTTAATTGCACCAGCGGTCACACAACTCGTCGTGTATGTGTACTTAAGTCACACAACTGGAGAACTGAATTTTTTGGTCACACAACTGAAAAGTGGGTGCACTTTGGTCACAAACGGGCCACGTCATCCCGTTTTGGACTGGCATTTTTCAGAAAAACCCCTAGAGTAATATTAGGAGTGCCAAATTGCAAAATAAGAAAGGGGCCCACCTGTCAGATCTTCTCAGGAAAAAAAGAAAAAAAAGTCAAGGCTGGAGCGCCGCCGCTCCACCTGCCGAGCGCCGCCTCCATCCCAGGCAGCGTCGCGCCGCCCTCCATCCCCGGCTACGCCGCACCGCCCTCCATGCTGACCACGATCACCCGGACACGGGGGATGACCACCCAGTCTAGCATGTTTCGAGGAGCGCTGGATCTTCCCGCCGTAGCTGACGAACAACGTCGCGTCGCCGGGCGTGCAAGGGCAGCGCGGCGCCCGGCCGACGCATCTGGGGCGCGGCTGCGGCCGACGCTCGGGCCAGCAGGGGAGGCGCGGGGGCGGCCGACGCTCGGGCGTGCAAGGGCGGCGCCCGGCCGGTGCATCTGGGGCGCGGCGGCGGCCGGCGCTCGGGCCAGCAGGGGAGGCACGGGGGCGGTCGGCAACCGGGCGCGCAGGGGCGGCGCATCTGGGGCGCGGGGACGGCCGGCGCTCGGCGTGCAGGGACGACGCAGTGGCGTGACGTCGGGCTCCCGTGCTTGAGGTAGAAGAAAGACCTGACAGGTGGGCCCCACCGGTTAGTTGCATATTTTTGCAATTTGGCACTCCTAATATTACCCGTGGGTTTTCTGAAAAATGACAGTCCAAAACGGGATTGACGCGGCCCATTTGTGACCAAAGTGCACCAACTTTTCAGTTGTGTGACCAAAAATTTCAGTTCTTCAGTTGTGTGACTTAAGTGCACATGACCGACGAGTTGTGTGACTGCGGGTGCAATTAACTCTGCTGTTACAAAAAATAGACATCATCACTAAAATTTTACTCAGACTCGACGAATATCAAATTGGCTAATGCACGTAAAAACTAAGGTACTGAGCAAGCTTCAAACACTCTGCACAAACCAACGAAGCAGTACACAAGAAATAGTTGGATGCTTCAATCGGTTCCTGGACATCTCAGTTAACTAGCACGGTCTAGGTTCGAGAAACACAGACGGCTAAATGACATTTTCTTCAGCGTAACTCCCATAGTATTTATGTTATAACCTATTCAAACTTAGGATATATTGGCAAGCGCACCGACCCAGCAGACCATACTAAGAAGAATTTGAATCAGTAGGCTGTTTTGACCGGCGGTGGAAGCGCCAGTCCTGCTCCTTTCCCAGATTGTTCTAGCGCCAGCAGCCGCAGCCCGAACTCCAGGCCCTGTAAAAGGAAAAAGGATCCGATCAGACAAAGATAACACAATTACAGTGCCTACCATGAAGAAATGTTCAGGATGAGAAAAGACAACTAACCGGGAGCTCCATTTGCTTCAGAGATCTTGTGACCACCGGTCGCTTCAAGTTTTCCTGTTGCAGCAAATCAACATAACGATGTTATACCAGAGTGATTTATATGAGCAAACCCATAACGACAAGGAATGTTTCGTGATTTGTGCAGTTTGTGCCCAACGATATACTTCCATGATTAAGAGGTTATTTTAAGCAAGTGGAATGCTGTAACGAGTTATTTGAAGACGTGACAGTGCAAGAGCAGTAATTTCTGGCTAGGTTCTCACCAGGCGATCTGGCGTCATCCCACCATTTGGTTCTACGAATTGGAGGAGATATGTCACACCAGCCAACTGGCAATCCTGTGGACAGTACCACGTTAAGTCACCACACTGGAATAAAACATTTAAGAAGATCAAAGCAATGAACCACTTGTAGGTGAGAGAGGGCCTACCTGTTTGTCCTGAATAGAATCCAACTTCCCATCCTGCAGAAGCAACAAATAAATTTACGTTATATATGGCACAAAAAAAAAATGTCAATCAGTATGGTGCAAATGATAGGTCAAATAGAAGCTTGCCATATTAAAAGCCAGCTTTTTGAGATTTTCCATTTCTGCACCAATGTCCTGGAGTTTCAGTCGTGCGCCTGTAACCTGAAATAACAAAGGAAGAGACATTTGTGAACACAATCAAGTTTTTCATGTACCAAGTAATTTAAACTTGTTAACTTCAGTACAACTCAAACACTGAATGGCTAAGTCCAATAATCTAGGTTCCAAATTAAGCGACGCCGTCTTGCAGTTGGCATTATGAAGGATACCGTAAATTTTAGGAAGTACCTCCTCTCTTATCTGTCCAGAAATCTCCTTTTGCTTATCCAATTTATCATCCACCTTTTGGATGCGCTGTGTTAAGTGCCTTTTAGCAGCCTTCAGATTGAGAAAAAAATGTCAGTACTTGAGAATACAATAGTGGGCTTAAGTAAAAGGGGAACGATATAAAAAAACATATTCAACATTTCTAGCGTGAAAAGGCAAAACATGAGTATATTAAAATTGATTAGCCTTTTTTGCAATCGGATCAAGCAGGGCAGTTTGAGAATCAGTTTGCAAAATATAGGTTGCCGGTGCAAAATACTTTTGTCTATTCTTGTAATAACAAAGCATGTGAAGAGTTGGAGAAAATACACGCTCTAAATGAAATAAAAAAACATATGTTTGAAATAATGTATTGTTAAGAAAAAGTCCATTCCAATTTTTTCTTTGTCCAAGAATTACTTTTAACCAAGCCATAGGGCTTCTTTCCTGTTTAAAGAGGGGCACCAGTAGGACAAGGACGATAGGTGACATATTATCTGAGAGCAAATGGGTACTTGTATGGTCAAATGAACTTGTGTAAAATCCATAAAAATAAAAGTACGAGCAGTTATCGTTTTTTAGGCACAAAGATTGAGGGTGCTCTACCTCACGACCGTATTAAACCAAGAAGGTTAGAACGGACAAACATCACACAAAAAAAGAAGCTATCGTTATCTAGAAGCTCCCCAAGATAAGTATTTTATACTTACAGCAAGAGAGGTCTGGACTTGTTCCAGATGCTTTGTCATGCTTGAAACAGCATTAGCCATGTTTTGCTTTGTGACATACATTATGCTAGAAAATGTGATACCCTGAAAGCGTGCAGATACAAGTAAATATACGATAAATATATAAACGATGTTGAAGCTTGAATCAAACCAAGCACTACTAAGCAGATAACCAGGACAGCACAAGATCAAATAAATGACAAACGGGTAAAAAAAAATCACGCTATTCATGTGCATGTGTGCATACATAGAGATGGGTAAACCTATCTCAAAAAAAAACATAGAGATGGGTAAACTAGTATTTCAGATAAGGAGGAACCATGCAGCAGAACTGCCAAGAAGAAATACTTCTAGTATACATGCTTTGCCCAACAAATATTGCAAATATCATTGAAAATTGAGAGCTAACAAAAAGTAGAACACTTACTTTCCACCACATGTAAGCATAGCCAACCGCCCCAGCAGCTGCAGCAGGTACAATCAAAGCTGACAAAACTGCAAATAGATATTTAAGAAAATGTTAGAAACTATGTACATGCAGCAGTACAGATAATACTAAGTAATGAATTTTAATTAAGACGGGTTGATGGTAACTAAGAACTGATGTACTCCCTCCGTTCCAAATTAATTGACTTCCATTTGTCCAAACATGGATGTATCTAGACATGTTACACGTATAGATACATCCACATGTGGACAAATGGAAGTCAATTAATTTGGAACGGAGGGAGTAGCATATAAACGTACCTTTGTTGCCGGATTCATAACGAATAATATTAGGAGGAATTGACAACTGCCGAACCTCCCTAGACAGATTCTCCATCTAAAATTGATAGAATCATAATTAGTTTCATCTCGCAACTGATCTAAACATACTTTTGCATGCGGATCATCGACAAATCACCATATATAACGGCAATATACAAATATCACACACCTCCAACCGCACCAGAGCGAGCTTGTCGATGGCGACGGCGCTGCCTTCTGCTCCTTTCTCTTGCATAAACTCCTGCGAAACAACCGCCAAAACGGGCATAAGGTCGAATCAAACATGCGCTCTCGCCGATTAGTTAATGACGGATGAGGATGGTAAGGGCGCGCGCACCTGGAACTCCTTGAGGAGGTCGATGCAGCGGCCGGCACGGCCGTCTTTCATGAGAATGGAGCCAGCGAAACCTGCGCGACGATAGATCGATCCGTCACGAAAATCACGCACGGGAGAAAAACAAACAAAGCAATTGCTCAGAGCGCGAAAATTAACAGGGCTACCCACCGGTGCCGATGAGGAGGACGACGCGTCCGATATGGGGAGCCGCCGCCACCGCCATTGCTGCGCGCGCGCGGGGTGTGACGGCCGGCCGGCGACGATGAAAACCCTACCCTGGCGGCCTAGGCTTGGGGAAGGGGTTAGGATTCGATCGGGAAGTAGCCTCGAGTCCGGCGAGTTGGGTACACAGAGAACGAGTTGCCGTGCGATTCGTATGTGCGCGCCGATGTGGGGTCGGTTCGCTTATGTAGAGAGCGTGTGCCGTTGCGATATCGAGGCGAGATCGGACTGTACTGTATTAGCGCTCGGTCCGATCGGTCGGATTCCGGTCTGGTCGATTGTCTGATTGTCTCCCGTGCAGTTCTAAATGTTTTCCTTTTCATTTTTCGTGTTAAAACTAAAATCTGGTTTGCATTTATTCTACACCCTCCGATTCATAAGTGTCGCTGATTTATGAGAAAGGAGTAAGAAAAATCTAGTTTACGCCCGTATTTTTTCAAAAATAAGTGAATAACGTCTGCTCTCATGATCTGGATTTGGTCCGGTCCACCAACAAGTACAGTTTACTTTTCATTTTTACATTAATTTCGGGAAAATACTACGTTAATAAAATTTGTAGTACTAGCTCAATAATCGTAAAGAAATCATTTTTTCGATGAAAGGGACCCCTAAAAAGGGCTACCAATTTCAATTAAGAAATTGAACAAACAATAATAAAAAATTAAAAAAGTGGATAGATTACAAAAATGGTTCATCTACTTTTAAACTAGTCAATAAATTGGGTATTACACATAGAAAATTTAAAGGAGAAAACAAAAAAATATCACTACCACGTGACCAATAGTCATGCTCGCACTAGCAGGCAGCCTAGGGACACCCGTCATTGCATGTAAGTGCATATCAGCTTGACGAGAGTAGAAAATCATTGGTAGTTGGTACTACAAAATCCCTCATTGGGACGCCCGGTAGCCCAACACTTCCCTATTGATAGGCGGTAGTATAATCTAGCTAGGCATGTCAAAAGGCACGGAGACGAGAGAACCTGCATGTGGTAGGATGGTTAGGAGAGTGGTTTTACCCCCAGCCCACCAGAGTTCAAACCCTAGGATTGATGCTAGTGTTTCTCATTTAGGCGGAATATTCTTCAGTGGGAGGCGACGTTCCCGTCGATAGCGAGGCGTCTGTGGTGACTTCGTCAATCTAAAGACCCAACCGCCGGCTCAGTCTCTCGGAGGTGCTCATAGGGATAGGGTGTGCGTGTGTGCGTTTATAAGGGTGAGTGTGTGCACGTGTATTTGAGCGTCTGCATTGTACTGTGTTTCGAAGAAAAAAAGGCACGGAGATGAATCCACACCCAATCAAGTGATGCCCCCGCTGCCTCCACCACCAGAAGCCCCGCCGGCCTCTTTATCGGCAGATGTGAATCATCTCCCCACGGCAGCCTATGGAGGCTATGAGGAAAGGGAGGATTAGGGGAGAACGAAAGATCGATCTACCCCGCCCCACCCCCCACCTCGCCTGAGTCATCAGGAGGAGAAGACTCAAGAGGGTACGTCTATTGTTGGGTTCCGGGTTCCATCAGCTTATCACATGTGCTTGCTCGAGATGGACATCTTGGACATTCATGGTGAGCGTCGGAGATGGTTGCCATATGGATTGAAGCGATTAGGGGATTATGTAATTACTTCTTGATGGATCTCCCTCGTTCGAGCCGAACACCACCGAGCGAGGCGCGTAGCAGATCAACATGTGGCTGTATAGCATACCTCATGTTCAAATCCTACTTACACTAGCTGAGTACCTGTGCGCTGCTATAGGACCATCAAATAAACTTGATCGTTTTGGTCTATTTCATAAATATATGTCTGTTGGTTTCAGAGCACCAACGACATTCTCATGCTGCCCCTTTTACAAGTGTTGTCACCTTTCAGCATATCGTCGCACATACAAAAGGTGTCTCTTCCTTCTATAGAGAGTAAAAGAGGGACATGCATAATTGGCAATTCAGTTTTGTTCTCCGATGTAGTAAGAAGAAAATTTATGCATCCACGGTCCAAGACAGAAGAGGAACGTGCATTGCTCACTCAATGTTTTTTTAGAAATGGGAACTCCGAGCCTCTGCATCATTGTTCACTCAATGTGGTATGAAAATTGTTGTCCACGATTATGAATATCATTATTTAGTAACTGAATCTTCTTAAATACAAAATTATCATAGAGTTTATTTTTTTAAATACCATACATGTACGATTGAGAATTTTTTCACGTGCACTTCATATATTAAACTATAAAATCTCAAATCATAATATAACATAGATTTCGTGCTAGGTTTAAAATTACATTATGGTTAGTTGACCACAAAATATCTAAAATGCCATATGACAATCATCTGGGTTCTATGACCGGAAATCGACAGGATCGGACTTGGTAGCTCTAGGTTTGAAGAGATCCCCGGATTATCAAATTGGCAAATTCATTTTCCAGTATATTTTGTACACAATTTTTTTTTGAATTTTCACCGGGGGGGGGGGGGGGGGGGGGGAGTAATCCCCACCTGATTTTCACCAGTATATTTTGTACACAATTTGTGTAAGCACTTTAAAAAAATAGATGAAAGCCCTTTTGTAATATATGAATTTGGGCCGTGAATGTTTTTCCTTACTAAGATCGGATGCAAGTCAAGGAGTAAATCACACATATTAAGTCTATCTAATCCTATCTCCGTTCCATAAGATAAGATGTATATGCAGTCCCTATTGAAATACGAGAAACATATTATATTGAACAGATGGAGTAAAATCAGGGCCGCTTCCACTAACCCCAAACTTCTACTCCACCATCGGATCACACGACGACTCCCACCGCGTCACGCTGCTCATACGAGGAAGCCGCACAACCATCCATCCGCACCAGGACGTTGCACCGAATAGAAATCCATTCGCATATCGACACCAGTATTGTCAGGAAAAAGATCGGTGTCGCGATCTCCTCATCAAGGGTAAATCGGCGTCTCCCCTCACGAGAAAAGTAAGAATCCTGCCACCGATGATGCCTGGCAACGCCCTCCGGCTGTGCCCCTGCCCTCGACGAGTACTGTAGTACTGGAGTCACCGGCGGTGGACGCGAGTTAGCTAGCTTGGTACTCCAGATCGACTTGATCCGCGCAAGCTAGCTAGTTCAGTACTGGATCGATCCATCCATCTGGAGCCCTCCACGCGAGCTAACTCCGGCCATCCGCTGTCCGTACCGCCGTGGAGCCCTCTGTCGACGAGCTCTGCGCCTGCAGTCCGTCAACGGGCTGCTAAATCGGTGAGAGTCGAGATGAGTCACCGGAAAGTAGACGAGATTTGGATGGAATCGGAGCACAGTGGTGAAACTTCATCAGATTCCGGCGAGTCAGGGCTGGTGATGGTTTTTTTTTTTAGGCCGGCTGGTGATGGTTAGGCTGAAACTTCCTTCCCACAAACGGCCGCTTGGTTTTTTTAGTTCACAGGAAAAATCGACTCGAAAACTGAAAATTTTGAACACTCGGGTCCAATATGTTGGTATCGGAAAAAAAAAAATCCGAGTCCGGTGTTTTTCCAGGACCTGACCGGGTAGTTTTTCCGGCCCAAAAGGTTTAACCGGCGTTTATATTCCGGCCTGAGAGATCTGCTGGATATGTTTTTACACTTACCGTTGTTGCTAAATTTTAAAAATCTGGGTGTACCGGAACCTAGGTTCTTTTGTTTTTCGAGCACCAATCCCCTCGACCAATCAATATTTTAGCCAACGTGAGAATAGGGCAGAGGCCCAGTGGCTAGAGTCGTGGTTGAGCGCGCTCGGCGTCCTGAGTTCGATCCTCATCGGGATCAATTTTTTGAAATTCTCATCAAGGAGCACTTCTCCTATAAAAAAATATGCTATGAAGAGCTAGTCCTGGGTGGTCTCATTTTTTATATAGAGTGACGCACCGGAGGTCATGAAGTTGCGCAGAAAGGAAGTATTAGTCACCAAATTGCGAAACGTCAATTCTTGATCACAAAGTTGTGGATTTATCAAACTTTGGCCATTCCGTCACAGCGGGCGTTAAATCGATGACGTGATAGTCTGTTTTTTTACAAAAGACCCCTTAAACTTTTGTTTCTTCTGATTGTTAGGTCATTTTCAATTTTTTTGCCAGGAAGAACTAGGAACCGGAGATGCGCGTGCTTGCTCTGGCCTCTTCTTCCAGCGCCCGCCTCGTTGCCGCCGCCGCAGGGACGCCGCGTGCCAGCCCGGAAAAACGCTGACGTCATCACGACGTTGGCAATGGCTGCCCCTTGACGAGTAGGGACGCGGCCGCGCCGAGCGTTCGAGCACCAACAGACTCGCGCGTGGCACTACAGGCGTCTGGCTCTTCTCCGGCCCCTAATCCCACGCGTGCCACGCTCTGAAATCGGTAGCAGAATCGGGAAGCCCAGCTCTTCTCCGCAAGATGGAGAGCAGAGGTCAGGGCCGCCGGCAGAGGTCACGGTGGTCAGGCTCGGGATGCACCGGACATGGAGGGGCGCCGCCGGATCTGTGGACTTCGTGTTAATTTCCTTTGGATTGAATTCATTGTCTAGTTTAGATTGGTTTGGATCCTACAGTACCTTTTACTGGATTGGTCTGAAACCGTTGCAAAGTTGGACTCAATCTGACAGGTCTCAAACCAACTCGTACATGAGTACATCTCCGCACGCGCGTACGAGACGCTACCTGTTCGATCCTAGGGTCAGTGGCGCCGCCGCCGCCAGTACTCCAGCGGTGCCGCCGCCTTCCGCTCCCTACTCCTACTGCGCCCTCTCTGCTAGTGGCAGATCAGCGTCGACCGAACGGCACAAAAGCTTCAAAGAACTAGGCTACAGCGCGCCGCCGGCCGGATCTCCCATTGCGCCGCTGCTGTCGGGCGGAGCTCCTGCCGTGTCGCCGCCTCCTTCCCCTCTGTCCTGCCGCAGGGCTTTTCACCTCGTCGATGTGTTAGAGCCGCCGCCAGTCTCGACTCGTCTCCGTGCCCTGGTTTGGAGTCGCCGCAGGACCTAGCAATTGGAAGACACAAAATTTGAAGGTTTTTTTTTTTGCAAATAACAGACTGCTACGTCACCAACTTAACGTCTGTTTTGACGGAATGATCAAAGTTTGCAAATCCACAACTTGGTGATCAAGAATTGACGTTTCACAACTTGATGACCAATACTTCTTTTCTGCGCAACTTCGTGACCTCCGGTGCGTTTCACTCTTATATATATATTTTAGCCATTGTGTGGCGTCCATACTTATATTTTTTGTCCTATCTAGATTAGTCGTTGCAAAATCAATGTGTTCGGGTCAATGATAAATTGACTCGCATCTTGTGAGGGATCCGTACCATGTTTGGAATGAAAATTCTTCACAGAAATACATTTTACCTTTTAAGCGTGGTCTATAGTATTTACATTGGAAAATACACTTACATACTCCCTCCGACATCTTCACGCAGCCCCGCGTGTGTACTAGATTTATTTTTATAATTTGAAGCTATCGAGGGGTTCAAGGATTTTTCTGTAAAATGCGCGGTAGTTAAAAATCTGAATATATCTGACTATCTTTGTATGGAAGGAGGGAGTAATAATTTATGCATCCTGTTCATAATATATCTGACTATCTGTTGTGCAACCAATATAACATGTCAAGCTGGATAAAATGTATTAGTTGAGGTGTTTTCATAGTCCATGATTTTTGCTTACACTATTTTTGTTTTGAAAGAAAATTAGCATATGTTTAATTTTCAAATAATCTTATTTCACCTTTCTGTCGTTGCATATGTGCTCTTGAAATATTTAATTATCTCAAAAGCTAGCCCAGAACTTACCCTGACTAGCGATGAAGGTCCGTTAGGTTCACAAAGGCAGGCCGGGTTGTCAATGAGCACAAGTGTGGGGCCTGGGGGAGTCGTCTAGTCGGAGTCCCCACGTCCTTTGGGGCTGGAACACGTTCACAAAGACTGAAAAATAGCCGTTCGTGGTATACGCTATTTCATTTTAGAATGCTTGTTCTACTCGTCCAAACTGCACAATTGTGATTAACAGATTCCTAAATCTTCCGAAAGAAAAAAGAAAAAAAAACAGATCCTCAATCGTGTTTTTTTTTTTTTTGATTTTATCCTCAATCGTGTTGACTGCACAAGTGTGGGGGGAGTCGTCTAGTCGGAATCCACGTCCTTTGGGGCTGCAGCACGGTAGATAGCAGATTCCTTCTCGTATCCTTTGGGGCTGCAGCACGGTAGATAGCAGATTCCTTCTCGTACCGTTTTTTGTCGACTTGAGACTGTTGAATGTAAGGCTGCTTCTCTTCGGCTGCTCATGAAACGGAGCAAGAGAACCATCAGCACAGAGATTTTACTGTATTTGCGAACGCAAAACCGATAGGAATGGGAGAAAAATGCGCTGGGGCATATAATGTAGAATAATGATCTAGAAAGTTACTTGACATCTTTTGCCATATCTCGCCAAGCTTCTTTGCAATTTCGGTTGGAGGCAAATCTGGATTGTTCTCCTTCACAGCCTGTGCCAAGAAAATAGCAGGTAAATCTTACATGTTCAAGATCTCATATCTAGCAGTCTCTACCGTGTGAATACTTCAACAAGAATTCAGCTACGAGTCAAGGAATATTGCTTCACCGATTTTTGTTTTGTTTTGTTTTGCATGTCACTGAAGGACACAACTCTTTCGTCCAATACTTTGAGAACTCATAACTAATGATATGAATTTCTATAGTAGATAGCCTACTGCGCTGCTCAACTTTTACCCAAAGATAACTCTCACTTCATTCAGTTCAATACTCATTAATTTATAAATTAACATAGTGACTATGCTTGGTTAGAGTAACTTACTGCCCGCTGAACCATTGAGAAGTACATGAATGGCAAAATTGCTCTTTTGGGGGCTTTAGGATCTTTTTTCTTCTTTGGCTTCCTTTTCTCTGAACCTTCGCCGTCCCTGCACTTAGGCTTCCTTTTCGCAGGTGGCTTTGAACTGCTGGCTTCCTTTTTGGATGATTTCTGGAGAACAAAACACAAAGAACAAGAGATCATTAGCATATTTGAATTCAAACTTCCGTCCTTCGACAGCCAATAAGAAATCTAATTACCTCTTTTTCACCACCACTTTCACTAGCATCTGATTCCTCACCACCAGAGTCATCAGTAGGAGATCCAGCATCATCCTTATGTAGAACAAAATCTTCATCCTAACATACCGCGGCAAAAACACAAGTATATAAAGTGACTTGGTAACAAGATTAAACAAGTCAGCACCAAGGAACAAGCATACAAAAGGCAATCTACCTCTTCGTCACTGTCCTCATCCCCAGCCTGAGTTTTTATTCTCTCCAGAAATGGATCATCAGCATCATACTCAGTGTCCATTAGAATATCTGCAACCCCACCACTTGTACCTTGACCATCTCCAAGGTTCACTACTTTCAAGTTCTTTCCACTTAAAATTTGACCAGAAACAAAAAACGACGCCCATAAGTCTTATGTGTAAATTTAGCAAGGTGGACCAAGCTAACAGAAAGGCACATACTTGATAAAGTTGAAGAGGTTATGGTATTCACTCCTTTGAATATTCCTGAAGAGATGCTCTTGGTCATTTTTTAGCTTGACGAGGAGGTCGAAATAATGAGATGACATACTGGCGCCCCCAGAACCATGGCATTGGAATTCAACAAACTCGATCTACATAAAATAGTAGCAAACATGCATTATGGTTAGAAATTCCAATGGTTTGACTATGCTATGCATTTAGCAATGCATGCACAGATGTAGAATAAATCTCCAGCATAGGGAAAAAGTAACACCTCTTCATCTAAAATAAGCGTAGGGGGCTTCGGCAGAAAGAAGAAGGCATTTTCAAGTGGATACAACAGTCCATCTTCAGCTTTTAGTGATGATTTAACTGCATAACCATCTTGGAAACTTCTGAAAGATCCTGGCCTTGTGACTCTAGCACCAGATAGACCACGAAGGGCTTTGACGAATACCTCATGTGCTAGACCCTATGGGTAGGCAGAAACTCAGTGTAAGTTAGTTGATTTATTATCAAGATGGGTAATTTACCATTACCAGACAACAAATAACAACTGAGAGAGGAGAATATGTTAATACTAAGTAATAAGCGCAACAACAACAACAAACAACAACAAAGCCTTTTTTTCCCAAACAAGTTGGGGTAGGCTAGAGTTGAAACCCATAAGATCTCGAAACCAGGTCATGGTTCTGGCACATGGATAGCTAACTTCCACGCAGCCCTATCCATGGCTAGTTCTTTGGTGATATTCCAATCCTTCAGATCTCTCTTAACAGACTCCTCCCATGTCAAGTTTGGCCTACCACGACCCCTCTTAACATTATACTAAGTAATAAGCGCAATCTACATTAAAAGCAAAACACCAATCTATAGCAGAATCTGTTTTACAATGGACAGGTTGAAATTTGGAAGTAAAGCAATTATGTTGTAATAAACCTTCCATTGGTACATAACATTGTGTCTCATATGCCCATCGATGAAGCCAAGCTTTGGTCGAATGCTAGTGCGGGTCGCCTGACTCTCCCTGGGGTTTCAACCTGATGCCTCTCACCTGAGTTTTTGGGGGAGTGATGTAGAGACTATGACTGGTCGATGTTCTCTTTTTTCTTTTCCTGTTGGTCGGGTTGTTTTGCTTCTGTAAGACTGCTGCAACTTTGGTGGTTTTCCCTCTTTCTATTATAATACATGCAAGGCTTTTGCATGGTTCAAAAAAAATAAATATGCCCATCGATTTTTTTCTTTCCAGCTAATGAGGTAGTTGGTGTCTACACTTAGGAAGATATAGCCATGATCTGTCCCAATACCATGTTTATACATACAAGTTCTTAAGAGGACAGTCTTTTGGAAACGAAGGAATTTCCTGCTTGACCTAACTTAAGCCTCAGCTTCAGATGCAATTTAAGTACGATGAAAGGTTGAATACGATTCTTAACAACACAAAAAGGGAAGATTCAGTTTGCTAATAGAAATAAGTCGCAGGTGGATTAAAGAAGCCCTAGGTGGAATTTTTAGTACTAACAAAACTCGCCTTGACCAATTTCCGTGCACATTTCATCATTTCATCTTATAAACAGGGTTAGCGGTTCCATTCAAATGAATCAACAAAAGCGAAAGTGCCTATTGTTTCAAATTAACAAGAATTTCACCTGATAAGATTCCTTCAACCTGCCTTTGTATTTTTCAGCAAGAAGCTCTCTGCTTAATTTCATGTTTTTCTGGACGATTGTATCTGTCTCAAACTGTCAGAGAATAAGAGAAACAGTTAAATAATTGCTGGACTGTCTACCAAAACAAACACCAACCGAACATAACAAAACATCTAAACATCACAAGCATATTTTGCATCACATAACCTGAATAACAATGTGAGGATACAGTGTTTGCCCTTTACGGATTGGTGGATCAAGAGTGACAACCACAATTGTATGAGGATTGTTTGACTGCAAAGCACAATCATGCCACACAATTACTTTCATGTATATCATCAACAATGATTAACATCAAAGCAGTGAACACGGTAAAATACAAAACAAACATAACCTTTGGCAAAACAAAGAGGCGAACAATGCTGCTATATTGGATTTTAAAATCATTAGCTTGTCCCTGAAGCCGCAGAAATGAAAGATGAAGCTCAACACCATAGCGTCCTCTGCATCGCCAAAGATCTATTACTTTTGTAGGAAATCATACAGAACATAATCATAAAGAAGTCAGCTTGAGTTTCTGATACATAAGTTGTCCATATTTCCCACCTTGGTGTGAGAATAGCTATTCCTTCAAAGGTGACAACCTTTTCAGAAGAACGCAAGCCATCACTCCCTTTCATTATTTCCTCCCACACCACCTAAAAAGGAAAAGAAACAAACAAGAATATTTCAGTAGTCAGTACTTCACATGTCAATGTGCTTCATATAATCATGTCACGTGGCACGTCACCTGGGCTGAACTGCGGTTCTCCTCTCCAACAAACTGAGTATTTGACGTAGGTACATGAAAACTCATATCCATGAGTGAATCTTTCTACAATCACAGAAAATAATATTTGAAATCAGCTCCCTACTTGCGCATGAGGACAAGTGAAGAATAGCACCATAAATAATTACGTTGATGGGAATGCAGAAACGATGAGTGGATGCCTACAAACCTCATTAGCACCAGTAGGATCATCAACATGAAACTCCAAGAGAACATCTGTTTTGCCTTGCATCTGGGTTTGTGAGACGTCTGCTAGAAAAACTTCAAATGCTTGCTTCGAACCAACCTTAAAGGTAAGCATGCTTCCTATAACGGAAACTGTGAGTCAAAAATAGAGTTAAAACTGAATATTATTTACAGGAATTAAAGGCCATGAAGCTTACCATCTAAATCAACCGTTCCCCAGTTATGACCACTAACAGATAACTGCTTTTCATCTGGTGAGATGCCCATATCCTTTTGCATAAATTTGACCAGGTTGCTTATATCCTATAAAAGGAAGTTGAGGATGAACATTGCATCAGCACAATACACTAACTACTCGCCACTCATTGCTGCCAGCAATTCAATTCTCATAGAGTTGACTGACTAGTTTCCTGCTTATCTAATGCAAATCTGATGGTTTAAGCCTAACGTTTGGACATATCTAAATGTAATGCTCATAGTGATGAAAAACTCAAGGCCTCCCCTCTTGAACGAGATGCACCTCAATAGAGTATCCGGACCCTTTTCATGGTGATAGCATGACTAAGACAGCATGTTGTGTAGATTATTCAAGCACAATTGTGTAAACTGTTCCTTCAATATCTCCATAAGGTTCACATATACATATACGTAATCACGGAAGATAATTGGTTCTGAAAGACAATAACTCAGGCACACCATATGATACAAAAGAACATAGCAACCAGTTTGCAACTTTACCCTGATTCAAATACAGATCACATGATACAGAGAATGAAGCTACGATGTCTCAACCGCAGGTTTGGTATGGAACATATGACGAGTCATACAATAGACATATCAAATGGAAGAATATAAATTAAGGTTACAAATACCTGGCATGGGAAACAAAAAATGTTCATCATCGACATGATTTTCAGCCATACACAAGAATATGCAATGTATGTCATAATAACATGACTGCAATACAACAAATCAAGAAGGGGAAATCGGGGTCTTCATGAGTGTCGATAATGCTACACGTACGTTTACGTAAAGTTACTCTTCTATTTTAGGTCTTCTATGTTCGGCAAACTACTGGGCATCTATTCTCATTAAGATAAAGTAAAAAATTGTGCTCCATGGTAGTAGCTCCTGCGGTAAACATCTTTCGTGTTTCCAACAGCCTCTTCGCATCAGATCTAGCATATCATTACTCAATTACATAAAAAGGAAAGTGATAAAGGAAATATTAACCTGTTCCCGGAATCCAATAAACTTGTAGAACAGGCCATCTTTGGCCCTAAATTCAAGCTGATATGCCCTGGGAACTTTCATCCATTTGACAGAAGTTATATCAGCTTTATCAATCTTGATCGTCTTTCCTCCACCTTGTCTGTTCCATGTAAGCCCTCCAGAATTCACTTTAAACTGGCCAGGATTCTGTACATGATTAAGAGCAACGAAACATGACGAGAATATACTGAAACGAAACAATTGATCAAATACTATTCATGAACATTGGGTGAAGATTTTGAAAGAATGAAGGGAGCCATAACTTGCAGTCTCGAAGCCACTAAATATAAAAAGGTGGTATGACATTACTCTACATGAAGATTAACAAAAAAATCACGCATTGATGAGTAATGACTGATGCAAGCAGTACCAATTCAAGGGCGAAAAGAAGCATATGTACATAATTCAGTGAAGTACACTGAACGGGACAAAAACTATTTGCAGTCATGGCAAACATCGACTCTGAATTTTGAGCTTTGAAGCTTTAAAATGTGATCCACACTTTCCAATTTGCAGTAGTATAACACATGCATCTAATTCGACCGTATTCCCCAACAGGGTGTACGGACTGAGCAAACCTGCCGAATTCCGGTGGTTCAGAAAGTCCCAGTTCGCTGCAGCTGCAGCTGCAGCTGCAGCAGCAGCCGGCCCCGAGCGAAATCTAAGACTTCGCCTAAAACCCTCGACAGAGATCGGATACAGCCACGCCACTATCACGAAATCAAACAAATCAGAGGCGGAGACAGACATCTCCTACCAAGCGCTCGGTTCGACCCAACTGATAGCGCAACGAAACGAACCCGACACGCCGCAGTAAAACCCTAATTCCGCCCAATGCGGGACCGACCACGATCGATCAACCATCGCGGCAGAACGAGCAACAACCGTCCGCCGCAACGTACAGCCAACTCGGAACTCCGCCGGCCATTGGTGGCGGAATCTCGCGAAACCCTAGGAAATTGACGCAATGGCGCGCGAGGAGGAGGGAGGGAGGGAGGCGCTCACCGTGCCGGTGCGGCCTCCGA
This sequence comes from Poa pratensis, assembly GCA_947311845.1. Lineage (NCBI taxonomy): Eukaryota > Viridiplantae > Streptophyta > Magnoliopsida > Poales > Poaceae > Poa > Poa pratensis. The sequence continues at coordinate 19,572,097 of CAMZMU010000110.1, forward strand.
GGAGGATGTTGTTGAAGACGTGGCCGTCCGTCATCTCCGCCTCCGCTGGCTACCCCCGCGCGCGCCCCCTCCGGCTCGATCCCGCCGCCTCTCCCGCTCCGCTTCCCCTCTGTGGACGAACACGAAAACCTCGCTCTGCTTCCGATGGGCTCTGCGGACGGAAATAGGTGATCAATCGGAGCGCGCGGCTGCGACGCAGGTGGTGGCACTCGCTCGCCTATAGGGAAAGAACCTTTGCCTCCGAGGCTCCGACTGACTAGCGGGCCCAGCCAGTCAGTTAAGGATACGCGGGTCTCCGATCCCTAGGTGGGAAGTGTGATAGGGTTTACTTCGAATGGATTTAAATCCCGAGATGGCAAGCTGGAATCTTCGCGGGATCAATGATCCTGTGAAGCGTGATTTGGCGAGGGAGTTTTTAGACACGATGAACATTAACATCATCTGTCTACTTGAAACTAAAATGGCTGTAATCGATGACTTTGTGGTTGCACAATGTTTAGGGCCTCGTTTCGATGCGTATGTCTATCTTCCGGCTGAGCAAACCCGTGGGGGTATTCTCCTTGCGTGGGACTCTACTGTGCTTAACATTGCGAATGTTAGCATGGACACCCATGCAATTACGGAGAGGTTTTTACCCGTGACCTTAAGAGATGGTGGCTTACGGTGGTGTATGGGCCGCAGAGTTTGGAGGACAAGCAGCAGTTCTTGCAGGAGTTGGTGGATCGGCGATCGCTTTGTGCTGGGCCGTGGCTCATCATAGGCGATTTTAATATGATCCTGCATGCCTCGGAGAAGAACAATGGAAACTTGAACAGGAGGGCGATGGCTTGCTTCCGCAACTTTGTTAACAGCATGAACCTGAAAGACCTCTACATGCACGGCAGGCTGTTCACCTGGAGTAATGAGAGAGCCTCGCCAACTATGACGAGGATTGATAGGGCCTTGGCGTCGATTGAGTGGGATCTTGATCGCCCAGACTCCCTTTTGCAGGCGCTCTCTTCCTCTGTCTCCGATCATGCCTTGTTGCATCTTTCGATGAATGCTGCACATAGGCCAGCTAGGCGCTTCAGATTTGAGATGTTCTGGACCAAGTTGGACGGGTTTGTGGACGCGGTTCGCGAAGGGTGGGTGTGTGATCCTGCTATAGTTGACCCGTTTAAGCGGCTGAATGAGCTATTCAGGAACACGGCGTCGCATTTGCAGTCCTGGAGCCAAAAACGGGTGGGTAATGTGAAACTCCAGCTTGCTGTCGCCCATGCGATCATCTTGCGCTTTGATGAGGCCCAGGACAGAAGAAGCCTCTCGCCGGGGAGGCTTGGTTGCGCAAAACCCTTAAGCTGCATGTGCTAGGTTTGGCATCGTTGGAAAGGACTATCGCTAGGCAGAGGCCCAGGATGCGGTGGCTGCGCGATGGTGATGCCAATACCAAGCTGTTCCACACGGTGGCCAATGGTAGACGCATCAAAAGTTTTATTCCCGTGGTCAAGGTGGGGGATGAGCTTATCACGGAGCAGAAGCGCAAGGAAGATTGCTTCTTTCAGGCATATAGCGAGATTCTTGGGAGTATTCAGAACCGCAGCCACACTCTGAATCTTGACAATGTCGACATGCCTGTCCATGATCTTCAGGATCTAGATGGGATCTTCTCGGAGGAGGAAGTTTGGAATACGATCAAGGACATGCCAGCTGACCGGGCTCCAGGCCCGGATGGTTTCTGTGGTGCATTTTATCAGCTGGCGTGGCCGATCATCAAGAACGACATCTTGGCTGCTATTCTGAAACTGTATGTGGGGGACGGTAGAGGTTTTGGCAAACTGAACCAAGCACTTATAACTCTCATCCCCAAGAAACCGGATGCGCTGGAAGTGGGAGACTACAGGCCGATCAGTTTAGTTCACAGTTTTGCCAAACTTTTCTCCAAGTTATTGGCTAATAGACTGCGGCCGAAGATGGCAGACTTGGTGAGCACTAATCAGTCGGCCTTCATCAAGGGGCGGAGCTTACACGATAATTTTATCCTTGTCAGACAGGTTGCCCGTAAGATCAACGCTAGAAGGCAGGCCGGGGTGTTGCTCAAGCTTGATATCTCGCGGGCTTTCGACACTGTCTCTTGGGCTTTTCTGATGGAGGTGTTGCGCAGGATGGGTTTTAGTGAGCGATGGCTCAAGTGGACGGCTCTGCTGCTTTATACCGCGAGCACCAAGGTCTTGGTCAATGGTGTGCCGAGCAGACGCATTCAGCATGGGAGAGGGCTGCGGCAAGGCGATCCTAGCTCGCCGCTTTATTTTGTTATGGTGATGGAGGTTATGACGGCAATGGTGGTGGCCGCTGTCAGAGATGAGCTCCTCTCCCCTCTTGCAGCTATCAACCCGATGCAGAGAATTTCAGTTTTTGCGGACGACGTGGTGCTTTTCGCTAAGCCGCTAGCTACTGATCTCCACACTATACGTCAGATCCTGAATTTGTTTGGGGAGGCGTCGGGCCTGAGAGTTAACTACGCCAAGTCCTCAGCTACTTTGATTCGTTGCAGCGCAAGGGAGGAAGGGCGCGTCAGAAACATCCTCGGTTGCAAGATCGCTGAGTTCCCGATTAAGTACCTTGGGCTGCAGCTGGCTTTGCGCCCGCTGACCAAATCTGAGTGGCAGCCGGTTCTTGATGCGACGCTGAAGCTGATCCCCGCTTGGCAGAGAGGCTGGATCACCAAGGAAGGAAGATTGACGCTGATCAAGGCAGTCATTACGGCACGGCCAATTCATCATCTCCTAATTGCTGAGGCCCCGATCTGGTTGCTGGAGGAGATTGATAGTTGGCTTCGAGCGTTTTTTTGGGTCGCCAAGGACCACGTTAATGGCGATTAGTGCCTGGTGGCTTGGGAGCAAATTTGCAAACCTCTGCAATATGGCGGACTCGGAGTGAAGAACCTGAGGTTGTAAGGCTTAGCTCTCAGAACTCGTTGGGAATGGCTGAAAAGAACGGATCCGACTAGGCCTTGGCAGGGGCTGCCCATGTTGAAGGATGAGCATGCGATCGGCGTTTTCAGAAGCCTAGCACACCTTCAGTTGGGGCGGGGCGACACGACTCTTTTTTGGTTGGATCGTTGGATTGACGGTGAAACAGTGGGACAGATTGCTCCGCTGGTTTTTGACATTGCTAGCACCCGGCGCAAGAACAGTAGGACGGTCCAGGAGGCCTTGAGTGGCAATGCATGGCTTCAAGACCTGGAAGGGGTGCTCGGTGAGGAGGGCAGGCAGCAGTGCGTCAGATTGTGGCTGCAGGTACAGAGTGTACACCGCGACAGCTCGGTGGCTGACAGATTCATCTGGCCATGGACTAGCAACAAGGTGTACTCTGCGAGTTCTACCTATGCGTTGCTCTGTCATGGTGCTATGAGATTCGCCACGGCGAGCTGCATCTGGAAATCCCATGCCCCACTCAAATGCAAACTTTTTTGCTGGTTAGCAGTGCAGCATCGTGTGTGGACTTCGGATCGGCGCATGAGACATGGCCTTCAGGATGAGATGAGTAGCTGCTTCACCTGCCTCCAGGAGCTTGATACCATCGACCACATCCTTGTGCAGTGTGTCTACGTGAGGGAGGTGTGGTTTCGATGTTTTGGTGTGGCTGGGCTGCGCATTGCGGCGCCGAGGATTACTGACAGTTTCGCGGAATGGTGGCTCGACGTCAGGAAACCATTCAACAAAGCCAACAAGAAGAATTTCGACACGTTTGTTATCCTGATCGCTTGGAGCTTGTGGAAGCAGAGGAATGCCAGGTTGTTCAACAATGTTGGGCGACAATTCACGGTCACGGTCCTGGTAGATAGAATCGTCGACGAGTTCAAACTTTGGATGATGGCTAGGACAGGTGAGGTAGATAGTTTGCCGCGAGAGTAGGCTTTAGGCTGGTGTGGGTGTGGCTTGCCTGTTGCTGTTCTTCTTTGAGTCAGCCCTGGCTGAGTGTTGTTGTAATCCCCTATAAACGTTAGTACGCTTTTGGCGTACTCTCGAAAAAAAACTTCGAGTGGGGTCTGCCTGTCAGGAAAACTTTTCTTCTCACCCCCTTCCTTTCCTTGTTGCAAAGTGGCGCCCGGATCCGACCCGCTTCGTATACAGCCATATAAAAATCAGTTCTACCAAATCTCTACTATATAATATCGTTAGAGGTGATGGTCGGCGGTGGTGCGTCAAACAACGATTACCCCTACTTTTCCTTCAAAATTACGGGCATTGCCACCGCTTAAGTGGAAAAAACGGTTTGACCAAACAGGGCCGCCTTCTGATCTTCATCCGTCGAACCGAACAGCGCACCGTACGAGAGAGAGGGGACGGTGGCACAAGAGGACTCGGGCACCACCTGGGAAGGGAGCTACAGAGGAAACGGAGGCGCGTCGAGGTGGGGGGGACCGAGCGGCAGCGGCGCTCCGGGATGGTGCCAGTCGTGCCCGAGCTCCCGAATTTGGCCAACAAGTGGTGGAGAAGAAGAGGGGGCCCCTATTGAGGAGGAGGAGCATCTGGGATGGGGAAGGGGGCGGCACCAAGCCGGTGATGGGCCGCCGCTGTGGTGCTGAGCAGAGGACGCATACATCTCGTGCCCGCGCTCCGTCGCCTGCAAGCACGAGATCCGCCATGGCCGAGATCCGTCGGCGTCGGCAGGGAGGCTGTGGATCGGAAGGGCGGTTGGGTAGGACGTTCACGACCTGCAAGTTGCTGGTCCACCGCGGCAACCTCCACAAGATCCTGCTCCCCGGCAGTCCTCGGTCAGTTCCTCCTCCTCCTCCTTGCATGCATCGCGAGTTCTCCAACACTGCTATGCTACCTTAGTGCCCCTCCCGATGAACTTCGCGTCCTTCGATAGTGCGTCCAAACGCCTAACCCTCACGGCCAATCTGCCGCAACATTGCGTCCCGTCCGGTCGGCCCGGCTGGCCGCCGCCATTATTCCCATCTGAGTGTGCCACCGCTGCCGAATTCTCATTCTCTTCTGCACTCTTCCGCTCTTGGACAGGCTAGATGGCAGGTACAGTACAATTGGGAACTTGGAACAAAAGGCCTCCAAAAATGAAATTGTTCCGCTTTTCAATTGCTGGTGCCTGAGAATGTTCAATGATGGGGAGGCGTTTAGCATTTTCAATTAGTAGGTTGTTTGATGCGTGAACTTGACTTGCAGATGCAAATGTGTTCCACTACTTGGGTTGTTTCCTTTCTTCAGATTTTGTCAGTTCTAATGTGAATTTGCATATGTGATGCTCCTCTCTCTGGTTGTTGGTGTGATCGATGATGGATATCCCACTCAGAGTTGTACTTTCTTCATGTGGATGAAGATGAGCCGTACTACTTGCGCACAGAATCATTTTTAACATGAGTGGTTTGTTTCTGAATTTCGGCAGCATCGTGTTGTAGCTTAAGCAACCGGTGCCTAAGAGCTGAAGCAAGGGAGACGACGACACCTATGATCAGAGAAAGGTGCCGAAGCTAGCAACCGGTGTGCAGGAATGGTGGTGGAGTCGTATGCGGCGCGGTTGTAGCAGGAAGCCTGTGGCCATGTCCTGGAGTTACTATTTTACCGCTGCCACTGGATGGTTCCGTCGGCTGCTAATTGTGTGCTCTCAATTGAGTAGGCGAGGTGAGGAGAGATATGTTTCTTCATTTTTGTTATTACTCTGCCTTGGTGTGACCTTGAGTGTCTCATTCTTGGAAGCTCTTGGCTGGATGTATGAGGAACTGTGGTCTGAATTGTGGGCATGAAGAACTGGGATATGGTAGGGAAGGTAATGGTGGTTATGTACTTGAAAAGTAGAGTAAGAACTTTGAGCTTGTATTTGTCCCACCTAAATTTGCATACCATGATACTAGGTCATACATATACCGCTGATTTCTCTTTACTAATCCATATAGCTCTGTATAACTGCTTTGTTATCTTAAACTTCTATGAGATGTATGCATTTGCAACAGCAACAAGCTACACGGTTGTTCGGTGTGAAGAATAAATCCCAGCCCATAGCAGCGCACGGGCATTTTGCTAGTTATAACAATATAGTTAATTTATACTAGCTTGCAATTTGACGGGACTTGGCGGGACGCGACTGAAAGGACAAGGATGTCGCCTAGAGGGGGGTGAATAGACGATTTAAAACTTTTCCGGTTTAGGCTTGATAATTGCGGAATAAAACTAGGTGTTTAAATTAACAAGCCAACAACCTAAATAAACTAGGTCACCTATGTGCACCAACGACTTATGCTAAGCAAGACAAGCAACAAGGTGATAGCAAGATAGTACTTCAAGCACGAAGGCTATCACAAATGTAAAGTGCATAAGTAAAGAGCTCGGGTATAGAAATAACCGAGGCACGCGGAGACGACGATGTATTCCCGAGTTCCTCCTTTTTAGGGGAGTTCGTCTCATTGGAGGGGTGTGAGTTTCAAACTCAAGATGCCACAAATGGCCTCACCCTATTCTCCGATGAACCTCGCATAAAAGCTCGGTTCACCTTCCACTATTGATTTCCTTTTGGGCGGAAATCGAATCCCTTACAACAATCTTGAGGCACAACCCACAAAAGGATTGGGAGCTCCCAAGTGGCCACAAAAGGCCTCCACCGCCACAAAAGGCGTCTAGGGTCCAAAGACCCAAGAGTAACAAGCTCACGACCTTTTACTTCCACGAATCCTCATGGAGAGCACAAACCGATGCACAAAAGCAATGGCAAGAACACAAGAAGTGCTCAAGTCCTTCACTCTCAAATCCCACCAAAAGCAACTAATGCTTATGGGGGGAGAAGAGAGGAAGAACAGAGAAGAGAACCACACAAGAACTCCAAGATCTAGATCCACTAGGTTCCCCTCACTTAGAGGAGAGATGGATTGGTGGAAATATAGATCTAGATCTCCTCTCTCAAATCGCTCAAAGATATGCAAGAATCATGGGAGGAATTAGGAGAGGGGCAAGCTTTCCAAGGTCAACAATGGAGGTGAGAGAAGAGGAAAAATGTGCTTGGAAGAAGCTTTTTCTTTGGGGAAGAAGGGGGGCCTTTTTATAGGGCCCCCAGAAAAAGAGCCGTTGCAGGAAAACTTAGTCCGGAGACTCCGGACCAGCCAGAGACTCCGGACCAACTTATCAGCAAAGCCTGATGGGCCACAGGCTCCGGTCCAGAGATGCGGAGACTCCGGACAAGCCGGAGACTCCGGAGGAACTCCGGACCAACTCCGGCCCCAATGCCGTGCCTGCCGTCGATGGAGGCACGAAAGCCAAACTAGCAGGCCGGAGACTCCGGTCCCCCAAGAGCGGAGACTCCGGTGTGAAACACCGGAGACTCCGGTCTAGGGGTACCGGAAACTCCGGCCTGGATTTCCTGCAGCAACTCCGAAAACCTGAAATGCAATAACTTTCTCGTTCGAACTCCAAATCAAGTGAAACCAATTTTGTTGGAAAGGTAACGACAAGAGCTTTCCCACAAAAGGTGGAAATATTAAGATTCATAAATAGAGTAAAGTTACACACATGGGAAGGTGTGGAACTTTCCTCCCGGATAAACCGATAATATTTCCAACACGAAAACACAACAAGTTTTCCATCCGGACTCCGATTTCTATGATCTTGGGTTTGTTGAATTTGCAACGAAGAGCATTACAAGATCATGCATAGAAACATCATAGTCCATCATGTGAGGAGGAGACCATAAGAAGAGAGTTTGACCTCTCTTAGAGAAGACGCGCCGGTAAAACCTCTAACATCAGAAACGCAACAAGATATTCATGACATCCATTTTTGATGGACTAGAGCTTGGTATAGAGATGAACACAAGCTCTAAATCCTCACATGGATAAAAGCCAAATAAGAACCAAGAAAGATGATATGCCAAGTATGCAAAGGTTTGAGCTCTCCACAAAGATGCGATCAAGTTACTCACTTGAGAGCCCCTCTTGATAGTACGCCGTCTATCCTATAACCCGGTCTTCCACTAATACCAAGAGACCGGTAAAATAGAAACCCTATCAAGATCATACCTTTGCCTTGCGCATTCCACTTGAGCTAGATGATGACGATCTTGATCTCTTCAAGTGGACCACCTTTCTTGATTGCGCTTTGCTAGCACATGCTTGATGAAGACTTCTCCAAATACTCCCCCATACACCATTATGGGAGAGCCTCTCTTAGCTCCGTCTTCATGTATCCACTTGCACTTTGTCTTCTTATCTTGATATAGATGATGGCTTGGAGATAAACATGAATGTTCACTCAATCTTCTTTTCCAAGCCATGCTTGCAATAAGCTCAACTCTAGGCGACCATTCTTTATATAAACTCTTGGATAGAATCTTGGTCATCATATAATCTTCTAGAGTCCAACACATGAACTCCAATTTCTTCATGGACAAGATCTATAAAGATACCTCAACGTAAACATTAGTCCATAGGGATTGTCATTAATTACCAAAACCACACATGGGGCAGCACATGTGAAAGTGCATGTTTTGCCCCATGCGTGGTTTTGGTAATTAATGACAATCCTTATGGACTAATATTTGTATTGAGATATTCTTATAGATCTTGTCCATAGGAAAGATTGGAGTTCATGTGTTGGACCCTAGAAGCTTATAAGATGACTAAGATCCTTTCAAGGGTTTATATGAAGAATGGTCTTATATAGAGTTGATCATATTTATAAGTATGTCTTGAAGAATAGAATACCGTGGATATTCATGCTCACCTTCAAGACATCATCATTGATCAAGAAATAAGAAAAGATACAAAGTTGATCAAGGCTAAGTGGAAAGGATGGATTCAAGTGATCAACACACAAAGCTACATGTTGTACCATGTGGGATCTTGTGATCCAATGGTATGGTAAGCAATTGTATATATAGCTTTGTGAACTAACCCATATATATGTGTGTGGAGTATCTATGTGGGGTTAGGTATCTTCCCATGGGCGTGCATCAAAAGGAAGGTTCCATATAGCCCATGGTGGATGACGTCAAGCGGTGGTCGTCATCATGATAATGGTCAAGTGAAGATGTGCCTAAAAGTGGCTCTCCCATATTGTGTATGGGGGAGTATTTGAGAAGTCTTCATCAAGCGGAGCGCAATCAAGAAAGGTGATCCAACTTGAGGTGATCAAGATCATCATCATCTAGCTCAAGTGGATCACGCAAGGCAAAGGTATGACCTTGATAGGGCCGGTCTCATGGTGTTAGTGAGAGACCGGATTATAGGATAGATGCCACACTTTCCAGAGGGGCTCTCGAATGAGTAACTTGATCGTATCGTTCGGAGAGAGCTCAAACCTTTGCATACTTGGCATCATCTTTCTTGGTTCTTATTTGGCTTTTATCCTTGTGAGGTTTTGGTGCTTGTCGTGTTCCTCATGACAAGACCAAGTTGTTCGAAAACGGTTTTACTATGAAAAACTTATTGCGTTTTCATGTTGGAAATATTATCGTTTTATCCGTGAGGAAAGTTCCACACCTTCCCATGTGTGTCAACTTAACTCTATTTATGGTTCTTAATATTTCCACTTTTTGTAGGCCTTCTCCTTGTCGTTACCTTTCCAACAAAATTGGTTTCACCTAATTTGGAGCTTCCATGCAAAAGATATTGCCGTTTTGGTGTTCGTCTTTTTTGCTGTTTTACCTGGCGGCGGTAGTACCGCTGGGTCTAGCGGTAGTACCGCCAGCCGGTACCGCCGCGGGTACCACCGTTTCAAACGTTCGGAGCTTTCTTCCGGTACCGCCAGCGGTACCGCCGGCGGTACCAACTGGTACCGGGGACGTGGGTTCGGAGAAGCTTTGGCCAGTCGTTGACTGGCCAGGAGGCTGCGTTGTAGAACCCAGCGGTAGTACTGCCTATCCCAGCGGTACTACCGCTGGGCTCGAGAACTGCAGCCAACGGTTGGATTCGTGAGGAACCTTTTTAAGGGGTCTTCTTCCCCAATGGTTCCCCAACTCTTCTTGCAAGTTTTGCCTCCATTGTTGACCTCCAAAAGCTTGCTTTCTCTCAATCCCTCCAATGATTCTTGCTCATTCTTGAGGGAAACAAGAGAGGAGATCTAGATCTACATCTCCACCAATCAATCTCTCCTCTAAGTGAGGGGAGCATATTGGATCTAGATCTTGGGATTCATTTGTTGCTTCCTTGCTCTTCCTCTCATCTTCCTCCATAGCATTAGTTGCTTTGGTGGGATTTGAGAGTGAATTGCTTTGAGCACTTCTTGTGTTCTTGCCATTGCATTAGGTGCATCGGTTTGAGTTCTCCACGGTGATTCGTGGAGTGAAGTTTGAGAAGCTCATTACTCTTTGTGGTTCTCGTTGCCTCGTGGGTTAGTTGTAACCCTAGGAGGCCTTTGTGAGTTTCGGAGCTTTATCTTGTTGCTAAGCTCCGGGACATTGTTGGGAGGCTCCAACTCATTGTGGAGTTCCTCAACCTTGGTGTATCGGTTTGGTCAACGCCTTCAAGTCGACCTCATAGTGGAACGAGCCAATCCCTCACGGGTGAAGCTCACGGAGAATAGGGTGAGCACATCGTGCTATTGGAGTGCCTAGGAGGCTCCACACCCCTCCAACGTAGACGTACTTCCATTGGGAAGGAACTACGGGAAACATCTCCTCGTGTCCACTTTGCGGTTACTTCTATACCCAAACCTTTACTTATGCATTTACCTTTGTGATAGCCATCGAGCTTGAAGTTATCTATATTGCTATCACTTAGTTGTTAATCTTGCTTAGCATAAGTTGTTGGTGCACATAGGTGAACCTAGCTTGTTTAGGTTTTGTGCTTGATAAATTAAACGCTAGTTTTATTCCGCATTTATTCAAGCCTAAACCGTAATTATTTTAAAACGCCTATTCACCCCCCTCTAGGCGACATCCTCGTTCTTTCAATTGGTATCAGAGCCAGGCTCTCTTATTAGGCTTCACCGCCTTGAGAGTAAAGATGTCGTTTAGAGATTAGCAAATGATCCCACTTTCATATTCGATGGCACAAATTATGATGTTTGGAAAATTCGCATGCTTAATCTTTTTCGGGTGTATGGCCCAAAAATGGAGAGAATTGTAGATATGGATTTTCCTCCTCCAAAGGATCTCCAAAAGTTATCTTTAGAGGATGAGGAAAACTCTTATCTCAATTCTCTAGTATCTCATGCTATTGTTGTGTTTTGAGCAATGTAGTTCTTGAGTCAATCATGCCTTTTCGGAATGCTCATGATTTATGGACAAAGCTTCAAGACAAATATGATGTGTCCAATATTATTGAGGATGATTGTTCTCCCTCCACTTCCGGGGTGATGAGTTCTCAACTTCCTCTACTTCACCAACATGTGGTAAGCCACAACCTAATGAGATGGTGAGTAGTGGTAGGCTTTGCAACAATGGTAGTAAACTTACCATTGATGATTCTTTACCTCAACATTGTTGCAATGATCTACCTTTGGACTTAAACACATCTAGCACCATATGCTTTACATGCTTGTGTTGATAGTCCTTGCATATCTTGTCAAAATTGCTCGTCTATATCTCATGATGATATGCTTGCTTTATCTTGTTGCCATACTACAAATGCGTGTGTTTCCTCTATTCCGTTGGTCACTAACATTGTAGAGGAAACCCAACTTCCTATGGAACAAGATGTGTACTTGAGTGGTGCCTCAAGTAATGTTTCATCTTCATCGACCATCTTTTGCCTTATGGCTAAGGAGTCAAAGGTATCTCCTACTTTGAACCCCATTAAATCTAAAGATGATGATAATAATGAAGAGAATGATATTGTTGATTCTCTAAATAAGAAAGGTGAAATTGTCTTTCTTGCTTTGAGTAAAATAAAAATGCTCGCTCTAACTTCATGGAAATCATGGCTAATGCTATTGAGGTCAATAAACTTATTTATGAGCATGAGGACACCATTGTGGAAATGGAAGGTCGTGAGCAAGACTACACCGATGAGATCGGGGATCTTTCTATTGCTCTTAATGAAGAGCAAGAGCGTAGAAGGATCCTTGAGGAAAAACTTTGTAGTCTTGAGGAATCTTATAGTTTAGACTTTTCTAAATTAAGAAAGATCATGCTCTTGCTCTTTCTAATGTCCTCAAATCTAAAAATGATGATGCTTGTGCTACTAACTCTACTTATTGTGAAGCATCCATATTAAGGAGAATGTTGAGCTAAGGGCTCAACTTGAGTTGCTAACAAGCAATTATAGGAAATTGGAAGAAAGTCATGAAAAGCTCTCGAGCTCTCATAATGATCTTCTAGTCTCCCATGATCGGCTAAAGTTAGCTCATGAGGCTATTCAACTAAGGTAACATCTTGTGAGCCTCATGTGGACAATGGCACAACTTCCACTCAAAATGTTATATTGCCATGTGCTAGTCCTAGTAGTTCATCCACTCATGATATTTCTACATCTTGTGATGAATTACTTTCCATGCCTTGTTGCTCTAACAATGAAGCATCTACTTCCTCTAGTACTTGTGTTGAAACTAACCATGTAGAGGAAATCAAAGAGCTCAAGGCGCAAGTCACTTCTTTGAAGAAAGACTTGGAAAAGGTCATTTGGGAAGTCGCACTTGACAATATGTTGAGTGTGCAAAAATCTCCCAATGACAAGAGTGGACTTGGATTCAACTCCATGTTAAGAAGAAGTCCAACATCAAGAAGAAGCACAAGACCATCAAGAAGAAGGGCCTAGAACAAGTAAAAGATTCGGCCAAGATTGTTTGCTTCAAGTGCAAGATTGAAGGGCATCATGTGAGATCTTGCCCATGAAGAAGAAGCATAAGTGAGAAGCAACAAGGGAAGCGGCCTCAAGTTCATACTCAAGTACCAATTTGAAGAAAGGCCACTTCCTAAGGAGAATCAAGCTAAACTTCTCAAGTTGAGAAATCAACTAAGAAGAAAGGTGGAAGTAGATGTTGCTATCTATGCCGCGAGAAGGGACATCTTGCTTCTTCATGCACTAACGGTACCTTATCCAACCCAATCATAATTGATGATGTTTACTCTCTTGAGAAGGATAAGGTTGGCAATGTGTTTGCCAAATTGTTGGTACTCAAAGTGGTGTCAAGAAAAGAACCATTTGGGTGGCCAAGCCTATTGTGACTAACCTCTTAGGACCCAACTTGGTTGGGGACCAACAAGCTAAAACTTGATCAATAGGTGTTGTGGAGGGCGTTGGAGACTTGGCTACATTATGAAGAATTAAGGGATCTTCATCAATCATATTTCCCAAGCCAAGTCATTTGGATTTCATGTCTCTATCTTATATCCAACGTGCCTCCTTGCGGTAACATGTATTTAAATTATACATACATTGAAAGTTGCTTGCCCCTTGCATGTGTTTGGTTTTGTACCTTGCATGTGTTTGACTATGATGTGCCTACCACTTACCTATCTTGAGTAATCTAGTGTGTGTATGTTGGTTTGCACATCATGGTTGTGTGTGTTTGTGTTGAGCCTCTATTGCTTCTTGTTTTATCTTAATTGGCTCTTGTGATAGTTTAATGGACTTTCCCATTTTGGGGAGTGATATGCTTTCGGCACGTCACAATCCTAAAAATGTGTATACATGAGGAATACCACTTAGTGTTGATATATCAATATTATCTAGTCTCTATGTGGTATGTCATGCTCATGAGAAATTCGAATTCTAAATGTCCATTAACTATCTCTATTTGGTTTTTGTTTGCCTCTTGTTGAAAACAAATGGATTATCACATTATGGGGGAGTAATAAGCATTGTGCATATTACGAACCTAGAAATGTGAACAAGTGAGGTTTTGCCACTTAGAATTGATATTGTAAATTATCTTGTTCCTATGTGGCATGTTTCTCAAACAAGTTCCATATTTGCCTATTCGCTCTTGTTTTGAGAATATGATCTTGAATATCTTTGTCATTTACCACCGAGAATTATCTCCATACATTACTTGTCTTTACAAGTGATAATCTTATTTGTGGTAAAGTATATTGATCATATTTACATTGGTTTGCTCTTAATTGCCTTATTTATTGCCAAGGATTAGTTTTGATCAAACTTTCTTTTGTCTTCCTTGACCTTTGGATCCTCTTGCTCTACTCATGTTGTTTTGTTTTCCTTAAAATAGGAAAAGCCGTGATCCCATTCTTGTGCATTTACATTCAAAGTCATACTTCTAAGATAATGCACTATTCTTGGGGGAGCTATCCTATTTTGAGTAGAACACCATCTTTTAAATTGGTATTGGATCTTATTGCTTTTCTTGAACATGACTAGTGTTTGAATAATATATTTGGAGTGTAATGATCCCATTTGTGTGCATTTTGCATTCCAATGCAAGATCATAAATAATGCACAAATCTTGGGGGAGCTATCCTATATGCTTTAGAACATTATTTGTCTTCAATTGCTACTTGATCTATTTTAAATTGGTGTTTGAGCCCGATGACATGTCTCGTGGAAAGACAAACCTTTTTGTCTTGGTACTTTGTGCCATCATAGAAAGTGTAGAGGGTTTGGTCTATTTGTTGGAATCTTTCTCTCTTTGGGAGTTAGTTATCTCATTCCTTGATATATCTTTCATTTGGTATCTCTTCTTTTGGTATCTTTCTCAATCATGTGTTGATTTGGGTTTTGATATAATTTGGACAATTCTCTTGCATGTCACACTTTGGTGTGCCTTCTTGGTATTCTTTGTATTTTGTCCAAATCGTGTCTTCTTTGGTTCTTGAAGGTCTTGACATGCATATTTACTTCATGTATATATTATGGCATGTTTACTTTCTTTGATCCAATATATCGGGTAAACTCCACCGAATCCTAAATCGGCTAAGATGTGCATGAAATTCAATTTCATATCCATATGCACATATTCATGTGGAGTTTGTCCATATTGTAGTTTCCTAACTACTTCGGACCCAATATGTTTGGGGACCATTTTGTACTTGAATTGTGTTTTAGGTACTTCGGAGATGCATTGGATGCCTTGTCTCATTCATAAGGAAGGTGCTCTCACCATGTGCTATTGAAGCCAAGCTATGATGATCGTGATTGCTAATCTTCTACATCACCAATGCCATCTCGGTAACAAGTATCTACCTCATGCATACATTTCTTGCATTCAACCTTGTGTAGGTTGCATCTTGGCATGATTTCTTTTGTTCCTTGTGATACTTGTTTCCTTCTCAAAGCATCCCAACTATCACTTTTCCCTTGTGGATATTTGTGATGCCTTTGATGCGTTTGTGTTGGAAGTCTATTTATATCCTTTAAGATAAATTTGAGCTATGTGCTATGCTTTTAAGCAAAGATCTTAATGGTGTATATATGACTTCCTCTTGGGTATCATGTTCTTCTCTTTAGTAACTATTTTGTGTGTACATGTTTCTTTGTGGATGTATATCATATGATTGTTATCTACTTAGAAATCTATACACATGAGAAATGTTACATCGCAAATTGATATCCTATTTCCTTGGTGTCCACCTCTTTTATTTTTTGGATCTTTTGGTGGCTCCGGAAAATATTTGCCTTATGAGTGCTTGCCCTATTTTATTGGATCTTGTGCACTCATTTTTGTCGGTTGTGTGTGTTGAAATGACATGCTTTGCTCCTTGCTTATCATTCCTTTGAGACTATGGTGATGCTCAATGCTCACCTATGATGTACTCTTATAAAAGGCTTTGCTATGTCACACACATCATTTGGTTGAGCCTAAATCTTTTAAATGTTCTCGCATTTGGATATTTTGTCGGTCTTCTATTTGATGCTCAACCATATGATTGTTGCAAGTGTTATGCCTTGTTTTATACATTCTCTCTTGCACATGTTTTGTGTTTCAAAGGATTATGGGGGAGTGATGATTCCATCTTTGTGCACGTGTACTCAAATATACAATTTCTAAATAGTACATGATATTGGGGAGCTCCTCTATTTTCTCTCGAAACATTGTTTTGTTCAAATCATAAAATCTTTTGTTCAATTGGATTTGGATTCTTTGATTGCATGTTTCATTCGTTGATACCCTTTTCACCATATCATCCTTTTGCAATCTTTGGATCTCAATATAATTTGATCTCCCTCAATCTATTCGTCATTGAATATGTGCATTTGATTTCACTCATATCTTGAGAAATGCAACTTTATGGGGGAGGTCTTATTATATTGGCCTTCTAAAAATTTCACCCATTTCGGCAATGGATGCCAATGGGGGAGAAGTTTAGAGGGTTTAAGGGAATTTGGTTTTATGCTTTAGTTTGTTCTTAAGCATTTGCCTTTCATGCTCTTGCATCCTTGCTCTTTGTTGTGCATGGTTGCTTAATTCTTATATAAACCCTCGTAAAAGGGATTGTCATCAATTACCAAAATGGGGGAGATTGAAAGTGCATGTTTGCCCCATGCGTGGTTTTGGTAATTAATGACAATCCTTATGGACTAATGTTTGCATTGAGATATTCTTATAGATCTTGTCCATAGGAAAGATTGGAGTTCATGTGTTGGACCTAGAAGCTTATAAGATGACCAAGATCTTTCAAGGGTTTATATGAAGAATGGTCTTATATAGAGTTGAGCATATTAAGTATGTCTTGAAGAATAGAATACCGTGGATATTCATGCTCACCTTCAAGACATCATCATTGATCAAGAAAAAGAAAAGATACAAGTTGATCAAGGCTAAGTGGAAAGGATGGATTCAAGTGATCAACACACAAAGCTACATGTTGTACCATGTGGGATCTTGTGATCCAATGGTATGGTAAGCAATTGTCTATATAGCTTTGTGAACTAACCCATATATATGTGTGTGTGGAGTATCTATGTGGGGTTAGGTATCTTCCCATGGGTGCATCAAAAGGAAGATTCCATATAGCCCATGGCGGATGACGTCAAGCGGTGGTCGTCATCAAGATAATGGTCAAGTGAAGATGTTCCTAAAAGTGGCTCTCCCATATTGTGTATGGGGGAGCATTTCACAAGTCTTCATCAAGCGGAGCGCAATCAAGAAAGGTGATCCAACTTGAGGTGATCAAGATCGTCATCATCTAGCTCAAGTGGATTGCGCAAGGCAAAGGTATGACCTTGATAGGGTTTCTATTTTACCGGTCTCATGGTGTTAGTGAGAGACCGGATTATAGGATAGATGCCTGATACGTCTCCAACGTATCCATAATTTCTGTTGTTCCATGCTTATATTATACCATTTGCTACATGTTTTGTATACACTTCATATCACTTTTATATATTTTCTGGGACTAACCTATTAACAAGATGCCACAGTGTCAGTTCTCTGTTTTCTGCTGTTTTTGGTTTCAGAAAGTTACTTCTGGAAATATTCTCGGAATTGCACGAAACAAAAGGCCAAGTCCCTATTTTTCCAACACGTACACGGAGTCCGAAGGAGAGACGAAGGAGAGCCACGAGGTGGCCAAACCACCTGGCGGCGCGGCAGTGGGCCCAGCCGCGCCTGCCTGTGGTTTGGGCCCCTCCGGGGTCCGCCGACATCGCCCCTTTGCCTATTTATTCCCCGAGACGTGAAAACCCTAAGGCACCGAGCCTTTCATCCTGAACATATTCGTTGCCACCGCCGTCGTCAACCCTAACTCGGGGGGTTCTGAAGCTCTTCCCGGCACCTTGCCGGAGAGGGGAATCATCACCGGAGGGCTCTACATCGCCATGCCCGCCTCCGGAGTGATGCGTGAGTAGTTCATCCTTGGACTATGGGTCCATAGCAGTAGCTAGATGGTTGTCTTCTCCACTTGTGCCATCATGTTTAGATCTTGTGAGCTGCCTATCATGATCAAGATCATCTTATTGTAATGCTACATGTTGTGTTTGCTGGGATCTGACTTATATTGATACCTATGTGGAGCTAAATATTATATTATCATGTCTATGTCATTTGTGATCTTGCATGCTCTCCGTTACTTGTTGAAGCCTTGGCCAAGTGAATACTTGTGACTCCAAGAGAGGGTATTTATGCATGATAGTTGGGTTCAACCTCTATTTAACCTGGGATAGTGACAGCAAGTTCTAAGGTTGTAGATGTGTTGTTGCCACTAGGGGTAAAACAGCAATGCTTTATTCAAGGATGAATGTATTGTTTACATTATGCACATTACTTAATGCAATTGTCTGTTGCTTGCAACTTAATACTGGAAGGGGTACGGATGTTAACCGGAAAGTGGACTATTTAGGCATAGATGCATGCTGGATAGCGGTCTATGTACTTTGTCGTAATGCCCAAATGAATCTCATAGTAGACACCACAGCTCACACATGCATGTTATATGCACTTATCAATTGTCAATTGCTCAGCTGTAATTTGTTTACCCAGCATGTTAGTTATCTTATTGGAGAGACACCACTAGTGAACTGTGGACCCCGGTCCATTCTTTTACATCTGAAATACAATCTACTGCAATCATTGTTCTCTACTGTTTTATGCAAACAAACATCATCTTCCATTCGATACGTTTAACCATTTGTTTTTAGCAAGCCGGTGAGATTGACAACCTCACTGTTAAGTTGGGGCAAAGTAATTTGATTGTGTTGTGCAGGTTCCACGTTGGCACTGGAATCCCTGGTGTTGCGCCACACTACACTCCTTCACCAACACCTTCGAAGCAAACCTCGTTTTCCTACTGGTTCGATTAAACCTTGGTTTCATACTGAGGGAAAACTTGCTGCTACACTCATCATACCTTCCTCTTGGGGTTCCCAACTGACGTGTGACGTACAAGCATTGTTTCCGGTGCTGTTGCCGGGGAGATATTCCCTCGTCAACCTAGCGCTAGCAATGCCACACTTTCCAGAGGGGCTCTCGAATGAGTAACTTGATCGTATCGTTCGGAGAGAGCTCAAACCTTTGCATACTTGGCATCATCTTTCTTGGTTCTTATTTGGCTTTTATCCTTGTGAGGTTTTGGTGCTTGTCGTGTTCGTCATGACAAGACCAAGTTGTTCGAAAATGGTTTTACTATGAAAAACTTATTGCGTTTTCGTGTTGGAAATATTATCGGTTTATCCGTGAGGAAAGTTCCACACCTTCCCATGTGTGTCAACTTAACTCTATTTATGGTTCTTAATATTTCCACTTTTTGTAGGCTTTCTCCTTGTCGTTATCTTTCCAACAAAATTGGTTTCACCTAATTTGGAGCTTCCATGCAAAAGATATTGCCGTTTTGGTGTTCGTCTTTTTTGCTGGTTTACCTGGCGGCGGTAGTACCGCTGGGTCTAGCGGTAGTACCGCCAGCCGG
Source organism: Poa pratensis (assembly GCA_947311845.1). Classification (NCBI taxonomy): domain Eukaryota; kingdom Viridiplantae; phylum Streptophyta; class Magnoliopsida; order Poales; family Poaceae; genus Poa; species Poa pratensis. The sequence goes on from CAMZMU010000110.1 coordinate 19,591,318, forward strand.
TACCGCCGCGGGTACCACCGTTTCGAACGTTCGGAGCTTTCTTCCGGTACCGCCAGCGGTACCGCCGGCGGTACCAACTGGTACCGGGGACGTGGGTTCGGAGAAGCTTTGGCCAGTCGTTGACTGGCCAGGAGGCTGCGTTGTAGAACCCAGCGGTAGTACTGCCTATCCCAGCGGTACTACCGCTGGGCTCGAGAACTGCAGCCAACGGTTGGATTCGTGGGGAACCTTTTTAAGGGGTCTTCTTCCCCAATGGTTCCCCAACTCTTCTTGCAAGTTTTGCCCTCCATTGTTGACCTCCAAAAGCTTGCTTTCTCTCAATCCCTCCAATGATTCTTGCTCATTCTTGAGGGAAACAAGAGAGGAGATCTAGATCTACATCTCCACCAATCAATCTCTACTCTAAGTGAGGGGAGCATATTGGATCTAGATCTTGGGATTCATTTGTTGCTTCCTTGCTCTTCCTCTCATCTTCCTCCATAGCATTAGTTGCTTTGGTGGGATTTGAGAGTGAATTGCTTTGAGCACTTCTTGTGTTCTTGCCATTGCATTAGGTGCATTGGTTTGAGTTCTCCACGGTGATTCGTGGAGTTGAAGTTTGAGAAGCTCATTACTCTTTGTGGTTCTCGTTGCCTCGTGGGTTAGTTGTAACCCTAGGAGACCTTTGTGAGTTTCGGAGCTTTATCTTGTTGCTAAGCTCCGGGACATTGTTGGGAGGCTCCAACTCATTGTGGAGTTGCTCAACCTTGGTGTATCGGTTTGGTCAACGCCTTCAAGTCGACCTCATAGTGGAACGAGCCAATCCCTCACGGGTGAAGCTCACGGAGAATAGGGTGAGCACGTCGGTGCTATTGGAGTGCCTAGGAGGCTCTACACCCCTCCAACGTAGACGTACTTCCATTGGGAAGGAACTACGGGAAACATCTCCTCGTGTCCACTTTGCGGTTACTTCTATACCCAAACCTTTACTTATGCATTTACCTTTGTGATAACCATCGAGCTTGAAGTTATCTATATTGCTATCACTTAGTTGTTAATCTTGCTTAGCATAAGTTGTTGGTGCACATAGGTGAACCTGGCTTGTTTAGGTTTTGTGCTTGATAAATTAAACGCTAATTTTATTCCGCATTTATTCAAGCCCAAACCGTAATTATTTTGAAACGCCTATTCACCTCCTCTCTAGGCGACATCCTTGTTCTTTCAACATGCCCTTTCAGCGGCTTTGCAACCCTATTTCTGTGGATCTCGATCATGTGGCAATGGCAGAGTACCACTAAGGACATGAAGAGGATGATCATGTGGTGGACTGATCTGGGGCATCCGTGTCACCAATCGCGTATCCAGCGGGGGTGTCGGCACCCCCTAAAAATTGCACACTTTTGAATCTAGTATCAACTAGCTTTATTCTATGTGCATTACATGTATACCTGGCCATACCTCGGGCCGGATCAAGAAAAGCCTGTCGCAGAAAACTCAGGCCCAAGCCCGGCCCGGCCAAAAAACCCGAAAGCCTATCTTTTTACCGACTGATGGGGTTAAATTTTTGGCGTAGCTTCTCCCAAGATATAGAGGAACGGTCATAAGAGAAACGCAATTGAACACAACATATACTCCCTTGGTTTCTAAATAGCAGCCTATAATTTATTTTAAAAGCCAACTTCATAAAATTTGACTAAACTTTCGGAGAATTTTTTTGTCTACAAAATCAACATTGTCGGATACATCTTACATATTATATCTTCATAGTACTATGGTTTTTATATATTTTTTAAAATTTACATTGTCTGACTTCCAAATAACAGATCACACTTCAATCTCGGAACGCGCGGGCCGCGGTGCAATGTCACTCCTTGTAGAGAAAAAAGCTTGTCTGTCACTGAACGACCAGCGGGCCCAGCCTACCAGGGACGCGCGGATCCGTTCCCCATGTTCGATAGCGTTCACCGCGCCTCTAAAAAGAAAAAAATACTAGTGTTTCACCGCGAGTGAGGTCCACCTGTCAAACAAAAGCTCTTCTCTCTTATTCAGTTACTAGTTTAATGCCCGTGCGTTGCTACGGTCGCTAGAATTTATTTCCTCCTCGACAAACATACACATTTGACAAGTAACAAATTTTGCTAATCTCATACTCTGAGCAACTACATAATAATATACCGTATTTTATACCCCAAATCCGTATTCGTGTAGCTCTATTTTTTATGTCATATAAAATTTGCCGAATCTGAGTTGAACTCAGACAACGTGTACATGACCAACTAACACTAAGGTGCACCAATATTTGACGTGGAAGCCATATAATTCTGGATAACTCATAACAATTGGAGGAAATAATTAGGAGTAAATTATAATTTGGAGTAAATAATGTCATGTATTGGCGTATTGGATCCATAAGTATTCAGTTCATACAGCAAAACCATCGAGAGCCCCTGATTCTCATCGAATTTCAACCATTCCTTAATAATAGGAGCATGGTAATACCAGATGTGTAACAAACCAGCAATAACATCATGCTAGGCAGTATCAACTGCAACCTTACACGATCAGCGGATAGGATCTCCTTCTTGCTCGTCTTGAAGATCGCCAACTGAACCTTGTCCTGCACAATGCCAACAGATTAGAACCACGACCCATGAGAAATGATTCACAATACAAGAAAAAGCATCCTCGGAATACCAGATTATACAGAAAACTGAGCTTAATTATCATGAATCACGGCGCTACGGCTAAAGGTTATAGAACCAATTTTGAAGTTTAGCTAACTGGCCATAAGTAAAAACTGTTACAAGCTATCCAATGATTCAGATCATGAGAAGTCCCCAATCTGAAGGAATCGACCATACCTCATACTAAGTGAAAATCCCGGCTTTCCCATAGCTTTCTAATCAGTACAATGATTGGGTCCGGGAGTGACATGTTCTTGTGGGTATTTACGCCTTCATTAGGTTCTTCTGATTCAGAGACCACATCCATTCGCTGCCGCCCCCATCTTGGCTGTTGTAGAAACTACCAGCAGAATCAGTTACAGTATTTGACGCTGCTCCCAGCGCAGGTCACCCATTTATTGCCTCCCTCCCTGCGCTTTTGCCCACCTCAAGTTCTGAGCCGCGATTAGGATATACAGAGAAGGCAATGATCTTATTCATATCATATTACAGGGTCGCGAAACATCCCTGAATTGTCATCCCAATTATTGACACTATTCTCATATTCATGCACACCATTTTTCATCCCTGAACTGTCATGGCAATAACATCCCTGATCAGCAAGCTGTAGCGTGCCATTACAAGAAAAACCTGGAGCCACTATCATATGAACTGGTAAATACTTGAAGCAATGAAATGGAGGCAAAATAAACGGAACTTGTACTCGGAGATGAATACTGATCTAGAGATGCAGAAACCAAAATTAAGCAGAAGCCCACCTGGGGCTTGGGACCTTCATCTGCACAGGCTGTCGTGGGTACTATCATCAATCTCTAGCGCTGGCTGCGCCCTTGCCGCAGCGTCGGCGGCCACAACAATGAGCGTTGGTGCTCCTAGATGATTCCATTCCCTACTCACGGCCATTGGGTGCCCTGCTCAGCAATCGGAGGCAATACGAATGGAGTGTCAGTAGAAATACCGGAACACATATGACAAAGGAAAATTAGGAGATATAAGTCACACCAGCATCAAATTTATTTAAACTAACATTATTGATCTGAATGAAAACGTAGAATAGCTACAATTGTTGTCTACTTTAGAATTTAGATATGAAAATTCCAGGCTATGGCAGATCATATCCACTATTTCCATCATATAATAAGCATGCATATGTGACGTATCAATTCCAGGCTATTTTTTTTAAATAATACACGAAAATTAATTAATTCTGGAAATATTACGGATTTTTTTTTCAAAAATAGAATCCAGTCAGCGTACCCGAAGCCGACAGGCCCTAATCGGTTTTGGCCATGCCGAGTACATGCTTGTCGTCTTTGCTGAAGACGAGTACTGGCCTGTCGTCTTCGCCGAAACCGACAAGGCCCACCCGTCCACATCGCCGCCGAGTACTGCATGCAGCACGTCGCTCTGTCGACGCAGAGGGACCTGTCGTCCTCGCTGAAGCCGATTAGGTGGGGCCAGTCGGCTTTGCCGAAGACGACAAGAGGCGGAGCAATAATCGCAGCACGGGCGCGCTCCTCTCTTCTCTTTCCTTCGCATGCTGCCCTTCCTCTATTCTCTTTCCTTCGGTTCCTGCTGCGTGTTCTTGCTTTCCTCTCTGCACTCTCCACACAAACCAAATTAAACCAACGATTTAGACCAATAATCTTCATGTTTGCCACCATTAATCGGTGCTAGAAGGTTGAGGGAGGCTAGGGCAACTCCGATCTCCTGATGGGATAGCTCGTGGTGGTGGTGATGGTTGGCGGGTGTTGGTGGTACTGATGGTGGTGGTGGTGCTGGAGGGCTGCGTGGTGGTGCTGGAGGGCTGCATTGTGGTGGTGCTGCTCGTGTTGGTGCACCGGTGATTCGAGACCGCCGGACGCCATCGCCTCTCACGCTTCTAGGGTATAATTCGATTTATCAAAATTCTAGGGTATGAACTTGTGTTGTTGAAAAATAGTTTGCGACGGTAGTAAATGTTGTAGCTATATTTGTAGGTTAATTTGAAAAAATGTAGCTATATTTTTTAGGACTTTATTTATGTGGAGTAATATTAAAGATGGTAAAATAGTTTGTGACGGTACTAAATATTGTAGCTATATTTGTAGGTTAATTTGAAAAAATGTAGCTTTTTTTAGGAGTTTATTTATGCGGAGTAATATTAACGATGGTCAATATTTATTTATGTCAGCGGAGATGTCTGATTTAGTGAAGATCAGGTTTTTCTATGGTCCTAGTAGAGTCCAAATTCGTGATCCTCCGCGTCGTGGCAGACGTCGTTGAGACTTGTCTATCTACGCACGAGACATATTATTATCTATGTATGAGACATATTTATGTTCGTATTTACGACACATATTATTATCTATGTACGAGACATATTATTATCTATGTACGAAACATTCCACATTGTATAAATTAATTTAACATACATCACTACACGTCCACGTTACAACTTCACTACTTCTAAACACTGCATAGAACAACTACTGGTACAAATATTACAAGCAACTCAACGATAACTAATTCGAATCAACGACTTCACTTCCCTCTGCCACGTGCTCGTGTTGAAGGCATGAAGTCGTCATCACTATTTTCATCGACGACAGCATTGGATGCACCAACACTCTTCAACTTACGTCTAGAGTTAGCTCGTTTAGGAGGCAAGAAATCATCATCACTATCATCTTGAACGGCTTTCTTGGATGATCCACCACTCTTCGCCTTTGATATAGCCCTCTTCACTGTTTCAGCGTGAAGGAGATTTCCAGACCCATCAGGACATGCGCCAAAAAGCATTTCCATCCAACCAAAAATGAGGGATCTCTTTGTTCACAAACTGTCCATCGGCAGGCCAGTGCTGGACATTCACAAAATCAGGGAAAAAAGTTAGTACGATAACACTAGATTCTAACATAATATAAATTCGGTACTCAGTTACCTTCACGTGAAATGCATAGGCCTCTGGCGAAAAATGGATTATCTTTGACTTAGGTGTCATAGGCATGTCCCTAAGCCCCGCCTCAATAGCTTTTAGCTCATTAATTCTCTGCCACTTTCACCGCCACCCATCAATTTCATCTGAAATTTCTTCAGGGGTCATCTGGATTTTGTTTTTTTTGCTATAATTTCTCCCACCTCACGAATGTTGCCCCACTCACTAATTAGCTCCCTATAACAGCTCTTCGGCCTACCCTCCCTAATACTACATTCAGTCCATATTGCGGCGTGATACAAAACACACCACGACCTATGCTCCAAACTAGGACCCGAACTACCAGACATCGTTTCTATCCGACTGAGGAAATAACCACGCATCACACCCCTCCTCCATCACCAAATCTACTGGGGTATATATATAGGCTCACCCGGGAGAAGAAGAGCGGGAGAAAAATGACGGGAGAAAAATGGCGGGAGGAAAATAGCGGGAACAAAATGGCGCGAGAACTATGGCAGGAGAAATATGGCGGGAGAGTAAGGGCGGAATAAAAGCCGGGAGCGCGAAACAAATTCGGATCAGGAGTTGCATGCACGGCGGAATAAAAGCCGGCAGCGAGAGGTAGGAAAAATAGCTAATCGTTGTTGCTAAAGACGACTACAAGCTAATCGTTCTCAGCTACACCGAGTACGAGCTTGTACGTACTGTACGTACTGCATGCAGCCTGCATGCATGTATGGATGGACTTGTCGGCGTTGCCAACAACGACAAGCACTAATCGGTTTTGCCAAAACCGATTAGTACCAGTCAGCTTCGGCGCGCCCGACTGGATTCTATTTTTGAAAAAAATAAAATTTGCGTAATATTTCCGGAATTAATTAATTTTCGTGTATTATTTAAATAAAATTAGCCAATTCCAGTAAGTCGTGAAATGGAAGCACCTAGAAAAGAAATGCACGTGCCAAATATATCACATTTTTTGCTGCAAACAGTAGATCCACTCATTTTTGCATCATAGGAAAATAAAGGATGGAACTTGACTGCCTCCCGTATCATTTGGAGGACAAAAAACCCTAAGGCAAACTGGAGCACAGGTTTATTCAACGTAGCCAATCAATACCTCATGTGCCATCCGCAACAAATAAAATCCTTTTATTTCTTATAAACAACGTGAGATAGGCAGAGGAATAAACAAATCAGGTGTTTGAAAAAGGGACATACCAGATACAGATCTGATGTGTGCCGATCTAGAACAGGCATTTACTTCTTCCACAAAACAAAACAAAGATAGACTAACCACAAACTGGGAACAACTCTGTTCCAATAGAATTACCAAGATACCACAATTATAAAAGCCACCTCCACCATTGGCCATTAACAAATCTGCTCCAATTGGAACCGGAAAGTGGAAAATGAGCTCTCCCACCCGCTCCCCCACGCCGGCGGCCGCTCCGGCCTCGGCGTCCACCCAGCCCCCGACGGCGGCCACTCCGGCACCGGCGGCCACCTCACGGAGCATGAGCTCCCCTCACGCCGGCGGCCGCTCCGGCCTCGGCGTCCACCCAGCTCTCACGGCGGCCCATGGCGCGGGAAGCAGCCCCGGCTCGGCGGCGTCCTCCGCAAGGCCGTGCGTCTCAGGGATGGGGCTCTCCGACTGCTCGGAGTCGTCGGCGACGTCCAGGCGGGACGTGGCGGTGCAGGCGGCGCAGGAAGTGGAGGTGGCGCTGGAGGCGAGACCCGGACCGGCAGGTTCTCAGGAGCGGATCTGGTGCGACCCCAAGCCCTCCAAGCGCTCCATGTGGCGTAAGCGCAAGAGGGCGCTCGAGGACGCGGGACCGTCGAGTCGCCGGCCGGTGGCGCCGGAGATGTTCGGCAGGTGCTTCAATTGCCTGCGCGAGGGCCATAGCAAGCTGGAGTGTCCGAACGAGGTTGTCTGCATCAGGTGCGGCGAGGAAGGCCACGAGTCCTTCAAGTGCAACCTTCCGCGCGGCTCTGCCTCCGACGAGGAGTTGCTGCGGGAGACCCTGGCCAGGATCGCCCGGCGTGGTGCTCCTACTCCGCGACGCTCGTCCCCACTGCCACCTCGACGTTCGCCCCCTCCACCCCGAGATCAAAATGCCTTCCCCGTCTGGCGACCGGTTGTGAGCCCCGAAACGCGTGGGGACGCTGTTCCTGCCCACCGTAGAGAGACGCAGAGCGTGGTGCCGGTGGAGGAGTCCCCGGAACCGCTGCTCTGTGTGGTACGGAGGACGCCGGCCATGGTGGATCTGGAGCAGAGGCTTCGATTCGCTGTGGTCGCGTCCGTGGGCGGGGAGCGGCCCCCTGTTTCGGTGACGCAAGCCGGAGAGGCCCTGGCGGCGGTGGGTATTCCGGTGGGCGAGTTCTCGGTGCATGAGTACTATCCAGAGGACTTTCTGGTGGTTCTGTCTTCGGCGGAGCATCGCAGTGCGGTAATGGCAAGGCCGTCAATTGATCACGTCCACGACGGGTTCTCGCTCTTCTGCCGGCCGTGGCTCCGGCAGGGGCAGGCGGTGCTCCAATCGATGCGCACCCGTGTGGATTTGGTCATGGAGGGGATCCCCGCTCATGCCTGGGAGCGGGAGGTAGCGGCGGAGCTGCTGGGAACGTCGTGCTCGAACCTTTCGATTGCACCGGCGACCGCTTCCCAGGCAAACATGGCGGCGTTCAAGGTCTCAGCTTGGACAGAGCGGGTCGAGGGTATCCCGACGGTGCGCACGCTGGCGATCCCGGAGCCTGCGGTGCTGACACCGGAGGGAACACCATCTCCTGCCCGTGAGTTCTCAGGTGAGGAGCGCAGCCCGCGTGCGCCGATGGTGGCGAGGGAGTCCTCCGAGGTGAAGCTGCTCAAGTACAAGGTTTTGATCCATGTCGACACGGTGGAGGATGATGAAGAGCCGGATGATTATCTGTGCTCGATGGTGTCTTCGATCAGTGAGCAGAGTGGCATCCCGGAGTCCGGCAGGCATGGCGGCGGCCGTGGCGGCGGAAGAACGACGCGCCGTGTTCCGTGGCGTTCCGGGGTTCCAGACAGGCGTGGGCCGGCAAGCACGGGAAGCCCTTACGGCGCTAACGGTCGATCCTACTAGTAAAAGGCTGCAGGGTGGCAAAGGAGGAGACCTCGGGTGGAAAATGTTTGGTGGCTTGGAAAAAGGTGTGCAAGCCGTATGAATTTGGAGGACTGGGAATAAAAGACTTGAGGCTGCAGGGTTTAGCGCTCCGGGTGCGCTGGCAATGCTGAGTAGGACTGACAACTCGAGAGCTTGGAGTGGCCTGCGAATGCTAAAGGACACTGATGCCAAGGATGTGTTTGATAGTCTGGTAAGTATCAAGAATGGAGATGGCAAAACAATGCTGTTCTGGAGTGACCGTTGGATAGATAGTCGATCGGCGAAAGATATAGCACCGCTGGTTCATGAACTAGTTAGCACGAGGTGCAAGAACTCGAGGACAGTCAGTGAGGCGCTGACGAACAACAGGTGGATGGAGGATGTTGGAGGACCGATAACACCTCTGGCAGGGCAGCAGTGGATGGATCTTTGGCTAGCTATTGAGAGGGTGAGTAGACAGGAGGAGGTGGCAGATGAGTTCTGCTGGAGTTGGTCTAGGTCGGGCGCATACACAGCCAAGTCGACCTATAAGATGTTGTGCCAAGGACAAGTTAGATTCAGCTTAGCGGAGGCCATTTGGTAGAGTAGGGCTACACTGAAGGTGAAGGTGTTCACTTGGCTCGCGGTGCGGCACCGGATATGGACCTCGGATCGCCGAGTGCGACATGGACTTCAGGAACATATTTCGCCGTGTGCCGTATGTCTTCAGAGAGATGAAACAGCCGAGCACATACTAGTGCAGTGCCCTTATGCGCGACAGGTTTGGCACATATGCTTTGATCGCCTACAGGTGCAAGTGGGTATTCCGGAGGAATCGAGTACGCTGCAGCCCTGGTGGCGTGCAGCACGGCTGAGCTTGCCAAACAGAGATAGGAGAGACCTGGACACACTCATTTGTTTGATTTGCTGGTCTCTATGGAAGAACCGTAATGCGTGGGTGTTTGACGACAATAGACGCCAGTTCACCGTGGTTCAGTTGGCGAGTCGAATTATTGATGAGCAGAGACTTTGGATGATGGCTAGGAGAGGAACTGGTGGCCTAGGTGTTGTAGGAGGAGGAGAGGCAAATGGTACGGGTGAGTAGTAGCCTTGGGTGAGTGTGTGGAGTTTGCTCTGTGCCTTTCTGTTTGTTTGCAGATTGGCCAGACTCTTGTAAATTTTATGCTGCCTTCTATAAAATTCGGGTACGCAATTGCGTACTTTCGAAAAAAAAAAAACAAATCTGCTCCACAATATCCAGTTAGTCAAGCGAGCAGATATTTCTTATCCTCGCAGCAATATCCAGGAGTGAACGCAGAGAATGGCCATTTTGCTCCTAGAATCTACATATAATTTACTGGAAACATATTGGAGCTTAAGCCGTAACACGATCATATGAGCTCATGTGTTGAAACAACTAATACCTTCACAACGTATCTTCCATAGCTTCAGGTTCTACAAATGCATATCTAAATTTTGAAGTGGACAAGATAATATTCAGTCTGCTTAATTTTGGCACAACTAATCTACTCACCTAACTAAAACAAATAACATCATTATTATGTTGTTGAAAATTGATGTATTTGAGCTAAATATACAACTGTTCACTGCTGCTCGACCAATCGATCGATACATCTGCTGGACCAAACGGCCACTACACCCGAGCTTACCAGTCATGCCATCTCATGACAGCTCGTCGTCCAAGTGATCCACTAATCACGCCATGACCAGCACATTCTCGTGCCATCCCACAAGACCTGGTGCTCAGCGCTAGGCTACTCTACTGAACCAAAATACAGAAACGAGGTGTGGACAAACACAATGCTCTACAGGTTATTCAGAACACTAAACCTGAAACTTAACTGAACAATACGTACTTCTTTATAATGGAGACTGACTCAACTCGATCTGTAGAGGTGGATGCAGATCTTGAGGGGATTCTGACCGGGAGAGTCATCTTCTTCTCCAGCGTAGAACAGCGGCAACTCGAAGGAGAACCGCTTGCCCCGCCTCCGAGGGTTGTCTCCCAACCCCTGCGCTGCCCACGGCGCGGAAGCCTTCCCCCGGAGGCCGGAGACCTCGAAGACGCTGCGTCCGACCGCGTTCCCGGAGAGCGCCGAGCTTCTCGGCGACGATGACCGCGAGCATGCCCTCAATGGCCCCCGTGGTGGACGAGGGGAGGGACGTGGTGGGGGCGGTGCAGATGCGCGCGCCGTGTGTGTGGTGCGGGCGCGTGAGGCTAGGGAGGAGGGCGTGGTTGTTGGGGACTGCGACGCCAAGCGAAGGAGAGCTGGGAGGGAGGGCAGGAGGACGGAGGGGGCAGCACCGGAGCAGATGGCGCTCGACGCGACGATGCCGTGATTGGAGGCGCTGGGCAGAAAAGATACGAGGTCAAGCGATTGCGATCGTTTTGCTGGGCCGCACCATGTTTCCTTGCTAGATGGGGCTGCGCGCGAGGTAAGGTAGTGAAGGGCAGAATTGGGAGGCAGAAAAATTCTGCCGGGTTACCGACTCCATTTAATAGTAAAGATTCTCGTCCTCCTCCCGTTTCTCCTCTCTCCCGATCTCGCTCGCTCTTAGGTCAAAAAAAAAAGATCTCGCTCGCTCGATCGTGCGGCCATGGCGGACTACCACTTCGTGTACAAGGACGTGGAGGGGGCCACCACGCAGTGGGACGACATCCAGCGCCGCCTCGGGAACCTTCCCGAGAAGCCGCCGGCCTTCAAGCCGCCGGAGTTCGTCCCCAGGGTCGAAGCCGACGAGCTCGAGGAGCTCGAGGACGACCTCGAGGACGACCGCTTCCTAGAGCAGTACAGGTACACCGCCCCCTCTCGTTTTCCCCGGCCTCGATCTAGTCTCCGTCACGTTACAGCGCCTTTTCTGATTGATTTGGTCTGATTTAGCTGGCCAGATGGGATAATTCGTGCGATTTTCGTAGTAATCTGATCTTGTCTGATGTTTTGGTGTGCCTACAGGAGGATGAGGCTCGCAGAACTCAGGGAGGCAGCAAAAACTGCGAGATTCGGCGCAATACAGCCGATCACCGGCTCTGATTTTGTGCGCGAGGTGTCGCAGGCTCCACCGGATGTCTGGGTTGTGGTCTTCCTCTACAAGGATGCGTAAGGAAAATTTATTCTGTTAACAGTCTGTTACTGTTTATGTGTTTGGCAATTACACCAAAAACCACCTGAACTGAACAATAGCACGTAAGATTTCATTTTGTATATAGTTCTGTTGATTAAAGGTAGGAAAGTAGCTTTAGTTATGTTGATTAAAGGTAGGAAAGTAGCTATTGTGGCATGAAGAGGAGTGTTATGGTTCTCGGAATCCGTAATCTGTTTCATATCTAGAGATTTAACTGTGATGAAATAGGGTTCCGGCAGAATCTTACCTTGGATACATCATACATGTGATTTGTGGAAGTACCATCTCAAACCAGATAAACAAGGATAGCTTAGCAAACAATCGAATAATGTGATATTTTCTTTTCTCTTCTGCTTGGATTTACTCAACGACATGGTCTCCACCTTAAGTTTCTGCCTAATAACTGATATGAACTATGACACTTTACTTGTATTTTGATTTATACTCATGTTAGAAGCTGTAGGACTGTAGGTCATTGGCCCTTCCTCGCACGTTTGTCTTTCTACATAGTGTATCTACTATCATACTTGCAGTGTTTCATTTTTATTATGCTGTTTAACTGTTTAGAGAAGGTGCTTGTAAGTTATAGTACAGAAAATGATATTAGAAATCAACATCTGATCTAACGCACTGAGCTTATCTTTCATGTTCTGTGCTATTCATTGTCTAAGTCTTCTATGGATATGATGGCAGAATACCAGAATGCGGACTGCTTCAGGCTTGCCTGGATGAACTGGCGACAAAATACGCAGAAACCAAGTTTGTTAAAATTATCTCCACGGACTGCATCCCTAACTACCCAGATAGGAATGTTCCTACAATACTGGTCTACAACAACAGTGCTGTCAAAGGGACTTATGTCGGTCTGCAGAAGTTCGGTGGAAAGAAATGCACACCTGAATGTAAGTTCTACCACACAATCAGTTTCCAATATCTTCTTGCCAAGAATTAGTTTGTTTTTATCTGATTAAATATTTATCAGCGCACGCCAGTAAATAGCATGTGGCTCTTTTAAAGTTTCAATCAACCAGTCACAGCACACTGTTCACGATTTTTCTGCATATTCCGATCTAACTGCCTAACGTGACCACAATCTTTTGACCTCGTGGTGAAATAATTTTCTGTACTAGAAGGAAAACACGCTGGTATAACAGGCATGTCTACCATGCTAGATATCTGGTCCTGATGCATATTTTCCTTGCTTGATGTTGCAAATATTTGGATGAATGTGTTTTAACACACTGGCATGCTAGTTTGCAGTTATGCATTGTTGTTGCCATAAAATCGAGCCAGTCATGTGAAAAAGAAAAAAAATAGATTAGTCATCTGATGTGAGGCTTCCTTCAGCAAACGATCAATCCCAGAATTATGCAATGTTACGCACTGGCTTCCATCTTGTTATGCTAAACATTCCTTTCTGTTTATTTCAGCTGTTGCATTGGCGCTTTGCCAGTCAGACCCAGTATTGAATGATGGGCAGAGTGGCGGCGATTCATCCCGGAACAGTGTCATAGAAGGTGTCCGTAGGAAGTTCATAGAGAAGGTTGTGGCTCAGCATGAATCCCGGGAAGACGAAGATGACAGCGACTAACTTTATTATCTCTGCTAGTTTTTATCTGGTTCAGTGATATCATGTTGTCCGTGGTCCGTGGACAAATTCTCAGCTTACTGATCTTGTTCGGTTGCCTGTGTGAAAATCTAAATTTTGTTTTCTACGAGATTTTGTATAAACTTTGTTCTGGTAACCTGCTCTGGTAATGTATCTTGGTGCTCTGGTTCTGAGATGAGTATGGAACTTGCATACTATAATGAAAGGGCTCGTCAACCCATAGCTAGTAAAATTGTGGCTCTTTCAGATGATTTTTCATGTTGGTACAAACTTCTAGCATAGCAGGAAAACCAGTCTGGTTTTGCCACCACGGCACACAATTTCTTAAGAGAAAACAGAGAATAACAAAAGCAGAAGAGCATCTGGACAGTACAAAGGAGAGTCCCCTATTACAGTAGCTAGTTCTACTCCATTCATGGTCGCGTTCTGAAGCGAATGAAGATGATGACCATGCAGGCGAGGATCCATGGCGCGAATACAGCATTGGTCACCAGACACTCCGGCAACCCGTCCAAAGCGACCGGCGCCATCACCGCCGTCACCAGCAAGCCGGCTGCGATCACCGACACAGGCTTGGTCCACGACACCTGCGCGACGAGGAAACCCGAGCCGTAAATTCCTTCTGCAATACCCACGAACTTCAAGGTGCGAAACGCGTATTTTTTGTCAAATCTGACCTCTTTCGTGAACTAATGACGCATCTGGCCGCTCCTGGAAACTAATTCCAAATCTGGCCCCTGAGCTCGGCGCCAACGCAAATGGAGCCGACGTTGTGCAGTTCGGCACCATCCAAAATTTGCAAATCTGGCACCTGAGGTCGGCGCCAACGCAAATGGAGCCGAACTTGTGCAGTTTGGCGAAATGGCGCGTCGCCGACCTGTACAAGTTCGGCGTCATTTGCGTTGGCGCCGACCTCAGGGAGCCAGATTTACAAATAGTTTCCGCGAGCGGCCAGATACGATTATTAGTTCACGAAAACGGCCAGATTTGGTAAAAAATATGCGAAACGCAAAACGGGAGAGATCATCTCGCTTTACCTTGGGCTCACCGTCGAGGACGATGGCGGCGCCGTCGCGGAAGGGCAGGACGGAGTGGCCGGTGGCCAGGTCGGGCCGGATCCGGAGGCCGCGGCGGGAGGCCGCGGGCTTGAAGGCGAAGAGCGCCCGGAGGCCATGCTCCGCCTGGATGCCGCGCACGTCGAGGCGGTCGCGGCGAGGGCCCCTCAGGCCCGACCGGAACACCTTGGCCGGGCCGGCGCCTCGCCGGTACAGCCGCACCTCCACCGACGGGTCGCGGGGGCTCGCGGCTGGCTCGAGCAGCGGCGTGGTCAGCGACTCCTCCGCGGGCGCGACGGCGACCTCGTCTTCAGCCATTGGCGTCTCGCTCGGACCTCGGGGCAAGCTAGTTTGGCTTAGCTGCGAGTGAACTGGTGGAGCTCTAGTACGAGTATCAGAAGTTCAAGACTAGTAGACTACCAGTATAGTTTCCAGTTCGAATTAAATTTAATTTCCTCCACCTTTGTTAGATTCGCAGTGACTTTGTGAACAAAAGCTTTAAAGATACCACGGTGCCGGATGAACAGGATTGGAAATTAGATTATTCAAATAGCTAATATGATAGGAAATATTTGCACTGGTAACAAGATTGAAGATAACTGCGCCCCAAATCGGAATCAATGCGATATATGATACAACATTACAACTTGCACAAGATTGTTACAACATGTTTGTGTTCCAGATCCAGCCAGTATAGGCATATGGTATATCCAAGACACAGCAATCTCCAATGGTCCAGCCAAATGATGCAACATAGCAAGTTGCTGTTTCAGGCAGTAACGGCAGAGTTCAGCCACATTTTAGTTACAAACATTTTGGTACGGAACCGCATGAGGGGGCATTGATGAGCTCGATCCATTAGTCTGCCGTCCAGCTCTGCTCGACAATCTCCCGCACTTTGCGGTTGTACTCTCGCTTGTTCTCGCTGAACATGCGGGCAGCTTCTGAGTTCGCAGGCGAATTCGGGTTTGGATCACACAGCAGCGACTGCAAATGGCGCAAAGCTCTGGTTAGTTCAGCGAAAGCACAACCAATACCATTGTCTCCAACAAGTCGTAAGAGAGTTTCTTTTTTACGAGAGTATGCCAAAGGCATAATTTGCCCATTTCAAAATTTTGCATAGGGTACAAGGGATAATTGCTACAACCAATATTCTTTTCTTGTTTTTTCCAAGACTAAATTTAGTACTCCGTAATAACTTCAGTGGGCACACCTAGTACATAATTTAGGAAAATGGAAGTTTTGTAAGCTTCATTATGTTGAATAGCATATACTAGGCTGTTTCTGGAAGAGACCTTTCAGTAGGAATTTCAGTGCCATCGGAATTTTGCCCCGTGGAGTTTTAAATTGGATACATAGAGTATAGCTGACAATCCCATCTGTTTTTGGCACTCAAAGTTGTCTAGACAATGGATAACATAGGTAAAGTTCAAGATCCAGAAACAGATACTGATAGTGGATTAGCTAATTCAACCTCCCTGAAAATGAAGATGGGCTGCTCACGACTCGATAGAACATCTCAAAATTGTTGGACTACTTACACTCAAGACTCAACCACAGCAAACAATTTGTACTCCCTCCGTTCATATATATAAGACGTTTTAGCCTTTTGACACATTCATTTGCATCTACATGTATCTAGACACATCTTAGTGTGTACGTTCACTCTTTTTGGTTTGCACCTAGTCAACATGTACACTATCTAAAACGTCTTATATATATGAACGGAGGGAGTAATTACCATCTGGACATGTTGAGTAAGTGTGTTGGAAAATATACTTAACACCCAAGAGCTACCCAAATATGTCCCAAGTCGAAACTTGAACAGATTCTAAACTTCCAATCATGTTATGAGTTTCAAAATATACGCTCTTGTAATAAAGTAATGAGCTGGCATTGGAAAATGTTGGTGTATAAATAATCTGGGCCGCTAAGAAAAAATAGTAAAAATTCTTGTACCTGGATGGATGTAAGTATAGCAGCTACATCATATATTGGGCTCCACTGATTCTGTAGAATATCTAAGCAGATGCTTCCGTCAGCATAAACTGCATGGAATAAGAATAATGTTAGGATGGCAAATAAAAGTGGAGGTTACATCCTGTGTTTTTGGCTTCCTAGCAAGAGAGTAGAAAGAAGCTCAAAAGCATAAGGAACAAATGCACTCAAAGTATGCTGTGAAGTCTGCAGCATGCTTGCTTGGCATAATCATCACAGCATACAATTAAGTTTATCAAGCCTTCACAGCATAAAATTAAGTTTATCAAGCCTTCACAGCACAACTGACATGTGTACATCTAGGCAGGTAACAGCTAACAAGATACACATAGTATTACTTACTGTATCGGAAGTCTCTGGGCCAGAAGAAACAAAAGAACTAAGGGTAAAGAATATTGACTCTACCATCCCTAACATTGGCCACTAAGTCCAATCTGACCTATCTCAAATTAGATCTTTTAGGATCAATTGGTTAGGCATCTCTATGCTCTATTTTTTAAAGCAGACATGTAGCTTCAAAGATTAAATATACTCAGTAGCATGTAACAGATCAATCTTTCGGTCAAAAATATGAGACAGGTCAATCAATATAATTATTGCCTGTAAACTCAAGTATTTAAGATGAGGTGAAATAACTTACTATTAGGATGAAACATCCGAGAAATAAACCGAACAGTTGGTGGCTTGTTCGGATATTCTTCATTGAACTGGAGTGTCAGCTTAAACGTACCTGTAAGTGGGACACGGCTCAGCAGTTAGCACATAATGCAAAGATAGAAACTGAACGATGCCATAAAAAAAAGGATACTATAAACAGCGCCTATGAGTCATATAAAGAGTATGCATGTGATGCTAGTTACCGCACTGAAGCTGACCTAAACTCACTTTCATATTTGGTGTTTTCCCAGTTTATCGAGGAAGGTTCTAAATAGCTAGTAATAGCTGCGCTATAGCTTTTTGGACCCTAATCACTAAGCAGCATGCCAATGTTCCGCTATAGTAGCGACAACCAGGCCCTGGCAACAACCGCAATAACTTAAAATAGCTCCGTCATTTGCCCTAGCTTTTAAAGCTAGTGATAGCTCCGAGATTATATATAGGTAACTTTTACCAAAACAACCTGCTATATTTGAATTCAACAATAGAAGCCTAAATATATCTATTAAATAGGTCCGTCATTTGCCCTAGCTTTTAAGGCTGTGTGATAGCTCCGATATTCTATATAGGTAACTTTTACCAAAACAACCTGCTAAATTTGAATTCAACCAGGGAAGTCTCTGGTTCAAGTCCAGGATAAGCTTATCTCACAGGAAAACCTATTAAAATACCTTATTTTCTCCTGTTCAACACTCCAACTATTTGTGTAAGTGATTAAGTACATGGTACTTATTGGGAAGAAAACTGTGTTCTGGTTATGGTCAAGTGTATCACTTTATATTCCACACTGCCTTATAAGACTTATGTTGTACACTTGTACACGTATTTACTATTCTTAGCTTCTGCGGTAGCTTTGAATAGCTTAGTTGGGACCTTGGCGCGAAAACTATGATTTAAAAATTTGCTACTGAGATCAACATTAATAGTGAGGCTAGAACCAAAATGAGTGGGTTTTTATTCCACGCTCCCTTCTACGACTTATGTTGTACGCGTATTTATTATTTCTAGCTTCTGTGGTACCTTCGAATAGCTTAGTTGGACCTTGGTGCGAAAACTATGATTTAAAAAACTTGCTACTAAGAATAACATTAATAATGATACTAGATCCAAATTGAGTGGGATTTTATTACCAATTGTGATTTATACCATTGGTATCAACAGATACTTACTTTTACATATTTGCATATGACCTGGGGGCTATTTCCCCTATCCATGTTAATTCTGATTTGATTTATTCACTGTGAGGCGAGTAACAAGTTCACATAATGAACATCTCCAGCCAACCATAAATGTGTTACTATTAGACTGTGATCATATTAGTACGTTTGGTATTAATCTCCCACCACCAACGGCAGCAGCATAAGCAGATGAACTTCAATTTAGTAGATTGTTTAGAATTTTCATCAGCTCAAAACAAAAAAAAACCAAGGGAGTACATCAAATAACATCAATAGCATTAATGAAATATCCAGCAAATACACTCCGATCAACTAACCTCCGTCCCACGGGCTATCATCAGGGCTGCAAATCAACACAAGGAAAAGCATGAGCACATGATGACCCGAAACAGAAAATAAGGAAATGCGCAATCATGTAGTCTAGTCTAGCATCATCATACCCAAAGATCACAGCATTCCACAGCATTATGTTGTTGTCCTGCGGCGCGCCGCTGATGCCCGCGGGAGGGTCCTGCATCAACCGCTTGAAGTCCCTCATCAACCTCTTCCTCGAAGGAGTCGTCATCCTCAAAGTTCCCTGCGCAAACCAAGGCGCCATGTGATGTGAGCACATGAACACAAAAGCTACCAACCGGTACATCACGGCGCAACCCCGACATCGGAGTGCCAAAACTACGGACACGAAATTCGCTCTAAATCCTCGCTCCTTCGAGGCAGCTGTTCGTGCCCCGGCCGTCCCGCTCGCACGGGTAGGCGAATTTGAGCAATAGAACAGCCGTCGCGGTCGCATCGGAAGCTTCGGCCTAAAAAGTTTCCCCAGATGCCCAAACCCGACGGGCCCGGGGGGGAGCGAAGCTAAGCTAGGGATCGGGCGATCTGGGAGGGGGGCGGTGGTCACCTGAGATGCGGCCGCCGGTGGAGGCGTAGGGGAGCTTCTCCTACAGCAGCATGGAGACGACGGAATGGACGGCGTTAGGTCAGGCTGGGCGAGGGGAGGAAGGCTGGAGGATGGAGAGAGGGAGGCTATGTAGAGGGCAAAAAGGGTTGGACAGGAGGAGAGTCGAGCAAAGTCAGCGATGACACACACACCACCACACCACTGATTGATTCCTCACACACGCAAGTGATCCATATATTCCTCCGATAGGCATCTACCAATTCTTCCCCCAAACCGAACAGGAAATGTGAACAATTTGGAGCAGGATGCCAGCAAAAAATATCGGGAGTAATAATAAATAAATTGCATATAAATCCTTAACAATTACTATGTTGAGATTACTATGTGGTATGAAAAAATCATATTACCATGTGTTTTGAGGTCATATCTAAATAAAAACTAGATACGATTGAAACTTCATTGATGCGGTGACCCAACACACCACCGTTGTTATGCGCAAGTCATTGACATAGCTCTCACGGAAGGACTATTCCGCAATTATTACATCCCTCGGAGTAGTACAACAGAAACATTTGTAGGTCCAACTCAAACACTTTATTCCATACTGCTGAAGATTACAAGCCAAAGATGAATATCAAACTCAAACTCCCTCCTCAGTCAGTTGAGTAAGTTTAAACGTACTACGATCAACTTGAGAAAGTTGACGAACGAGCTGTAATAGTAGATTGAGTATCGTCTCTCACTAGACTCTATGACCTAATCCTCAACTCCTTCTTTAGGTGTTGCTCCGTAAGCGATAATGTAGTCGACACCTTCCACTCCTCCTAACAGGTCTGGTGCCTCGAAATAAACTTGTGAGTCTTCGTAGATTTGGCCTTCTTCTCCGACATCGAGCATCTCACAATCTAAGCATGGGGTGAAGGTTGAGTAACGAGCGTTACTCAGCAAGTTCTAAAAGATACGAGAATTTCCTTCATGCACTTTCACCGTCATGACTCTAAAGAGTCATAGACGTAGATGCAAATTTTCGAAAATGTTTTTTGGAAAAGGATGTTTTTAGCTTTATGAAAACTATGTTCCTCCGCCCTCACGGGTATGAGAGTCAAGTTAAGACCCCTTTCCCGCCGCGATCGTAGTTCCTTCCGGGAACACGGGTATAGCTGTTATAAATCTTTTTACAGTCTGCAGAGGTGCGTCACTTTTCCCAAGAGTAGGCCCATCCATGCAGCTCCCTACACACTTCCTTGGTGTGTTTGGTCCGGTATGGGTTTCTCAAGACATTCTGAGTTCTTCTTCGACCCCCCTTCGTCCGTATGTCCATCCTAATCGTGAATAGCATGGTATCCTTGACCAAGTCTACGAGCCCAAGGATCCATCTATCCACCCCACCCAAGACAACACTATCGATCACCACTCTCGAGTGGGGCTGGCTTTAAACTGGTACCAACAAACCCGTCACCACCAAGAGTAGCTCTACAGCAAACTCCGGTGATCGACCCGGCAGGTTATCCGAGGACATGCGGAAGGAAGAAGTAACTTATGCCTTCTCCATCCCATTGTAGAACTCTTGGTTGACACATAAATACGGTGCTTGACAAGCCGTCGAACATTTGTTATTAATTCCTAAAGAAATTGCTCCCCAGTACGATGAAACCTCCACCACAACATCAAACCGTGGTTTCATCGCCAACCATGAGCAATCCCCTTCATTCCAATAAACCTTTTCTTCAATGCAATAGTAACGATAGAGAAGAATATATATAGTTTTTGGAAATAGTTTTTATAAGGATAATAATTCAACGGACATGCAAGAATGAACTTGCCTATTGACTGATAAGAAGTGCAGTCTAAAATCTCGGGTGACTCGCGAACCTCATGTTCTGAAAACCAGCATCATTATCTTTATAAGACAATGTTTAAAGATCCAAATTATGCTATTATGCATAGGTGCAATGCTTTATTATTTTTACTTATCCCTCCCCTTTTTAGGGTTTAAAGTTAATTTGTTTTCAGAATTTGTTTGACAACAATTTACATGAGGAATAAGAATTTAAAGTAGTCAAATTTTTAGGTAGTTCAACTTTTATTGAACTCAAACAAGTTATTTCCCCATCTTATTATTCTTTGGGAAAATAGTTATGATAAAGATTTTCAAGTCATGTCCACTTAAGGATCCTTGAATTTTTCATCCACTCAAATCTTGTCAAAATTCGGAAACAAAACTACTACAAAATTTCTCATAAATTATAGAGTGTGCGGAATATTTTTAGTTGATTTTTAGACCTTTAGATTGGTTGTTAAAATTCATTGAAGTTTGAATTATTTGGATGGTCAAATTACCAATTTACCCCTGGTCAAACTGGTTGAACCAACCCTGGTTTAAACCCGGTTCGGTCGGTCAAACCGACCCGCTCCACTCTCTCTCCCCCTATCTCACTCTCTCTCGCGCCTGACCTCACGCGATTGGAAATCGCAGTCGCCTCGCTCCTCCGGCTGGCTCCGGCCGTCTCGGCCGCCGCCGTCGGACGCAATCGACGCGCCTCGTCGAGATCCTCCTTTCTATCCCAATCGATCTACTTTTCTCTCCCTCTCTCGGTCGTACGCAACCCTAATCCCCCTTTCTAGGGTTTCGGTATGCGACTCTGATCGATGACTCCACCGTCATCCGGTGCTCGGCTCTGGTGTGCTCGCCTCCTGGGTGCTCCTAGCATCCTACTGCGAGTAGCCCATGGGCGGCTTGGCTCCGAGCTACCACTACTCGAGTCGACATGGCTGCTGCTCTCGTGTTCGTCGTGCTCCAGTGGCACCCTCCAGAGTTGCACAGGCACTGCCATGTCGTCTCTGGAGCTAGTGCCCTGGACTAGAGGTAAGAACCTCCTCTGCACTCTCTCTTCCCTTCTACTGCTCAAACTTGAGCTTTGGCTACTTTTATTTTTAGGGTTCTTAGTTGTAGGTTTAATTAGGTGTTTATTCTTGTTGTTATAGGCTTACTTCACTGAGCTAATGGGATTGGACTTGAGGCATTTGTTCCGGTAAAATTACTAGATGGCCTTTTCCTTTACCTGCACTGTCTACTGAAGTTATTCTTCAGTTTTAACTATTGTGTCGTCTAGTGGATGGTGTAGATCTACTCATTCATGACCTTCATGGCCGTGTAGAGTGGTCTATGTGCTTAATCCTTCACAAAAGTGGAGAATTTCCCCAGTGTGGCTTCTTTGAAGCTTTGTAAGAGCATGAATTGCTCAAACTTGTGTAATTTAGCTAGTGATGAGCTCAGCTCTGAAGCTTTTGCAATAAAGGTTGCCCTTGTATGCTTTGCTTGCCAAATTACTTTACTGTGGTGCAATTTAGTGTAGATAGGGTGTTCTGATGTGTGTGATGATCCAATTGGATGTACACATGCACAAAATATCCCTATTTATACTTCTCTGTGCTCAGTGTGCTCTAATTCATCAAGCATAAGCAGTGGCTAGTAATTCATGGTTGCTTTACTTGGAATAAAATCTGATGAGAACAGATACAGTGTCCCTGTCCCTTAAGGTGTGCAAATGATGATCCAATACAGTGCTAAACACTGCTAGATACCGATGCCTACTCTCTCTGCCTCTCACTCTTGAGTGCACGAGAGCTTGAGCTATTGAGTGCTAACCAGATATAGCACTCACTAGGCACAAGATCACACATCCATGATCAGCTATAACCTGCTGTTGTAGTGTAGCTTGTTCTTCTGGATTCTGAACAACCTGCTTCTTGTGGCTAGCCTCCTCCTCGCAGCTTGACC
Organism: Poa pratensis; assembly: GCA_947311845.1. Taxonomy (NCBI): domain Eukaryota; kingdom Viridiplantae; phylum Streptophyta; class Magnoliopsida; order Poales; family Poaceae; genus Poa; species Poa pratensis. The sequence continues at coordinate 19,614,328 of CAMZMU010000110.1, forward strand.
TAATTCCTAGGGCTTTCTAAGACAGAAAGGGGTTTTGGCTCTGGTGTGTGCACAAGTGTGTGAATTTATACTACTCGGTGATGAAAGGTATGATGGCTTGTGATGAAATGGTGTGTGGAGTGCGAGTGGGTGTCTATTTCCTTGCTGCCACTCACTGGTCAGGTATATATAGTGCTCCTGAAGTTGGTTGTTGATCCTCTGGTGTCTTGACACCTATATAATTGCATGTGCTGACTGTGTTGCTTCTGTGGATCACTATTGGTTCAAGTTTCCTTAATTTTGGAGCCGGTTTCCTTAACAAATATTGATGTAGACGGCTGCCTCCTTTGTTGACTCCATTTTGCAACTTGTTCTTGTCAATTTGGACAGGTTCAGTCCACCTCAGCTCCATGTGAGCTCCACATGTGCTTCTGCTAAATCCAGTTGGACTCCATGTGTGTTCACAGGTTACTTGGACTGGTTCAGTCCCTTCTATCATTGTCTAACTGATTTGTGACTAAAAATCCTACAGGTTCAATTTGGTTTTCGAATTCAAATGAATTCAGTGGCTAAGGTTTAAAAAGAATCCAGTTGACTGTCGGTGTCAACTCTGATATCTATTTGATTGATTTGTGAATTTTAAATTCTACCTTTGGATTTCAATTATGAATTTGTCTAGCTGGAGGGCTTCTATTGCTTGTTTTGCTGCTGTCTTTGAATCCTAAGATCACCAGGTCATGTATGCATTCAAAAGCCTTTGCCCATGATGCCTAAGTTCTAATTGCCTAAGAAATATATGATGAAATCCTGGGATGATCACTTCTGTTGCCTTCAGTTTGTGGTTCTTTTGCCCTCTAGCACCAAAACATGATCAACCCAAGTGTTGATCTTGTTTCTGCCACTTTCTAAAATCAAAATGCCATCACCAACAAGTGGTGGCAACATTTTAATTCCTAACCCAAACCTTTCTTTTGTCTTTGCTTGTGTGCAGCTGCAGATTCAAGACTTACAAGACAAGAAAATCAAGATTTAGCTAGGTTTAGAATTTAGGAATTTATTCCTTGTAATTTTTCTTTGTAGAACTTGTAAATTCTAAATTTTGGAATTTTATTGTGTATGAAAATTCCTTTGTAATAGTTTCTGTGTAAGAATATTGAGATAAGAAATAAAGAATTCCATTTCTGCTTATATGTATTTGCCTAAGGATTTTTAAAATCCTGGTTTTGAATTTTAACTTGTCAAATATTCAAATTGGTCAAATTTGAATTTTGACTCTTGTTTTGTTGAGAAATGAGATGAGTAGATATACAGGAAATATGTTGTTTGCATAAATTCCTTTAGGAATCCAACTTTAACAAGTTTATGTGAGTTTTGAAAGTATGGGTGTTGAGTTTATTTCAACCCCTCTCGGTAACCTTGTCGAGTGTTGATCACCTCGTCTCCCTTTTTCAAAAAAGCGTAAATTTTATCCTAAATTTCAAATGCATGAATGCAAGTATGCACAATTCTAAATTCTACCCCTCGGAAGTGCTGTAACTACGGGTCCTTACAATTGAAGGAATGAATGCCGCTGTTCGCATGGGCACCTACACACCCTAGTTTGACCGAGTCGTATACGTCACGGAAAAAAAAGAATACTCAAGGGGGGCGGGATCTCAACATTAGAGTTGATAGGATTATCCAAAAGTATTTTGAATTTTTTCAAATCATATCCCGGTTGTTATGGTTATTTTTAAAAGTCAACAAAAAAGTCAACCCTAAAAAATGACGATCAAATTTTTTTTTTCAAAATTCTGAAACCAGTTTTGTACACCAAAAATCCGTTCTATACTAGAATATCAAGCTAAAACAGGTATATATGGCTTACATCGCCATATAATGCTATGGTGTGTAGCTACCACCATGAGTAGTAAAACGCCTCTCTACAATTGAATTATTGTAGGTTGTGTAATTTACTAGCTTATGTACAGATTAATCTTTAGATAGTGTGGATATGGTGTTATATACATGATGGTACGTAGTTTAGGTTGCCAAGATTTTTTTTGAAAGGAATGCGGTAGGGGAAGCCCCTACAACGGATTTGTTTTTCAAATAATAAGAACTCAAATCTGCGTCTGTGAGGACTTGAACCTGTGTGGCTGAGTTGTACATCCACTTCCCTAACCAAGTGAGTTGGGCTCACTTGTTGCCTAGAATTATGCATACACACTTGACCATGGGCGGATCTAGGGGGGGCCATCTGTAATACTCCCAGGGGAAAGCCTCTTTGTAGAATGATGATGATCATTAGACTAAGTCATATTATTCGTGGTTTAATTCACCAAAAACTTTCAACCACCGTATTCATGGTTTGTTGTCAATAGATTGTGTAGCAAACTGTGCCACCCCCAATTTTAAGTTCCTAGATCCGCCACAGTAGGATTTACGGAAAAATACCGTTACTACCTACGTACTGAAGCATGGTTTTGTAAGATTAAATTTTCTGGGTGACTTAGCCCTAGATATTACGAAAATATCTTGAAGCCCAATCCAAACGATTACATGTGCACATGACCCCCGTGAGGCATTCAACCCTCATGCCCTATCCGTTGTACGTCAACGTCTCCAACTATAGGTATAGACCCAGAGCTACTGAAACATTTCGTTGACGTCGATCAGCATACTAGGAGCAGCATGAAAGGTCCGCGGAGTGCCAGAAGTCTGAAAACGATCTTGCCTATGCCACGCGAGAATATGGCGCACAACTTATTGGGAAACAACAAAAATAACCTAAATATTAGAAGAGTTCTAATATACTACACGAACTTATGCAATGCCCACACCAACTTATGCTCTAGATCAAATCATATCTACGCACAGATCGGTTCTGATACCACTCTAGGGTTACGTGCAAGAATTTAAAAAAAAATCATCTTACATAACCGCCAAGATATACTATGAAGACATGCTGCACCTCATAATGCAAGATCCAGATTAATTACAAACACAATTGAGGAAGATCTTGTGTTTGTCGAAGTCGATATCGGTGTAGCCTGATGAAGAATCTCACGTCCACGCCGGGACGTGAGATTGTTTCCGATTCCCCTGTGATGATCACTTATGTAATCCCTCTTCTAGTATCAACGCATCCGCTGCACCAATCCGTCAGTGCTCCAATGTCTAGAGCAACTGGCGTCGATGATGAGAGACAACCTTTCGGCATAGTATTTACTGATAGATCTAACCAACTAGATTAGACCTATACATTTCTAGGGTCATGATCTTCAGACTCATAACTGGAGGAGTTTTTGGGGGGCCTATACATGAAATTGGTCTCGCCATGCACATATGTCCGGCTCGGTTCGTTGAAATATGTCCCGCACGGCTCATTGGTGCACAAAACTCTGAAGCTCCGAGTGGGCACTGTCATCTGGACCAGGTTTACCTCAAATGTCCTGTGGTCACTAATGAGAACGCCAACATGCTCCAAGAAATCACGTCTAGGCGTCTAGCCCTACACGGAATGATCTGATAAAAAGAACAATTGGACATTAGTGGTATTATAAGGCTAGGATAATGTAACAATCTAATCAATGAAATAATAGAAAATTTATCAAGGAACATGCCTCATACATAACTAAAGGACCAAGAGAAATGTATATAGATCTCAAATGTATAACCAATGTTGTTATACATATCAGTATGCCGTTTAGACCAACACTCAAACTGATAATGCACAAGAGTCTAATCATTAGCACATGGAACAAGCACATATGTGAAAGGACAAGGATGTCGTATAGAGGGGGGGGTGAATAGGCGATTTAAACTTTTCCGGTTTAGCTTGATAATTGCGGAATAAAAGTAGGTGCTTAAATTAACAAGCCAACAACCTAAATATACTAGGCTCACCTATGTGCACCAACAACTTATACTAAGCAAGACAAGCAACAAAGTGATAGCAATATAGAATACTTCAAGCACGAAGACTATCACAATGTAAAGTGCATAAGTAAATAGCTCGGGTATAGAAATAACCGAGGCACGCGGAGACGAGTATGTATTCCCGAGTTCCTCCTTTTTAGGGGAGTACGTCTCATTGGAGAGGTGTGAGGCACCAGAAAGGTCGATCTCAGCGCCACAAAGGCTCACCCTATTCTTCGATGAACCGCACCACAAAGGATTGGTTCACCTTCCACAATCGGAATCATTCTAGGCGGAAACCGGAGCCTTTACAACAACGATCCGGGGCACACACCCTCAACCGAATTGGGGGCTCCCGAACAGCTACAAGTGACGACTCAAGGTCTCATCCACCACAAAGGCATCTAGTGTCCAAAGACCCAAGAGTAACAAGCTCACAAACTTTCAACTTCCACGAATCCTCGTGGAGAGCACAAACCGATGCACAAAGCAATGGCAAGAGCATAAGTGCTCAAATCCTTCAATCTCAAATTCCAACAAAGCAACAAATGCTTATGGGGAATAAGAGAGGAAGAACAAAGAGGAGATGCACCAAGAACTCCAAGATCAAGATCTACTAGGTTCCCCTCACTTAGAGGAGAGATGGATTGGTGAAAATGTAGATCTAGATCTTCTCTCAATTTCCCTCAAAGATTTACAAGAATCATGGGAGGGATTGAGAGGAAGGCAAGCTTTTCCAAAGGTCAACAATGGAGGAGAGATGGGAAAAATGTGCTCAAGAGGTTAGAGAACCATTGGGAAAGAAACCCTCTTAAATAGCCCCCCTTAAAATGTGCCCGTTGGGCAGTGCAGGGAGGCCGGCCTGGCTGGCCTAACAGGCATCACGCAGAGAGCCCGGCCTGGGAGCCGGCCTGCCTGGCCTGGAGGCTGGCCACCCAGCAGAGGCGCCTGGCCTGGGAGCCGGCCAGGCCGGCCACCCAGCAGAGGCGCCCGGCCTGGGAGCCGGCCAGGCCGGCCTGGGGGCTGGCCACCCAGAACCCGAAATTGTAACACCCATAACTTTTGCGAGAAAACTCCAAATGAGATGAAACCAACTTTGTTAGAAAGGTAACAACAAGAGCCATAAATAGAGTAAGGTCACCACCCATGGAAGGTGTGGAACTTTCCTCAAGGGTAAACCGATAATATTTCTAACACGAAAACGCAACAAGTTTTCCATCCAAAACCCGTTTTCGAAGAACTTGGGCAAGTCATGAAGATCACGACAATCACCAAAATCCAACAAGGAGAAAAACCAAATAAGAACCATGAAAGATGATATGCCAAGTATGCAAAGGTTTGAGCTCTCCACAAAGATGCGACCAAGTTACTCACTTGAGAGCCCCTCTTGATAGTACGCTATCTACCCTATAACCCGGTCTCTCACTAACACCATGAGACCGGTAAAATAGAAACCCCATCAAGATCATACCTTTGCCTTGCGCATTCCACTTGAGCTAGATGATGACGATTTTGACTCTCTCAAGTTGGAACATCTTTCTTGATTTTGCTTGCTAGCGCATGCTTGATGAAGACTTCTCCAAATACTCCCCCATACACCAAGATGGGATGGGGGAGCCTTGCTAAGCTCCGTCTTCATGAATCCACTTGAACTTCATCTTCTTATCTTGATATATATGATGGCTTGGAGATAACATGAATGTTCACTCAATCTTCTTTTCCAAGCCATGCTTGCAATAAGCTCAACTCTTCACATGACCATTCTTCATATAAACCCTTGGATAGAACCTTGGTCATCATGTAATCTTCTAGAGTCCAACACATGAATTTCAATATTTTCCTATGGACAAGATCCACAAGAATATCTCAATACAAACATTAGTCCATAAGGATTGTCATTAATTACCAAAACCACATGGGGCAACACATGCACTTTCAATCTCCCCCATTTTGGTAATTGATGACAATCCCTTTTACGAGGGTTTATATAATGAATTAAGCAAACATGCACAACAAAGAGCAAGGATGCAAGAGCATGAAAGGCAAATGCTTAAGAGCGAAACTAAAGCATAAAACCAAATTCACTTAAACCCTCTAAACTTCTCCTCCATTGGCATCGATTGCCGAAATGGGTGAGAAATTATGAAGGCCAATAGAATAAGAGCTCCCCCATAAAGTGTGCATTTCTCATGATATGAGTGAAATCAAATGCACATATCCAATGACGAATAGATGAAGGGAGATCAAACTATATCAATCATCCAATCAAAAGAGAAACATACTTCGAAGAAAGAAGCAAGCAAACAAAAGGATCCAAAAACAATGTTCTAAACAGCAATAGGGAACTCCCCAAGGTACATGCACAAAGTAGGATTTGCATTGCAATATGATGTGCACAACATGGAATCCTCACTCCCTCCTAGACAATCTTTGAACACAAACAAGTGCAAGAAAGCATAGATGGAAATTGAATCAAAGCAACTAGGTCCACAAGCTTATTAAGATGCAAAAAGGGATATCAAATGAAAACTAAAACTTGTGGCTTTTAGGAACCACCAAAGAATCAAAAGCAATAAAAGGTGGTCACTAACAAAATGGAATACCAAATAAAGATGTAACTACTCTCATGTGTATAAGTTTCTAAGTAGACATCAATCATGAAGATATAAGTCCACAAAGAAACATGCACACACAAAATAGATACTACGGTGAAGAACATGATATCCAAGTGGAAGTCATATATATACCAATAAGATCATTGCTTAAAAGCATAACACAAAACTTAATTTTATCTTAGAAGGATATAGATGAACTTCCAACACAATCTCATCATAGCATCAAAAATATCCACAAGGGAAAAAAACATAGTTGGGATGCTCCGAGAAAGATAACAAGTATCACACAGGACAAATGATTTTGTAAATTCATCAATATTACATATGTGAGACATTGAGTAGAATTGCTAGATTAACATATTTGGGAATGGTGAATCATGAAAATGAGTATATATATTCCCCTTTATATGTAATCATCCCGGCTTGCTCACATTTGCAATAAAGATGTTTTGAAAAGCATTTTGCAAGAACCACATCAAATGCAACTAAAGAGATTCTAGCCAAGATATAACCTACACAAGGTTGAAAGCTAGAAATGTATGCATGGGGTAGATACTCGTTACCGAGATAGCATTGGTGATGTAAAAGATAAGAGTTCACGACCATCCAAGCTTGGCTCCAATAAGCACGTGGTGAAAACACCTTCCTTCTAAATGAGACAAGCTTCCAATGCATCTCCAATGTAGCTAAAACAAATTCAAGTACAAAATGGTACCCAAACTTATTGGGTCCAAAGTAGTTAGACCAACTACAATACATAGGACAAACTCCACATAAATATGTGCATATTAATATGAAATTGAATTTCATGCACATCTTAGTCATTTAGAATTTGATGGAGTTTATCCTATATATTGGATCAACGAAAGTAAGCATGCCATAAGATATACATATAGTAAGTATGCATGCACAAGACTTTCAAGAACCAAATGAGATACACTTTGGACAAAACACCAATTAAACCAAGAAAGCACACACAAGTATGACAAGAAAAAGAATTATCCAAATTATATCAAAAACCCAAATCAACACATGATTGAAGATACCACTTTGAAAAGATGCCAAATAAAAGTAAGATACCAATTAATGAAAATGCCATAAAGGAATAAACCAAACCCTCTACACTTCTCATGATGGCACAAAGTACCAAGACGATAATTAATGTTCAAAAGCATATAGGATTGCTCCCCCCAAGATATGTGCATTATTTATGATCTTCCATTTGAATACAAAATGTACATAAATGAGATCATCACTTTCCATACATATTATTCAAACACTAGTCAAGTTCAAGGAAAGCAGTAGGGTACAAAACCAATTCAAAGAATGATGTTCTACTCAATATAGGATAGCTTCCCCAAGAATAGTGCATTATCTAGAAGTATGACTTTGAATGAAAATGCACTAGAATGGGATCATTGTATTTCCTACCTCAAGAAAGCATAAAACAAATTTTGAGTAGAGCAACAAGAATCCAAAAGATACAAGGATGACAAGAGGATTTAGATCAAACCAAATCCTTGGCAATAGAAATAAGGCAATTCAAAGCAAGAGCCAAAGTGAAGATGGTCCACAAATTTCACCACACATATGAGTATCACTTGTCAAGGACAAGGAGTATATAGAGATATTTCTCGGTGGTATATAGGAATGATATTGAAGACCAATTTCACAACAAATAAGCATATGGCAAAAGATAAGATTTAAAAGCCATGCTTAGATAAATAGATATTCTTGATAGCTTCAAATATTCACGCGATCATGCAAAGAAACTACAAAGAGTAGCTTGAAGCAATCGGTTTCCCAAAAGATATATGCAAACAAATTTGGGGAAAGCCGTACCAAGAATTCCATCACAAACAAGATCCAAAAGAGTGAATAAAACATCATTTTAGCAAAAAGGAACTTGTTTGAGAACATGCCACAAAGGAATAAGATAATGAAGAATATCAATTCTAGGTGGCAATACCTCACATGTTCACATTTTCTAGGCTTGTAATATGCACATAGCTTATTACTCCCCATAATGTGATAATCCATTTTCTTAACAAGAGGCAAACAAAACCAACTAGAGATAATTAATGGACATTATAGAATTTGAATTTCTCATGATAGTGACATACCACATAGAGAATAGATAATATATGATATATCAACACTAAGTGGTATTCCTCATGTATACACATTTTTAGGATTGTGAAGTGCACGAAGCATATCACTCCCCCAAAATGGATAGTCCATTAATCTCTCAAAAAGAGAGCCAACAAGATAAGATATCAAATAAAAGCAATAAGGCTCAACACAAGTAAATGGTGTGCAAACCAACATACACATACTTGATTACTCAAGATAAGTAAGTAGAGAGCACAACACATACAACACTAGCAAGGTACAAAACCTAACACATGCAAGGGTGCAAGCAACTTTCAATATATATGATTTAAATAAAAGTTACCGCAAGGAGGAACATTGGATATGAGATAGAACAATATAATCCAAATGACTTGGCTTGAGATAATATAATTGATGAAGATCCCTTAATTCTTCATGATGTAGCCAAGTCTCCAATGCCCTCCAACAACACCTATTGATCAAGTTTTAGCTTGTTGGTCCCCAACCAAGTTGGGTCCTAAGAGGTTAGTCACAATAGGCTTGGCAACCCAAATGGTTCTTTTCTTGACACCACTTTGAGTACCAACATATTTGGCAAACACATTGCCAACCTTATCCTTCCGAAGAGAATAACATCATCAATATAATGGGGTTGGATAAGGTACCATTGTGCATGAAGAAGCAAAGTGACCCTTCTCACGGCATAGGTAGCAACATTACTTCCTCCTTCTTCTTAGTTGGAGTCTTGACTTGAGGAGGGGTAGCTTGATTCTTCTTGGGAAGAGGCCGTTCTTCAACTTGAGGAACTTGAGGCTTCTTCCCTTGTTGCTTCTCACTAAGAGCTTCTTCTTCAAAGGGCAAGATCTAACATGGTGCCCTTCAACTTTGCACTTGAAGCAAACAATCTTGGCCGAATCTTGACTTGTTCTTGGCCCTTGTTCTTCTTGTATACTTGGACTTGTTCTTATTTGGAGTTGAATCCAAGTCCACTCTTGTCATTGTCATTGGGGCGTCTTTGAACACTCAACATATTGTCAAGTGTAGAATCCCAACATGACGCTTTTCCAAGTCTTTCTTCAAAGAAGTGACTTGGGCCTTGAGCTCATTTAATTTCTACATGGTTAGTATCAACACAAACACTAGAGGAAGTAGAGCTTCATTGTTAGAGCAACAAGGCAAGGAAAGTAATTCATCACAAGATTAGCAATATTGTGATGTAGAATTACTAGGACTAGCACATGGCAATAAAGCATTTAGAGAAGTTGTGCCATTGTCCACATGAGGCTCACAAGATGTTACCTTTGATAATAGCCTCATGAGCTAACTTTAGCCTAGCATAGGATGCTAGAAGATCATCATTAGAGCTAGATAGCTTTTCATGACTTTCTTCCAATTTCCTATACTTGCTAGTTAGCAACTCAAGTTGAGCCCTTAGCTCAACATTCTCCTTCAAAATAGATGCTTCACAAGAAGTGGAGTTAGTAGCACAAGCATCATCAATATTAGAAATGGAAGAAGACAACTTGGCAAGCTCATCATTTTTAGATAGTTGAGTTTGGAGTTGATCATGAGACTTGATAAGGAGAGAGTGTTCACTTTCTAAAGCCTTGTGGGCTTTGTCAAGTCTCTCTATGTCCTCAATTAGTCTAGCATTGCCAACACCAAATTCAACTTTTTCCTTTTTAAGCACTTTATATTTAGCAATAGCATGATCTCTTTCCTTAATGATTTTAGCAATAATAAGATCATTTGATTCATCAAGAGATTCAAGTTTCTCTCAAGAGACACTCGAAGCTCTTGCTCTTCCTCAAGCATTCTAAGGATGCCTTTTCATAGCATCTCTCTCAATTTGACATTTCTCAAATTGAGTTTCCAACCTCAATGATTTCCCTACTCTTAATAGCATAAACAATGATTTCACATAGAGGAGGGATAGCTTTGCTACCTTTGGGGAGAGCACCAAATACCATCTCACCCTTCTTTGTTAAGGATTCAACATCCATAAGTTCTCCATGAGAATCCTCATCCACATCATCACAAGATGTAGAGGGTTCCAAAGGTGGAGATACCTTTGAATCCTAGCCATAAGGCAAAAGTGGTAATGGACGTTGATGATGAGAATACTTGAAGCACCATTGAGCCATGTCTTGTTCCAACAAATGTTGGGATTCCTCTACATTGTTAGCCACACAAATACTAGAGGATATGGAAGATTATTTTCATGGCAACAAGACATAGAAGCATATCATCATGAGATTTAGTTAAACAACTATTACATGATATGCAAGGACTATCAACACTAGCATGTAAACATTTGGAGTGCTAGAAGTGTTTAAGTCCAAAGATAGAACATTGCAATGAGATAGAGATGAAGTATAGTCAATAGAATATTCACCATCAACAAAGCAATTTCTATCACCACTCACCATATCATTACCTTGTGACAAATCACATGTTGGTGAAGTGGAAGAAGTTGTGAACTCATCACGGCCGGAGGTGGAGGAGAACAATCATCCTCAATAATGTTGGACACTTCATATATCTTGAAGCTTGGTCCAAAGCTCATGAGCGTTCCGAAAAGGCATGATTGAAGCAAGAACTACATCGCTCAAAACACATATAAGACCATTAGATAACAGAGTATCGAGATAGAGTTTTCCTCATCCTCTAAAGATAATTTTGGGAATCCTTTGGAGGAGAAAAACCCACATCTACAATCTCTTAAATAATTTGGACCCATGTCCCTAAAAGATTAAGCATGCGAATTTTCCAAACATCATAATTTGTGCCATCGAATATAAGAGTGGGATCGTGCACTAATTCTCTAACGACATCTTTACTCTCTAGGCGGTAAAGCCCAAAAAGAGAGCCCAGGCTCTGATACCAATTGAAAGGACAAGGATGTCGCCTAGAGGGGGGTGAATAGGCGATTAAAACTTTTCCGGTTTAGGCTTGATAATTGCGGAATAAAACTAGGTGTTTAAATTAACAAGCCAACAACCTAAATAAACTAGGCTCACCTATGTGCACCAACAACTTATGCTAAGCAAGACAAGCAACAAGGTGATAGCAATATAGAATACTTCAAGCACGAAGGCTATCACAATGTAAAGTGCATAAGTAAAGAGCTCGGGTATAGAAATAACCGAGGCACGCGGAGACGAGGATGTATTCCCGAGTTCCTCCTTTTAGGGAGTACGTCTCGTTGGAGAGGTGTGAGGCACCACAAAGGTCGATCTCAACGCCACAAAGGCTCACCCTATTCTCCGATGAACCGCACCACAAAGGTTTGGTTCACCTTCCACTATCGGAATCCTTCGAGGCGGAAACCGGAGCCTTTACAACAACGATCCGGGGCACACACCCACACGATTGGGGGCTCCCGAACAGCTACAAGTGACCACTCAAGGTCTCAACCACCACAAATGCGTCTAGGGTCCAAAGACCCAAGAGTAACAAGTCACAAACTTTCAACTTCCACGAATCCTAGTGGAGAGCACAAACCGATGCACAAAGTAATGGCAAGAGCACAAGTGCTCAAATCCTTCACTCTCAAATTCCAACAAAGCAACAAATGCTTATGGGGGAATAAGAGAGGAAGAACAAAGAGGAGATGAACCAAGAACTCCAAGATCAAGATTTACTAGGTTCCCCTCACTTAGAGGAGAGATGGATTGGTGGAAATGTAGATCTAGATCTCCTCTCAATTTCCCTCAAAGATATACAAGAATCATGGGAGGGATTGAGAGGAAGGCAAGCTTTTCCAAAGGTCAACATTGGAGGAGAGAGAGGGAAAAAATGTGCCCTTAAAATGTGCCCGTTGGGTAGTGCAGGGAGGCCGGCCTGGGAGCCGGCCTGGAGGCTGGCCTAACAGGCATCACGCAGAGAGCCCGGCCTGGGAGCCGGCCTGCCTGGCCTCCCAGCAGAGGCGCCCGGCCTGGAAGCCGGCCAGGCTGGCCACCCAGCAGAGGCGCCCGGCCTGGGGGCTGGCCACCCAGAACCCGAAATTGTAACACCCATAACTTTTGCGAGAAAACTCCAAATGGGATGAAATCAACTTTGTTAGAAAGGTAACGACAAGAGCCATAAATAGAGTAAAGTCACCACCCATGGGAAGGTGTGGAACTTTCCGCAAAGATAAACCGATAATATTTCCAACACGAAAACGCAACAAGTTTTCCATCCAAAACCCGTTTTCGAAGAACTTGAGCAAGTCATGAAGATCACGACAATCACCAAAACCCAAAAAGGAGAAAAACCAAATAAGAATCAAGAAAAATAATATGCCAAGTATGCAAAGGTTTGAGCTCTCCAGAAAGATGTGATCAAGTTACTCACTTGAGAGCCCCTCTTGATAGTACGCCGTCTACCCTATAACCCGGTCTCTCACTAACACCATGAGACCGGTAAAATAAAAACCCTATCAAGATCATACCTTTGCCTTGCGCATTCCACTTGAGCTAGATGATGACGATCTTGACTTCCTCAAGTTGGAACACCTTTCTTGATTTTGCTTGCTAGCACATGCTTGATGAAGACTTCTACAAATACTCCCCCATACACCATGATGGGATGGGAGATCCTTGCTAAGCTCCGTCTTCATGAATCCACTTGAACTTCATCTTCTTATCTTGATATATATGATGGCTTGGAGATAACATGAATGCTCACTCAATCTTGAATGTTCACTCAATCTTCTTTTCCAAGCCATGCTTGCAATAAGCTCAACTCTTCACATGACCATTCTTCATATAAACCCTTGGATAGAACCTTGGTCATCATGTAATCTTCTATAGTCCAACACATGAATTCCAATCTTTTCCTATGGACAAGATCTACAAGAATATCTCAATACAAATATTAGTCCATAAGGATTGTTATTAATTACCAAAACCACATGGGGCAACACATGCACTTTCAATGTGATGTAAAGAAATTAACAAAATCGACACGGTATAATCTAACAATTTAATCAACAAGATAATAGATCATTTAGAGGAACATGCATATATAAATAGGTGCCTCATATGAAGAGTGCACATCATAAACTTCCAAGCGTTGGAACTAAAGGATCAAGAGAAATGTATAACCAATGTTGTTATACATATCAGTAGGTCCATTAGTCCAACACTCGAACTGATAATGCACAAGAATCAGAACGAGCACACACAATGTAAAGAAATAAACAAATTCGATACACTATATATGTTGGATTTAAACATACCATTCTGGTGTGAACCTCTTCTGGGAGAACTACGCCAAACTTCTTATTCATACGCTCGGGGTAGCTACAATTCTCACACATGTGAAACATTTGCTACAACATATATAGTGCAATTAGTGCAAACATTAAACGGTCTAAACATAACGGTGAACATCTATCTTAATCTAACATACAATCATCTGGTGCATTTAAATAAAACAACGATTGCGATAAAAATCGCAACTAAGGTAACAATGGATCCAACATCATAATGAAACTAAGCCTCTTTATCAATGGCATATCTTATAATATTTCTAATCTTCAACCGGTTGCATCGATCTTGATCTTGTGATCATGAATGATATCGGCAACATACAACTCAAATGCTAGGTTCTCTTCTTCAGGTTGCTTCACCTTTTCTTTCAATTGCCGATTTTGCTTTTTAACAATATCTAACCTCTCAGCAACAAATTGCAAAACCGGTTTTCACATCCAGTTCACATATGGAATTCTAAATAAAAAATTATATGTCAACTTTTATCGGTATAATTCTTTAGACACACAAGATGAAAGTACTAGTTTTAAAATATAATATACCATGTCCGAACACTACAAGTTAGGGCAGACGGGAATTTAAACCATCGTCAACGGACGCTATATATCAAACAATGCAAACTAAATTAATTGCATCTTAAAGGAACATCACGACAAACATCTAAAATATAGCAATGTCAAACATTTAGAAATTACTTAAAACTACTACACAACTAAATTAAATAATACTACACACCGAGACATTTCATCAAACACCACGAGGGCGACGAGCACGGGTGGCGTTGGGTGGGGAGGGGTGGTCATACCTCGGGGAGGACGTCGAGGAGGAGGCCCACCTCCTGCTCAAGACGGCGGTGGCGGTGGCACGCTCGGGGATGAGGTCGACGACGGGGAGGGGCGGCACGGGGAAGATAGCGGCGGCGGCGCGACTGCGATGTGGCTGGGCCGGTGTGGATGGACGGCGACGGCGACGATCAATGTGGATGGAAATAGAATGAAAAACCTAACTGACTGTCGCGTCTCGATCTGATTGGTGAAACTAGCTTATAGTGAAACAAGTGGCAACGTGCAACCATGCACGCACGTTGCCAAACATACTAGCAACGGGCGACGTGTACGACCTGTTGCCACTAGGTTTTCACTAGCAACATGCCAAGCGGCCGTACGTTGCCAGTACTTTTAAGCGAGACCCGCGGAACAGACAGGAAGGTACTGACAACACGTGATCACTCTTACACGTTGGTAGTAGTGCTCTAATGGCAACGGCCCGCTCCATCACCTGTTGCCAAACTTAACTAGCGTGCAAAATTTTCTGCACGTTGCTAACGTCAAATTGCCACTTGGCTATTTCCTTTTGGTGGTATAAGCTGGTAATGGGTACCATTGACATCCGTGTAGTTCACACAGCCGCAGGCGTGACATCCTTCCTTCATCATCAGCAACCCAGGCACCCAGCTGTCAGCCCACCGTGCCGCAGTCTGCTTCACCTCGCTCGCTCTCCCTTATCCGCCAGGACCTCCCTCTTCCACTCCTCTCACAAAACCCCCCTAATCTAAACCCTCACCTTTCTCTCGAAAAAGAAATAAAAAACCCTGCCCACTGAACACCATGGCGATGGCTGCCGCCGGCTGCCGCCTCCTCCTCTCCCGCCCCTCCCGCTCTCCCTTATCTGCCATCGGCGGCGAGTCCTAGCCCTCCCCCTATTTTTGTGTGTGTTTATATATTGTAAAAAAGGCCGTTTGTGACCCCCTATGTAATCGGAACGGCCTTTTGGCCCACTAGTAATATATGAACTAAAAAAACTCAAATGGGTCACGCGCGTTGGGTTGTCACGCAAACGCATGGACAGGGGCGGTCATTTTCTGTCTGTCGGCCAACCCAAACGGATAAAAACGGATTAAAAAAATGTGTCCGTTTTGATCTGTTTGGGTCGGCGCGTTAAGACAACTAGGTATCTCGGGGCGGCGATACGCCGCACCTGTTGTAAAAATGCTGAAATCTGTAGGAGTTTATCGTTTAGGAGATTTCAGTTATATTATCTATAAATGTTGAACAATTTGGAAATATATAATAAGTTTGTATTTTGCCTTAAAAATTTAATTTAACTCCATAATCGGATGGAATATATTATATGAGCATTTTTAAAATTAAATCCATTAATTTCTCCAATTATTCAGCGAATTGGAAGCTTCAAATATATTTGAATTTACAATGGACAATACTGTTGGAATATAGTTAGATCAGAGGGGAGATTTCAGTTATATTATCTCTAAATGTTAAACAATTTGGAAAGATATAATAAGTTTGTATTTTGCCTTAAAATTTTAATTTAACTCTATAATCGGATGGAATATATTAGATGAGCATTTTTTAAATTAAATCCATTAATTTTCTCCAATTATTCAGCGAATTGGAAGCTTCAAATATATTTGAATTTACAATGGACCATACTGTTGGAATATAGTTAGATCAGAGGGCCGTTTCAAAATTTGCGGGAAAACGCGGGACTGTTTTGTTTTAAAAAAAAGTTTTGCTAAAAGAAGCGAGGGCTGCTTTGCAAAAAAAAAAAAACTACTGTAGCATCGTACCGTAGCTACTGTAGCACACTACCGTGCGATGCTACAGTAGCAGGCGGGCTGAGAGCGCGCCGATTCTTCACTCCATATATATATAGTTACTAGGGATAGTTAGCGCGGCAATGCCGCGCGTCCGTCTGATGATTTTCGAATATGTTTTTGAGATAATTTGAATTCAAAAGTGTCCGCATTTGAATGAGGTCTAGATTTAAATGGGTTAATTTTTTTTTTTGGGAAAAGCTTGTGTTCCAAAAGCGTTCGCATTTGAATGAGGTGTAGATTTAAATGGGTTTAATTCTTGCGGTCCCGTTTGGTAAATTTCATATATCTTTTTTTAGAAGTTGTTGAAATATGAATGTTTTTTAAAATTCGGAGAAGTATGCGCTTAAAAGAATGTTGAGATTTTGAAAATTGTCCTTGTTGGAATGTATTAAAATTTGTATTCTTTTAATGTTAGCGGAATGATAAGATTTGGAAAGGCATTAAAAATTGTGAGAATTGAATTATTCAAGTTTTTTTTTAAAAAATTACCATTATTTTCCCTATCATTGTTTGATAAATTTAATAGATCTTTTTTTTAAGCTATTGAAATGTGAATGTTATTTGAATTGATCTAAATGGGTAATTGTATTTTATTGGTTTACCAAATTCTATTTAAATGATATGGTTTGTACCAATTATATTGGGTTTGTCATATTGATTTTGCAGATTTGCAATAATATGGAAAAGGTCCTAAAGTATTTCAAATGGCTATTTCATTTTTTCCCTGTCATTGTTTGATAAATTTAATATAACTTTTTTAAAGCTATTGAAATGTGAATGTTATTTGAATTGATCTAAATGGGTAATTGTATTTTAGTGGTTTACCAAATTCTATTTAAATGATATGGTTTGTACCAATTATATTGGGTTTGTCATATTGATTTTGCAGATTTGAGTTCCTAAAGTATTTCAAATGGCTATTTTTTTTTGAATTGAAATAATTTGGAGAAGGTCACAAGTATTTGCAAATGGATGTTGCATGGGTCATGTAAAAAGTGTAGATTTGAAATAATTTAGAAAAGGTGACAAAGTCTTTGAAATGGTTTTTTTTTTGTGGAAATTGAAATAATTGTAAGTAGGTCACAAAGTATTTGAAAATGGATATTTTGTTTTTTACATTTTTTTTGGAAATTGGACTGAATTTAATTTGGGGTGCATTTTAAAAGTTATAGAAGATTTGGAAAATATAAAAGAAAACAGGAAGGGGAAAAAAAGTGGCCGAGTCAGCCGCAGACGGAGCAGGCCAGCCCACCAGCGGGCCCGTCTTTCTGGCCCAAGCCCACTATGACGTCATGTTGATGTCACAGTGGATGAACTGTGCCGCGGCGGCGGCGAGCCCGCCGGCGGCGAAGCAGTGCGTTTCGGGACGCGCTCGTGGGGTGTACGGATGCGCGCGAACGCGATTTACACGCAGGTGGCGGCGCCGCCGATTTGGGTCGACGGAGCGCTGCCGGCGGCGTGCAGAAGCGGCGGCGTGTTGCGAGAACGGCGGCGAAGATTGCGGCCGATTCCGGCGAGGCCGCGGCGTCCCGGCAAGCGAGAGTGGGCGAGGAAGTGGAGGGCGCGACGGCGGAGTCTCCCGTATGCTCAGAGCTTGGCGGGGAGCGCGTCGGCGGCGCCGCCGAGCTTCGGCCGCGCGCGAGGAGAGAGAAGGAGGAGAGGGATTGTGCGGGGCGTTTTTGCAGAAAAGTCCGCACACTTTTTCATATTCGCGAATAGGTCCACCGCAGTGTTAGAAGTTGGACTGTGGGTTTGCTTCTGGAAATCACGGGTTCTTTTTGTGAATTTGACTGCGCCAAAAAGCGTGCGCGCGCTGTGATTGGTAGAAACTCCCCAGCTGCAGTAATATTGTAGCGCACACGGATTTTAAAGAAATCTAGGCCGTCCGTTGTGCTGATCGAACGACAGGTGTTTTCCGGGTGACGTGGATGCCTGGACTGAAGCTGAATTCTTCCTACTTTTATATATTAGGGAATTAGTAGAATTTGGTGAACCTGGTGGCGATCGCTGCCTAAATCTGGACCACCAGAACACGCTTTGAGATCCGCTGCTAAAGTAAGGAGTATATTCTCGTTGCTGTGATACGAAACCAATACTTTCACAATACAAGATGAATTAAGTACGGTGTGTCAGAGTGCTGAGTTTGAACCACATACGGCAAAGTGACAGTGCGCATTTACACGTCCGTTCAAGTGGCACCCCATTAATTTTCTGGCTGTCTGGCTGGATGTACAGCTCACTTCGAAACCCCATCCGCGACCAGAAGCTTCATGACTACGATGTTCATAGACATGAACACGTCGGGGCTCATCCTGGGGAAGCTCCCAGATAGTTTCTGATATTCAACAATGCACAGTATCGCATCTGTCAGTAGGAGGCACAAGTCCCTAAATGGACTTCGCTCTTCGATTTGTACAGGGCCGGTGTTCGGGCGTCCGGCGTCCTCGAAAGAATTGGTCTTCATGGAGGTCGCCGCTCCGATCCTTAGCCTCTTCTGGAGATGAGTGAGAAAGACTCTCCTCACGGGCTTTGCCAAGCAACCCGCCAGCCCCTGTTGTTCGATGTAGATTTGTCAAGAGATGAGCCGGGGTGCATCCCAAATGGCATCTCTGTCGCTATTCATGGGAGCAGATACGTGAAGAACAAAATCAATGTTTTTAGGGTCTATATGATGCAGGAATTCATTTGCTGCTGCTGCTCGGTTAGTTCCCCAAGCACATTCATCATTTATCATGCAGATGCATGTGCCCTGAACTCGCCGGTTTGCTCAGACCAAGACCCAATCACCCACTTATGAGCGCGGGGGGGGGGGGGGGGGGGGGGGGGGGGGGAGAACCTGCATTTACCTGGTGCACCTGATGATCAGGAGCCGCCGCGACTGTGTCGGCGAACCATGAGTTGCTCGAGCGGATGAATTGGACTGAGACATCGCGAGGAGCCGGGGAAGATGAATAGTACATGCGACGGGGATGACCACGAGACAACATATAAACGGGCCTATCTTCTGTATTCAGATTGTTACCGTTGCGGAATTGATTGTCGCAGCCCGCTGCGCCCACCGTCCGGACCGTGATTAATGAACATGCAGGAAATACAAAAGGAAAAGGTGATTCTGAAATGTCCAAATACAACGCGGGTATGGCATACGGTCAGAATCTCCAATCGCTGGATGGCTCCGATGTATTTTTTTTTGACACATCCAAACCTCCGTATATTCAACCGCCGTCCACATACACAGTACACAGACATTAAAACGAAATAAGAACAACACGAAGGGGAAAAAGATCCAGAAGCTACGAGAACTTCACCGCCGCCGTCGCCGGAGACGAAGAGGACCAGCCGCCGTCTTGCCGCTGCCAGGGAAGACTTTGCCCTATGAAGGACGCCGCCGTGACCGTCCGCCGCGCCGCGGCGGAGTTGTTGTCGATGAACGACCCGGGCGAGCACCCCCCTAGCCCCTCCGATCCACCATGCCTCGGCCGCCATCGTCGCCGTTGCCGGAAGAAGTAGCAGAACTTGACGAGCCCAAGGATCCGCCCGCGACCCCAGCCACCAGATCCGTCGCCTTAGATCCAGCCAGGGGACGGGGAAGACGCGCACGGCAGCTCCCGGGAGCTGCGAGCGCGAAGAAGACGGCCGCTCCACGGCGACGCTCCGATGAGCACCACCGGCGAAGGGAAAAAGCGCCGTCAGCAAAACCACCACCAGCCACACCCCCGCCTCCAGAGCGCCGCCGGCAACGAGCCTAGCAAACCCTACACTATGTACACACCGAGATCCGGCGTTCCCCCACCCTCCCGCTGCCGGAGCAGCGGCGGAGGGGAGGAAACGGCCGAATCCGCGGCGGCGAGGTGGGTTGACCGAGCTGGTTTCAGAAAATCGCCTACTCCTCTGGGGACGAAGGAGAGGAGACGGGCACTCCGATGTAGGGAGCGAGCGCCACCATGTTCTCCTCCGCATTTACCGGAATTAGTATTAGTATATTAGTATGTGTGCGAGTGAGAGCCCCATCCTTCTTTCTCCAGTTCTCCTTCATCATCAGCCGCCAGCCCACCTCGCACTGCTCCGCTCTCTTATCCGCCCCATCCCACTCCTCTCACAAAACCCCTTCTAATCTAAACCCTCCCTACCGACCACAACCATGGCGATGGCCGCCGCCGGGCGGTGCCTGCTCCTCTCCCGCCCCTCCCCGCTCCGCCTCCGCGTCCTCCGCGCCGCCCTCTCCACCGCCGCCTCCCCTTCCTCCTCCGCCCTCGCCGCCCCGAGGCCCCTCCCCGCCACGAGCTCCTCCTCGAGCGCCTCCGCCTCCGCCACCTCAAGGACTCCGCCCCCGCGCCCCAAGCCGCTCAGGGACCGCGCCAGGGGCGCGCAGCCGCCGCAGCAGCAGAGGGGCGTCGAGGTCGAGAGCTTCCAGGAGCTCGGGCTCGAGGAGGAGGTGCTGGCCGCGATGCGCGAGGCCGGCATCTCCAAGCCCACCGAGATCCAGTGCCTAGGCGTGCCTCCCATTCTCGACGGCACCAGCGTCGTGCTGGGATCCCACACCGGCTCTGGGAAGACGCTCGCCTACTTGCTCCCTCTCGTTCAGGTACTTGGACTCATTCAGTTTTGCTAATCGGTGCAAAGAGCCGTGTGTGTAATACAGCGTAAATTTGCACCGTATGTCTGCTGAAAACTTTGTACATTTTGTCCCATGCGAGTGCGAAACAAATCGTAGAACATGTCTTGGTCTCATGATTTAGTAACTTAACTATGTGTAACTTATGTCAGCGAGGCCCATTTCTAGCCAGTGCTGGACATTATCCAAATAACAGAGAATTCTAATTTAGCAGATCATAGTGAGCATGTAGTGACCACTATAAGAGTGTTGCAGTTTAGTGTTTTATTAGCATGTTAAGTGGTGAACAAACAACTGACCTCGGGTAACTAATTGAAGTTGTAAGGTAGAGAGATCCTCTACCTTCTTTCCTTTGAAAAAAAGAGGGACGATACTAGGTAAAGGACAGGCATTATTTAAGAATCACTTGATGAGATATACTGTTCAAGCTAAAACTTGTAAAAGATTCAGGTCCAGTTTAGAAAAAAACTAAAAGATCTGGAAAAATATTTGAACATGGTGGGGGTTCAAATAAATTTTAAATTGGAAACTTAAACCCTGTGGATATCTGCTTGCCCCATAGCATCTCGCAGAAGTTGTGAAATGAAAATGGGTATAGCTCTGGCTTGTATAGTCCCTTTTTTTTGCAACCACATAGATCCTGCCCTGGCTCCATTTTCATTAAAAAAAAAGGCAATGGTAGAGACGTAGAGTCCCATCCGGGAAAACAAGTGTTTTCTTTTGTCATGCGAGGCAGATAATCCCCACGGCAGTATCAAGTCCACAAGGTGCTTTGACTTGCAGTAGTGATTCAGATCTCCATTATTTCATTTAGTTAGTTTCCCTTCAATTAAAGATATGATTAGTTGTCAAGTTAGTTATCCTTACTTATCTTCTAATTCTAAGTTAGGTTGTAACACAGGCTATATAATTCTTGCCATATCACGGAATAAAGCAAACAAAGATAATATCAATCAACTCTCAATCTCTCATCCCATTTATCTCTCTGCCATGTGGTGCGGCTGCCTTTCATGGCGCAGTCACGCCTCTTGGATCCAGGGTCACCGTACAGGCCCTAAGGCCATTATCCCACACTGTCGACTGTCGTGAACCAAGTTCATCCCATTTTTTTTCGAGAAACCAGCAGGAGCTCCTTCTATTCACTAAGAGAGCAATTTGGTACAGACACCTCGCTTGTATGGGAAAACATGAAAACCTGCCACACCGCATGTAGACAACTCCCAAAATAAGAAACAGCAAAATAGCAGGCGCAAGTTGCCCTGCACCCACCTGCAGAGGCGAGCCTTCTTGCCCAACACACCACTAGTGTGACCCGGCACATGGACATCAACATCACCTAGATGCACGCACACAACTAATCGGGAGTCCAGGAACCAATGAAACCACCCTGACAACAACCACCACAAGTCCACAACATAATACATGCTGACGATACTAACAACCCCAAACACGGAGTCACATCCATACGCCTTCCATGGTTTTAAAGGGGTCGCCTAGTTGACGCTTAAGCGTCAGAGCGCCCGGAGACGGCAAGGCGTCCTGCTCGCCTTAGGTTCCTGTCTAAGGCGTCCAGATTGGACGTACGAGGCGTCCAAGTCGTCACCATAGCGGGGAAGGCGTCGCTCTGGTCGATTTTGGACGCCTTCGACCTCGCTGGGCAGCTCTAGCGGGAAACGGAGCGGGAAACAGAAATTGGGCGGGATGGGAAGAAATTGGGAGGCAAATTGGGGGGAAATAGATGGGAGAGAGAGTGGGGAACCCACCCGTGACCAGAATCGATCTGAGAGAGAGAGAGAGAGAGAGGAGCTCTCTCCTCTCAGGCGGCCATCTCCTCCTCCGCCAGATCCCGCCGGCCAGCTTCCGCTCTCCTCCGCCGGCCTCCCCTTCTCCGGCCAAGCTTCTGGGCCTCTCCTCCCCTGGCGCAGCCCTCTCCCAGCAGGGCAACAACGTACAGCTTCCCTCTCTCCCCCATGGTCTCTTTCCCCTCCGCCCGTGGTGCTCTGTTCTTCTCTGTCTCTGTTCTGCTTGTGGTGCCCCGTGGTGTTGTGGTGTTGATGTTGTACTGCTGTGCTGCCTGCTTGTGGCTCTGATATAGTAGGTTAGCTTGGCCTGAATGTGGTGCCTGTGGTGCTGTAGTGCTGTGCATGTGCTTGCCTGCTTGTCCCCGTGATTACTTAAAATTAACTAAGGCGTCGCCTCGCCTTACGCCTTAAGCGCCTAGGCGGTGAGGCGCCCCACCTCCGCCTTAGGACGCCTCACCGCCTTAAAAACCATGACGCCTTCTCCTTGGCACCTTTCTTTTCTCATTTCTTTTATTGAGTACATTCGGGTTTTATTAGTTATTACTGTCTGTGAAGTATGACATGCCCTCTAATTCCTAACCAGAAGGTTCAGTAATCATGGTAGTTCTTTGATTTTTTAGCTACTTCGTCATGATGAAGTGACATTGGGTATGTCAATGAAACCAAGGCGGCCGAAAGCAGTGGTCTTATGCCCAACAAGGGAGCTGACCGAGCAGGTTAGCATTACTTAAGAAAAAAATGAAACCATGGTTTGATGTCTGGATAGTTGGCTGTTGTTCATGTGATGCTCTTGATCTCAAATGACAGGTCTTCCGTGTTGCAAAGTCCATAAGCCATCATGCTCGTTTTCGTTCAACGATGGTTAGCGGAGGCACCCGTCTAAAACCCCAGGAAGATTCTTTGAACATGCCTGTTGACATGGTCGTGGGAACACCCGGGAGGATCCTTGATCATATTAAGGAGGGTAATATCGTTTACGGTGACATTAAATATCTGGTATGCTCCTGAGTTA
This sequence comes from Poa pratensis, assembly GCA_947311845.1. Taxonomy (NCBI): domain Eukaryota; kingdom Viridiplantae; phylum Streptophyta; class Magnoliopsida; order Poales; family Poaceae; genus Poa; species Poa pratensis. The sequence continues at coordinate 19,638,238 of CAMZMU010000110.1, forward strand.
TGTACAAAAAATTACTATCCTGCAATTTTTGCTGCTGCCATGAATTATCATGTGGAATGAGTTAATTTATCTGCATTGCAGGTTCTGGATGAGGCAGATACAATGTTTGATCAAGGCTTTGGAGAAGACATACGGAAGTTTCTCGCCCCTTTGAAGAATCGTGCTTTAAAGTCTGGCGACCAAGGTTTCCAAACTGTATTGGTGTCCGCTACCATGACTAAGGTTTTGTTCTAACCAGTCATACAGAGAATCTCCTATGTAGCGTAACATTTATGCTATGCTAGTGTAGTTACCGTAAAAAATATTGCATCGGGTATCATAAACAAACTTCTCCTATTTTTTGATACCAAAAACCATTCTTTCCCCTCTTTCAGATTGCCTAGTATAGATGCTCAAGGCCTTGGTATTTTTCTGTCCTCGTTTTGTGAACTTTTAATATATTTTTATTGACCACACTTCTGTTGCAGGGAGTGCAAAAGCTGATTGATGAAGAATTTGAAGGTATTGTTCATTTGCGGACATCAACTTTTCAAAAGAGAATTGCAACCGCACGCCACGACTTCATGAAACTTTCTGGTTCAGAGAACAAACTTGAGGCTCTCCTGCAGGTTTATTGAACTCTGTTTCCCTTCCTGTACAAGTGTGTCCCAGTGCAATCTAGCTTCAAACTGGAGTGCTGTCCGTTAAATTCTCCATATTTTCATATACAGTTTAATGGGGTTAACACTCAACAATGCACTACGCCCACCGTAAAAAAATGCACTAGTCAATATCAATAGATGGCACTCATGAATCAACTAGTACAGATGATACTGTGCCTGGAGAGTTTGACATTTCTTCTGTTAAATAGCACCCATGGCTTCTTGGACCTGTGCCTGAACTGGCCAGTATGGATACAGGATTCTTTATGCTTACGGTACCAGCTGCAGGCCCACGAGGGAAGCTGTGCTCTGTCACCACCAGGGTTGGCACACGGGCAAGATTCGTACTCATGGACAACCCAGTCTCGCCATTAGGCTTCGTTAGTCTAGCCGTCGTATCCTTGGCAGACCCTAAGCCAGTCAGGATCAACCCTTTTTTTAAATGAACAAGTTGTACCCTGTTAACAATCCTAAATATAAGAGCTATGTATAAGAGATGTACTCAGTTAAGAGTCCTAGAGGTAAGGCGAGTTGGGTACTCTGTAAACCTATAGGAGGTAATCTGTTGGATCAAGCCAGGAACACAAGGATTATTCATTCTCTTTGACGCACCCTATTTCTTTTTAGCGCCGTCGTCATCCTCATGAGCTAATCCTTCACTACAAACTCAATCGCCATAAATCGAGCCCATAACAAGAACCTGGTCATGCAAACATAAAACACACTTTGTTATGCATGCGTCAATGCGTGGCATTTTCATTTGGTCTAATGGTCAAAAGGCACACAGAGAACATAAGAGTAAGATAAACATGCCTGCAATATGCATTTTCTTTCAAAATTATCTAACAGGTCTTGTTTCTTCACTTTTTCCAATTGTTGGTTGTTGAAAGTTTAGCTACACCACAGTAGTGTACACTTGATGACAGCTCCTTGTTTTTCCCTCATGCCAAATGCACGAAATACTGAGGGATTTTGTTCTTTCAGGTTCTTGAGCCAAGCTTAGCAAAGGGAAACAAAGTCATGGTGTTCTGCAACACTTTGAATTCAAGTCGTGCAGTGGACCATTTTCTGAGCGAGAATCAGATATCTACTGTTAATTACCATGGAGAGGTTCCTGCTGAAGAGAGGTCTGTCAGTTGCCTAACGTGTTCTTGCCATAAGATATAATTTGAACAAAATGGAGAGGGTAGCTCTACTATAACTCAGTAACTGTCCTAATTCCATGTTTTGTTTTTCGCAATAAAAGGTGGTCAATGGGTGTGATCATATGGAAATCTTCAACATCCACTAGTAACTGGCCTGACCACCTAGTTATGCCTGCCATTCTTTATGCTATTTGATTGTTTCAGTAATACATCACCACATGCACATCATAGAAGTACAAGATTAGAGTGACTTAATTATTTAATTTTGTACAGGAAAATTTCATCATAAGCTCTTTGTGGATAGGATTTATGTTCATTTCTATAGCCAGTAAGAAGACAAATTTTGATTCTGGGCTAACACACCAAGTTTCTGTGTAAAACCATTTGTTTATGTATTGTGGCAGTAGCATACGATGTTACCAAATGTTACTTTTATTTTATCAACAAATGACTAATTATTACCTGTGCCAGTGTTAAGTGGTTGCTATTCTTACTATCATGTGTTAGTATGATTGTGGAGTAATAACCATTTACTGATTTTTTTTCCACAAAAAATAAAAATAAAGATTACAAAATCTCTTGAATTATGTTGAGTGCTTCTAGTTTTAACTAACTTAAATTATGCTGAATGCTTCTTGTTTTAACCAACTGTAGAGTTGAGAACCTCAACAAGTTTCGGAATGAAGAGGGGGATTGCCCAACGTTGGTCTGTACCGACCTGGCAGCTAGAGGCCTAGACTTGGAAGTTGACCATGTCATCATGTTCGACTTCCCAAAAAACTCTGTATGTATTAGTTGCAGCTTCTCGTAATGTCTGTTCTGAATAAACTAGAAACATACCCTGCGCGTTGCGGCGGGCATCTCTTTAAAAAAGCTATTATACAAATAAAGGAATATATAGACCATGAAATATGAATTTGTTTACAATGATATGCAACCAATTGTCTATAGGCTAATTAATTGACTTGATTTTTTTTTGTATTTGATGATTAAAAACGGGTGACGTGGATAATTGTATGGATAAAAGTTAGATGACATGGATATGTTGCATGCAAAAAAATACAATCATTAATGAGTGTTAGTGAATGACATGGACAATTGATTGGCTAAAATAGCAAGTGATGTGGATAGCTTGCATGTAGAAATAGAAAAATAATAACTACACTTAGTGGGGTTTTGCTTTATAAGAAGTATAGATTCATTCTCACGGATTCTTATTCTAGTAAAACTTTCCATTATAGATTGATTACCTCCACAGAACAGGAAGAACAGCACGAATGGGAGCCAAAGGTATGATTGCTTGCTAGCTGTAACTGGGCATAAAGCATTTTCTGTTAACACCATTATCGCATATCACACTGTTATTGCATTCATCACAATCTCTTCTTGACATACATACCAATATAGGTTGCATCCGTGCTCTGCTGAGAATTCTGAAATTTCTCGCGATTTACATGCAGTAACATGATGTAGTAAATACTAAGAGGACCTGATCATGATTTGTGAATCTAGAGAAAAAGGTATCAACACTTAGGAACTTGCGATTGAAATGTAATATGTAAACCAGTGGTATGCGTTTTATTTGTTTGGAAGAGAGATGATCAAGCATGGTATGATATCTCTGCCATTCTTTAATGTACTCATATATTATCAGTACCCGCCTAATGCAGGGAAAGTTACAAGCCTTGTCGCAAAGAAAGATGTGCCTTTAGCGGCGCGGATTGAAGACGCCATGAAGAAAAACGAGAGCTTAGAATCGCTCACAACTAGCAACGTCAGGAGGGATGGCCCCAACCCTCAAAATCCAAGCACCAAAGGAAGGACTCCAAGGCCGGCAAGGAATTCAGACGCTCCGACGGTTGCTAGTCTGAAGGGTAAAAGGGGAGGAGTCACACTGTCGAGAAGGCCACCGAAGGTTGCCATCAAGGACACAAGCTCGACCAGAAAGCGCTCGACGACCAAGAGCCAGCCATCTTCGTCCAGAAAGCACTCGCCGGCCAAGAACCCGCCGAAGCCCAGGCCTGCAGAGGCCGGGAAGCCCAAGCCTGTAAGAGCTGGTAGCAAGGGCGGCGTGAAGGTCGGGAAGGGCAGCAGCAGCAGCAGAACGAAGCCGTATGGCCGGAAAGGGGATGCTCTGAATAAGGAGGGAAGTAAGCTGAGCGTGGTCGGATTCAGAGGGCGCAGCACCGGGAAGTCAGCACATGCTTCATAATAGTCGCTCCGAGATTTTGGATTTTGTAACATGTAAATAGCAGCGACTTTGTTTCTGGCATTTTTGTGCTTGTCGGCTTTACAGTTCAGATTAGTTTTAAAGGAGCAGGGGACAGTTAGAATATTAACACGGAACATACAATAATTTTTTGCTCGTGCTTATTATACACGAAGAGCTTGGAGTATCGTTTTGGCCAGATGATACATTCTTGCTACACATTGTTGTTATTCAAGTTGCCTGACATTTTGTGTCGTATTAGCCATGATTTACTGGCATGTTAAGTTCAAAGCAACTAGGGAGAATCCTTGTGAAATGTTCATACAATTAAGCTGTCCTTTTTCTTGGTATCCAAACAAGTTTTTCGGCATTCATAGTTCCTGAAATTCAGTCACAGAGATGTAGGCAATCGCAGACATATGTACAGGAAGATTGGGTAAGCTTCTGGAGAACAAAATTATCTACCAAAACTAAAAATAGGTCTGCTTCTATCCATTATCACCATGTAGCTCGTTTATTTGAAAAATTCAAAACCTCGGGTTTGTAGTGAATATCAACCGGATAAACGAAGACCTAATTGTAGGTACGTTTTTCCAATTCTTTTAAAAAGTTGCGAAATGCTTAATCGTAGTACGTTGCGAAAATTCATCCAAAGATCTGATTACATGTCACGTGAAACCATCACGAACTGACAAACATCCTCAGACACCATAACATCAGATAGACGAACAGACACATATCATCACATTATCACAGCAAACTCACTAATCACGATCACTACTCGCTCAGTTTTCGTTTATTCGACGTTGACGGTGGGCAGCATCCAATCAGGTCCCATCTCAGGCGACCTGGACCTGGATGGTCTTTGGCTTCTTGGGCTCGGGCGGCGGCAGCTTCTCAACAGACACGGTGAGCACGCCGTCGCGGCACACGGCGGAGATCTTCTCCATGTCGGCGTTCTCGGGGAGCACGAACTTGCGCATCAGCTTCCCCATCCGGCGCTCCATGCGCAGGTACCTGGCGTCCTCCTTCTCCTCCCTCTGCCGCTCGCCGCTGATCACCAGCACCCGCTCCTCCTCCACCTGCACCTTGATGTCGCCGGACCCGAGCCCCGGCATGTCCACCACGAACGCGTACGCGCCCGGCAGCTCCTTCACGTCGGCCGGGGTCGCCGCCATGGCGCGCGCGTCGCGGACGTAGGCCCGCGTCGGGCCCTGCTTCTCGCCGCCGGCGGCGCCGGCCTCGCCGTCCCTTGACGTCCAGCAGGTGCTGCAGCGCCGTCACCAGCGGGTTCTCCAGCCCGAACACCCTGCCCTCCATTCTCGCTCGCTCGCTGATCGAGGATCTCTTCGGATTGGACTGTGTTGGATTGTTGATCTGTGGATTTGCTTCGGTTGTGATGCGACGGGAAGGTGGAACGGAGTTTATATAGGTCGCCACCTCGCCGGAGGCGAGGAGTCTGGAAGGTGTTGGAATGTTCTCAACGGTGGTGGAACGCGCGCGGAGCGGCGGTGTGTTCATGTTGAGGACATGGAGAAAGTTCTAGAGCTTCCCTTTTGGCGGGCCCACATGTCACTGCCCTGTCATGATATGTGTCCCTCTTCTGAATGGATAGGAGCAGAGATATTTTCAGACTTTGCACCTTTTCTCTCTTGCCTTCTAATCTAATTTTGATAGATGACCCAGTTCTCCAATCCTCCCGCATATTTTCGAGACTACTATCACTATCACTCTCTGCCTGAATTTCAGGAACTAGGAATGCTTCCTTCGTGATATCACGCAAGAAAATTACAAACCAATTATATGAATGTTTCACAAGGATTATCGAGAGCCATTGCTTTGTTCCTCACATGGCCAAACAAACATGGTTGAGACGAACAATGCTAGAAGCTCTTTGTGCATAGCAACGACAATGCGTAGCAGAGTATCATCTGATTAAAGCAATGCTCCAATTAGTAACATTCTACACAGACGGACCTTGGACCGTCTCTCTCCCCCGCTACAGTAGGAGAGGGGGTTTTTTCGACCCACCGCTTGATCCAGCTCGCCGGCGTCGATATGCTGGTTTCCCCTCCCTCCGACGGCCGCCTCGGCGGCGGGAGGGTGGGGAAACTTTGGATCCCGTCTGTACATAGTCTAGTGTCGAGGGGTGAGCCAGTCGGCGTCGTCGGGGAGGAGATGGCGTGCCCGACATGGCGTTTTGGTGGAGGTGGAGATCTTCTCTCGGTGGTGGCGTTCTGTGGAGCGTCGCCGCGTTTCTGCCTCTTGCCTCGCGTCCGCTTCTCGGTGGAGAGGTGGTTCGCCTGCTTCCCGTGCCGGAGTCCGTGCAGCGGCGGCTCCGGTCTTTGAATCCTCCGAAGGTGATGGCGAGATGATCGAGTTCGAAGACGACGGCGACGATGCTAGGTGGAGGTTCTTTGGAACTGAGGTTCGTCGACTTCCGTCTGCCACGGGACTCCATCCGATCCAAGGTTGAAGTGGTGGAGCGGCGACGGCGCGCCGGCGGCACGTCTGCGTCGTCAATGGCGTCTTCGTTGTCCTGCAGGACTGAGCTGTAATTTTCTTATTTCTCTAGGCTGTTTTGCATGGACTCTGGTGTAATTTCGCTGTAACTTTCCTCGCAAAAAAAAAAGCAATGCTCCACGATCTTCGTGTACAATAAAGCACTACTAAAAGACTTATTATAAGTTATATGTTAATATCTCAAGTTCTAACTGTCCCTTACTCTAAAAAAAATGATCTGAATTGTAAGTCGACATGCAAAAATGTTCAAAACAAAGTCATAGATATTTACAGGTTGTAAAATTAAAATCTCAAAGCTATTGCCCGACTTCTCGGTGATGTGCCCTCTGAATCCGACCACGCTCAGCTTAATCCATGGGTCTATTTGAGCGGGACTTTTTTTTACAACAAATACAAAGTCTTTTTATGCAAGCAATCGAAATCGAGGGGACAAGATATAGAAGTAGACAGAAAGAAAAAGAAACGACAGAAAACCCACCGCGTGACCTTGGCATCAAGAACATGCTACGGTGGAAAAAACCTGCCACCTAAACTACGAGATAACTAGGAGAAACATCCCAACATCCATAGGGTCTAAAAAACAAACAAGTTACTGAACCACACCACAACATAACTGCCATCAACCTCCACAACCAGTGATGGAACTCTCAAGCCCCAGAACCGTCAGTGATCCTTGGCAGAGGTATCCCAGATTCCAGCAGAAGAACTCCCTTGACGATTTCTAGCCACCAGGCTTGACGCTTTGCACGTCAGCTGCTTCTCGCCCCCCCTTTGATCTTCTCGCCTTCCTGGGCGTCGTACAAGCCTGCCCAATACGACACGAACAAAAACATCGAAACTATAGTTACCATAGGAGGCTTGACCTTGCTTTTCTCGAAAGTAACATCATTCCAGGTGGTGGAGAAAAACAAGGTCAGGTCTCCAATCCCAACAACCAACAACAATGAGGAGCATATGAAAAAATTACCATATGGAAAGAACTTATAGAGCCAAGCCACAAGGTACCACACACCACCTTAGCAAAAGAACAACCAAAAAAGAGATGTTGAGTCGTTTCCAATTGATCACAAAAGGAGAAAGTAGGGTTCCCAAGCCAGTTACTCCCTCCGTTTTTTAATATAAGAAGTTTTAGCTATCCAACATGTTGATTAGGTGCACACCCAAATAAGTGTTCATACACACTAAAACATGTCTACATACATGTTGACACATGTGAATATGGACAAAAGCTAAAACTTCTTATATTTATGAACGAGGGAGTACATTTTTTCTTCATGTTTTCCCTAGTGAGAACTGCATCCAGAAAAGCTGCGAAAGGAAAATCCTAATTTTCGAAGGAATTTTAGCTTTCCAAATCCGCTTATTGTTCGACCGAGCCAAGTTTCTCCCCCATAACTGATAAATTGACTTAGTGGAGAACCGACCATTAGGAGTCAATGACTAGGTCACCTTATCACATTCAACAGGTTTCACCAACTGTCCAGCACATGTTTACGTATTCGCAGTTTTCAACCATATCAGGTAGCAACCTGGCGTTGAGTAAACCGAGTTAGCTTCTAATCCAGTTTTGCTACCGCTCTATGTTTTGAGAGTCGTATACGTCTTCTCTCCTTTCTCGCCGGCGCGCTTCTCTCTCCTCACCGACGGCGATGCCACTCGGAGTGGACGAGGCTGCGTTGCCTGGCCTGTACATATTAGCTGTAGTCTAGGGTTAGCCTTCGTGCTAGGTTGTGCCTGTATGGCGTCTTCCCCCCCCCCCCCCCCCCCCCCCCCCCCCCCCCCCGCTCTTCTCTGCTGGTGCCCTTGCCTAGCACCAGCGGGCCGTCTCTGACTATTTCCAGCGAGCATCCGTGGTGGAGGCTGCAGGAAGAGGTGGATCCGGCGGAGAGCTTCCTAAATAAAGGCAGATCTGGGCATCTTCGTGCTTTGAGATGTGGTGGCGTGGATTTCTTTCCGGCCGGCCGTGGAGGCGAGGGAGAGTTTGGTGCCGTCACTTCCTCGTCAAATCCGAAGTTCCTGCGCTGAGGCTTGTGGAGCGGAAGTTCTGGTGCCTCTTCTTGCTACATGGCGGAGAGGATGAAGCAGATTGCTATACTCCAGAGGGTGGAGGAAGCGAGCTGCATCGTCATTTCTGCAGCCTCTTCAATAAAAAGGTGCGTAAATTGCAGCGGCGACAGAGCTTTTCCTACTCCTGTTCTTCCTTGTTCTTCTCGCCGTGGAGGTGTTGAGGAGAAGAAAGCGGGTGTTGGTTGGAGCTCTTGGTCCCTGCAGCAGGGGAGGAGTCTTTGCTTCTCTCGGGAGATTCCCAACGCCGGCGAAAATGTCGTCGGTGTATTCCATGGTCGAACGGCGACCTCTCCCACCCTTTGCGTCGGGAACGGTTTCTTCCGACCGGAGTCAGATGGGCATCATCAACCTCCAGGCATAGCTGCCGTTGCGGAGGCCCTTGCTGGCTGTGCAGTGCGCTCCCCCTTCATCGCCCCAAGTGGTCTCGTCCCCGGCGACGATGAAGGTGACTGTGCGGCGGCATCAAATTGTGGCGGAGAAGGAGCAGGACTTCATTGTATTTCTTTTTATCAATTTGAGGTCCAAAGTGCAAAATGTTGGGACTTGTTTGTAATTTTCGTTTCTATTGAGTCCCTTTATGTAAAATGTAACTCTGCTGCCGTGGATTAATGAAAACTCCAGGCCCTTCTAGGCCATTCCCTGTTCAAAAAAAAAAAAAGGTAGCAACCTTCTCCTGAAAGGAACCTCGCAATCAATGCGGAAAACTTTCTTATATCAAATAATCTAGGATACGACACACATAAAGAAAAACAATCAAGCAACGGATCTTTCCAAAAACGAACAAGGTTGCCTTTATTAAGGATTAACTTTCTCCCCTCGAAATAAGCCTCTTTTTCAGCAAGGCTTTCCAGTAAGGTGAATTAGATGCTCTACATTTAACCGACGAGATAGTTTTGTTTCTCTAATATTTGACCGAAACAATTTCCTGCCAAAGGTCATTTTGAGTTTCTCCCCTCAAATCATCAATCCACTAATTCATCCAAAAGTTGATCATGTCTCCCCCACCCACCATGCGTTGGCCGACTGCTTGGGAACATCTGCTTCGCGTCATGAGGCAAAGAAAACTGAAGGCCGTTCCAAGCCTTTGCTTGTCCTTCTCTCTCCAACCATATCCAAGGCATCTTGAGTGCATCATTGAGCAACTTGAGATTGTGAACGCCTAGACCGCCCAAGTGCAGGAGCATGCATACCTGATTCGAGGGGTAGCGACAATGCCCACCCCTTGCGTCTTTAGATCCGTGGCAGAAGAATGCTCGACAATTTTCTTCAATGCACTTCAGTACCCACGGCGGTAAGTCGAGCGATAACATATGCTAAACCGTGATCGCCAACAAAACTGTTTTGACCAGAATGAGTCGACCGTTGTCAGTTAGCATCTCCACATCACTTGTTTTGTCGCAATCTTATTAACCAGAAGCATCGGGTCTGCTTTGAGAGCTGTCGACTAGGTGAGAAGCAAGCCCAGATACATGCAAGGAAAATCCACAAGCTAACAAGGGAAGGGGTGCGTCACCTACACCAAATCAAGATCGCTTGTACAGTGCGGTTTTCCCCCTTTATCAATATGAATTGCAGTGCTCATTCCGGTTGCTCCAAAAAAAAAAAAGATCGCTACAAGCAATGAGAGCGGTTGCACATTTACTGAAGTTTCATCGCAGGACAGATTTGAATCTGCAAAGAAATCAAGCAGTGATCATCCGCGAACAGGGACAATCAATGCTTGATTTCCCATCTTTGCAAACTCCAAACAAAGAAAAAACACATAAATAGTCATTTAGATGGAACCCATGAAAAACAGGAAACAAACTCAATTCTAAGTTAGTGGATGTAAAAAAAATGTTGGTGTGGATATTAAAATTCTTATAGAGTCGAATGTAGAACCACAAATTCATAAAGAATTAAGTAACGCCATTCCTTTGATCCAAAGTTTACCATAGAAAGATGAAATTCCGTAGAGCATTTTTTTAGATGAAATTCCGTAGAACTACGACAGAAAAAAGAAAGACACTTGTCACGCCTAGCCCCCTTATGACACGTTGGCAGCAACCAACCGTACAACAATTACGAAGATCGCTGACGCTAATCCAACGAAGGCTCTGGAACTTTCTCCATCAGCTCGCCTTGACACCCCCACCGCACCGCTCGCGTTCCACCACCTTTGAGAAGTTTCCATCACCTTCCAGACTCCCCGCCTCCGGCCACCCATATAAGCCTCGCCTCCTCCTCCCGTCGCATCACCAACGAGCAAATCCAGAAATCAAGAATCAACCCATTGTCCAAACCAACTTGAGATCTTCGATCAGCGAGCGAGCGAGCAAGAATGGAGGGAAGAATGTTCGGGATGGAGACCCCGCTGATGACGGCGCTGCAGCACCTGCTGGACATCCCGGACGGCGAGGCCGGGTCCGGCGCCGGCAACGCCGGCGGCGAGAAACAGGGTCCGACGCGGGCCTACGTCCGCGACGCGCGCGCCATGGCGGCGACCCCCGCCGACGTGAAGGAGCTGCCCGGCGCGTACGCGTTCGTGGTGGACATGCCGGGGCTCGGGTCCGGCGACATCAAGGTGCAGGTGGAGGACGAGCGGGTGCTGGTGATCAGCGGCGAGCGCCGGAGGGAGGAGAAGGAGGACGCCAGGTACCTGCGCATGGAGCGCCGGATGGGCAAGCTGATGCGCAAGTTCGTGCTCCCCGAGAACGCCGACATGGAGATCTCCGCCGTGTGCCGCGACGGCGTGCTCACCGTGTCTGTTGAGAAGCTGCCGCCGCCCGAGCCCAAGAAGCCCAAGACCATCCAGGTCCAGGTCGCCTGAGATGGATGGGACGAACGGAAATTCTGCACGTCGAATCGCGAAGTTGAGTGGGTACTGATCAGTGATGTGTCTGCGTTTCCTGTGATCAGTGATGTCTCTGCTTTTTCATCTGTCTGCTGGTAGGGGTGTCGTGTCAGTTTGTGATGGTGCTCATGTTTCGTTCATGGAAATGCGGATGTTCTCCTGCTTTGTCTGAATAAATTTATAAATCTCTTGGTACATTTCGTTGGAGTATTTCAAGGAGTGCCTTCCTAAGTTCTAGAGCTCTCTGTTTTTTGCTTCCAAAATTTCGTGTCTGTAAACTAATCGGATTTAAGCTCATAAAATGGTGGGGGATATGATTGGGTGAAAATGAAGCGACATCTGAAATGTTTTTTCAGCAGGGGAGACACTCATTCGAACCACTTCCTCATGGCATTTTGGGAAGGATTGGACATACTTTCTGGAAGAATTGTTTTCTCACTAGAACTCTCCTTGTAAATGGATGACCATCAAACTGTGCAGACCGAGTTCTCAAATTAAGCCTCCAAATTTTGTCACTATTTTCCTATGGATCTATTGTTACATCAAAGAATCGTGATAGAAGGCTGTATTTTGAACTTATACAGTATTATTTTAGTATGCGCAACTTGTCTTGACAGAAGGCAAAACTAAGCACATCTGACTTTCATCTTTCTTGACGAATTTTTACCTGACACTGATTCGTGAGCGATAACAGGTAACTTTCTATGTACAAGGTAATTTCCCGAGCTCTGTCACAAATAATCATGAACGCGGGCCTCGCAAAACCCACACAACAGAGGCAGACAAATCAGTCCAATCTTTCCACTGGGCAAAATTCACTCTTGGGAAGACAAAACAAGCATAATAATCCACTATCAAAATTCCGCGTCATGTTCCAGCATGTCAAACGGACTCAACATCATAGCTCTCCAGTTTATGAAGAGACGAACATGATGCAAGCTACATATCTTCATCCGAGTCAGAATCGCCGTTCTGTATAGCCAGTGGGCTATTCAGGTTCCTCGCGTACAGATCCTTCTCTGTTATCTTGTCCCGCACATTCGTCGACATGTACGGCGAGACGCATCCCTTGACCTGCGTCGGCGACAAGGAGGAAGGTTACACAGGGATGCAACAAAAACTTCGTGCGCAGTGCAAACTATCTACATGTCCACCTTATATGTTTGATATGTAGGTACGTAATATAGCTTAGCTCTCGTGCAGCATTACAAGTATCGACCCTACTTATATTCTTCTAGCATGAACAAGAGCTATTTATAATATTGAAAAGGATACATAAAAATCAAGAAAATAGCATACTTGTTGATAACCCATTAAAAGTCACATCTAAATATTTTTATTTTGCTTACCAACCAAAGTGATAGCCTAATGCATTAGTCTGTACAGAGATATTAAGTGCCTATCGAGCTTGATAAACTATCGCAAGGGCAAGCATGTTACCTGCAGAATCGATCTCGGTATATCAATTAGCCCCTGCAGCACCAGATCTACGCTTTGAAGACACTCAACAGGAACAGGAGTGATTACATATAACAAACCTCTTTGCACATCGATGCCTCTGACGATACCTGGGAAGGTATAAACCATTGTAATGTTTACACAGATACAATAGAGGTTGGAGCTGCTATCGTCAAGTGTCTGGTTTATGACTTATATAAAAGGTTGGGCTGCTATTGCCAAATGACAGTTTACGATGTATAACAATCTCAGCCATTAATTCAGGACTGAGATGAGAACCAGCAAAACTGTGTTGCTGAAACCATATAATAATGATTGATTCACGGTATAGAACAAGTGCAATTACTTCTTTGACAGCTAATTATTATTATACTACAAACAAGTTTCCATGCTCCTTATAGCATGAAGGAGTAGAAAATTTGCTTGCACCTTCATGCTCCTTCTAGTTCCACTAGGGTGGGTACTTTCTCAGTTGGCAAAAAGAATGTGCAAGCCAACATATAATACTCTATTAGGTGACTAATTTATCTTGATAACCTATAATTATGAGAAGGAACAGAATAATTCGAATTACATGTGTATATAAGTCACCATACACAAAACTCAAGCACAATAGATAGTTATCCAATACAAGCCAAAACAGGCAGCTTCACATTGCAATTATTTACAAAATATGTGTGGAAGAAAGATGGGGGCAGGGGGAGTACCAAGCCCAACACACCAAGGGACTGCCTGGGCTGCCTGAGCTGTGTCACAACTATTCGCCAAGCCAACAATGGTAGCATTCAGACTGCGCCATATCTCGGTACGAGGTACCTGAACAGAAAAGATAATATGCACGATATAATTCTGTTGCCGTTTGGTGGTTTTGAAAACCTAGAGTGCAAATACTAGTACTCTTTATTACAAACACACAAAAAACTGGGGTAGATTTTTTCTTTCAAATAATACTGATCTCGATAATATCCTAAATATAAGATCATGGCTAGTGAGCAAACCAGTAACTCATAAAGCTGACGAAAGATAATTCAACAGCTAGCTCAACATGCTACAGAAAACTAATGCTGTAATGCATGATGGCACTTCACTTGGGTCCATAAGCCTTTCTAGTCGAGAACCAGTTGCTTAACACTTTGATTGGCTGTCCTTGCATTCTTGGTCAGAACCATATTTTCCTCTGTAGAGTACTGCTTGATTCAATCTACTACTAACATCCTTCAGCTGAACTAACACATAGGTTCGACCCAGGTCACATAATGCAGGGCATAACCAATCTTGAAGGTAGAGAACATAGAGGTGTAAGGGTTGACCGTCACTTTAGAAAGCCGAATGAATTGGTGTACACGAGTGTAAATCACGGACGTGTTCATGGTTGGTTCAAATTTGCTTCTAAACTAAAGAAAGTAAGAAAAAAAAGTGTGCCAGGTTATGTTCCAAAGTGTAGTAATTGGAAAGAGAACTGACCTCACAATGAAGATGCGTAACTCTAACATCTGAAAATGATACTTCATAGGGTGGGAGTGACGCTAGGGCATAAGCAAGCTCTTTATTTGTTGCTAGTGATAAGTCACTTGGAAAACATTGCTTAAAGTACTCCACTAGGCGGCGTTCACGGGTTCCACCCCCATCTTTCCTTTTTAACGATCTGGAATATTCAAAGACAACATTAGCATTTGCTTTTCAATAGAAACAAATGTCAGTGGTTTTCAGAATATGAGCCTACAAGTATGATTCATCCAAGAAGCACAAAATTACAGTAATGTAGTTCAAAGGTCATGTAATTATTTCTACCAACAAAACGATAGACAAAGATATGTAGTATTTCGGTTCCAATTATATTGGCTGATTTCTTCTCCTATGGAATGGAGTAGAAAAAACACAGCATGGAAACTTGTTTGTAGAAGGTATGACGTATTCAGTGTTATCTATGGCTACAGTTAGTCAGCAACAACAATAGTCATCAAAGTTTTTGTCTTCCATTCACCACAGGGGACGGGCCTCCAGTTGCTCCTAGGATTCAAACTGAGGCGCGGGGAGGTTGAATAACCTCTCCACCATAACACTATCATGTTGCCATATGCATCAAATTATTATCGTTAAGACTATTCCATGGTCTTAAGACTTGAACCCAGGGAGGTACAACCTCTTCACCACCAGGCAGTCAGGCTTTTACATAATCATCAAAACACTAGGAAATTTTCACTATTTTTAGCTACTTAACTTGGAATCGGTATTTTCACATTGAATTAAACATTTAAACTGAGAAAATGAAATTTACTCACGGTCCAGATAAGGATTTGTGACATGCAGCATCAATTGCAATCACATAGGGTCCTGTGTGACCATCATCTAACCAAAACATTCCGTCAGGGAGATTCTTTTTCTGCTGTCTGGTGCGTATCTGAACAACAATTGTGGGACAGATATACCTTAGCATCTCTACAAGCATATCAAAACCAGTACCTACATTAAAATGCAAACAGACCTTCAGAACAGTGAACAATGAACACACAGATATGTCACTGATAAAATAAAGTGGGCAGCTTAAGATGGCTATTAATATATATACCTTTCACCCATCCAGGGGTGTTCACAATTAAAGGAAGCACTTCACTCCCAGGACATCGATATTTTTCAACAAAGTAGGAATACAAGAGAAACAAAGAGTTCAGGTATGTTTCTGGATCCCTTTTTGAAGATATATCACCATAAAAGCAGCACCTGATTACATAAAGGAAACATGTGACATTGCCGCATTAGAAAGGAAATAAATTGAAATTTCCTGAATAAAATGTTCCGTTCAGTAGAATCGAAGTCTACCTAAGGATGCAAACTGAGAATTTCGAAGATTCTGGAACCTACTACGGTCTGGTGATTGATAGGAATAAAGTATAACAAATAACATGAAACATATGATAGGCAAATTTATGAGAAATGATTTGGGAAAGAAAAAGGTCTTTGGCAAATCCAACAACTTGTACATGTTCTTGAGGTTTTGTTGGTCGATTTTTTTCCTTTTCTTTTTTGCGGGAATTATTTTCTTGTATGACTATGGATCATATCGCGAGCTCAGTAAGCAGTAACCAGTATTATCATTTGACATGCTTAACGAGAAGAAACAGGGTAAAATCACACCTTTCAGCCTCCCGCAGAACTGGGAACCGCAAATCTGCACGCAACAACCAACATGTCAGCGAACTATGGAACCAGCACCCAGCAACAAAAGTCAAGTCATCTCCACTAACACCCAATTACCACCCATATGCACACAAGTACCTGCAATAGCTTCGTCGACGACGTGTATAGAGAGGCAGCCTGGCGGCGAGAACTCGGGCTGCCCGACGTCGGTGTCCAGGTACCCGACCCTCCCATACCTGCAAACCCAACACCAGTTACAAATAGTCAGCATGGTGGGTAGCAGTGGTAATGGAACCGTGAGGATTCGGGGTTAGGGTGACCACCTGGGGAGCAGCGAGTTGATGAGGAGGCGGGAGAAGGTCGACTTGCCGCAGTTGGCGGGGCCGCACACGAGGACGACCGGCGGCGAGGGGTCGGCGGAGATGTAGGCGGTGGCCGCGGCCCAGTCCGGAGGGACTAAGACTTCCGGCGCCTGCTCAGGAGCCGGCGAGCCAGGGCTGGGGATGGGGCTTGGCTCGGGAGATGGGGCGTGGGTGGCTGGGGATGCGGGGGGAGGTGGCGAGTCGGGCTGCTGCTTTATCGACCGCCGGCGGTTCCGCATCGCCGCCGCAGTGGTGGGTGTGGAGGGGACGGAGGGTCTGGGAGGAGAGGTTCTTCGGCGGCGGACGTGGAGTAGTAGGCGGCGGCGGTGGAGAGGAGAGCGGAGGAAAACCAGGCTACAAAATGCACCTATAGCCCATGAGCAGCCCAGTAAACGGCTTCATCAACGCGAGCCTGCGAGGCCCAGCCAGATGCAATACGGCAAATGCTATATTATCGCCGGTTAACGGCGGGAGCGCCTAGTTCAGGCACTATGCACAGAGCAACGCAGGTAGGACAAATGCTATATCGCCGGTTAACGGCGGGTGCTATATATTGCCCATTAACGCCGAAAGAAAATCACGGTGCTTTTTCTTTTTCCCTTTTTTTTGTTTTCCTTTTTCTTTTCTTTTTATTTTTCATTTTTTGTGATTTAAAAAAATGGTCGAATTAAAAAATGTTGTACAATTTTTTTAATTTGCAATAAATTCGAATTTGAATTTTTTTCAATCGGAACATTTTTAATTTGAATAATTTTTGAACATGAACAAATTTTAAATCTGAACAATTTTCGAATGTGAACAATTTTGAATTTGAACAATTTATAAATGTCAACAAATTTTGAATTTTAACAATTTTTGAATGTGACCAACTTTCGAAATTGAACAATTTTTATGTGAACAGCTTTCAAATTTGAACAATTTTTTAAAGTGAACAGTTTTTAATATGAACAAAATGTTGAATTGGAACAATTTTGGAATGTGAACAAATTTTAAATTGCAACAATTTTCAAATATGAACAAATCTTGAATTTGAGAAATTTTTGAATATGAACAAATTTTGAATTGAAACAATTTTTTGTATATGAACAAATCTTCAATTTGAACAATTTTCGTATATGAACACATTTTAAATTTGAACAATTTTCGAAAACTTTTTTTCAAAATCATAAAAAGTGAAAAAAAATGAGAAAGGAAAAGAAATAGAAAACAAAAAAAATTAAAGAACGAAAAAGAAAACAAAAACAAAAAACGTAAAAAGAAACAGAAAAGAAAGAAGAAGCAAATGGGTCGGCCCAGCAGCGCCGCTGCTGGACGATATATAGCATTTGGCGTGCCAGCCAGCGTAATGACAGTGGATCTATTCCATATAATACTCTCAACGTATATATTGTACATGTCACGGAGCCTCTTTTTTTCATGGTAATACGATTCTCATTGATAAATAAAACACAAGATACAAAGTACATATACACCGATCTTACAGATCTGGAAAGATAGGATAAACCTATGTGACAAACCAACGCCTATCTATCTTCTTCGGCACCACCGTAGCAGCCACCAAGGAAAAAATAGACAGATCACCTCTTCACCCGAACTTGAAGCGGCTCCATCGCTGATCATCAGCTTTTCAGACCTCCAAAATAGTTTGCCATAGGACAAACCATTGCCGTTGAATGAATTAGACCGGGGCAGCACGACCCCGGACACGCCATCGAACTTCAGCACTGGCACCCCCGCACGACGACGTCGGAGTAGGGAACCAGAACCGTCAGCCTCCAACCCCGAACCCACCACAAGGTGCACCATCTTCCAGCTGTCACCAGTGCAGAACACCGTCTGCACGTACTCCTGGACGAATCCTATCTGCTCTACCATGGCGCCGGAGACAACGCCGCAGCAACGGGGACAGAGCAGGAGGAAAAACCCATCTGATGGAGTCGTCGTCGCCGCCTCGCCGACACCATCCATGAACCCTACAGCCACCGATCTGAAAGATCGGCAAGCACACAGTGCCACCAACTCCGAGACGCCGCCATGAAGGACAACGCCGGTGTGGGAGTAGAGTTGAGGCAGATTTATTTGCCCGGGCGCCGCTCCCACCACCCCAACGGCGCACCATGCCAGAAAACTCCTAACCCGAATTACCATGCAAAAAACGGGGTTCCTCTCCCTCCTGCCGCCGGAGCGGCAAGCGGAAGGAGAGGGGCCCAGCTCTTCCGCCGGTGGCCTCCGGCTGCGGTGGCGCCGGTGACCTGTTGTGGCGGCGGCTAGGGTAGGAACTCGCGTCGCCTCACGATCGCCTAGGAGCGCCTCGCGAGCGAAAACGGTTCGCTCATTTTCCCTTTACCTTATGATACTGGTCATCTTGTCACAAAACCTCTAATTGGTTCACCTAAACAAATATGCAATTGATATTGATACCACAGGGGTATAAATACCCAAGTACAGTACATGCGCTGATGGTGCCAGATCGTGTACAATTTTTGATTTGAAACGGCTGACCACCCTTGCCGGCTCGTAGATCGTGTACAATTTAACAACTGATCAATGTCATCGTGTCACCGAATGTGGGCAAGACTAGGTCGGTTTAACTGAATACATGTTTGCGCGCCTAATAGCTACTATATTATACTGTAGTTAACAATCACGGCCGTATATATCTTATCTATCGTCTGTAGAATAACGGCCATAATGTGGCAGGAGCATCTAGAACAGCAGCAAGTAGTATCTATCGTCCCTAACCTAGCCGCCACTCAAGGCGACCAGGAGGTGACGCCCTTGTTCCACCAAACTCCACCGGTGGAAGAGCTGGGCCCCTCTCCTTTCGCTTGCCGCTCCGGCGGCAGGAGGAGAGGAACCCCGTTTTTTGCATGGTAATTCGGGTTAGGAGTTTTCTGGCATGGTGCGCCGTTGGGGTGGTGGGAGCGGCGCCCGGGCAAATAAATCTGCCTCAACTCTACTCCCACACCGGCGTTGTCCTTCATGGCGGCGTCTCGGAGTTGGTGGCACTGTGTGCTTGCCGATCTTTCAGATCGGTGGCTGTAGGGTTCATGGATGGTGTCGGCGAGGCGGCGACGACGACTCCATCAGATGGATTTTTCCTCCTGCTCTGTCCCCGTTGCTGCGGCGTTGTCTCCGGCGCCATGGTAGAGCAGAGAGGATTCGTCCAGGAGTACGTGCAGACGGTGTTCTGCACTGGTGACAGCTGGAAGATGGTGCACCTTGTGGTGGGTTCGGGTTGGAGGCTGACGGTTCTGGTTCCCTACTCCGACGTCGTCGTGCGGGGTGCCAGTGCTGAAGTTCGATGGCGTGTCCGGGTCGTGCTGCCCCGGTCTGATTCTTTCAACGGCAATGGTTTGTCCTATGGCAAACTATTTTGGAGGTCCGAAAAGCTGATGATCAGCGATGGAGCCGCGTCGAACTCGGGTGAAGAGCTGATCTGTCTATTTTTTCCTTGGTGGCTGCTACGGTGGTGCCGAAGAAGATAGATAGGCGTTGGTTTGTCACATAGGTTTATCTATCTTTTCAGATCTGTAAGATCGGTGTATACGTACGTTGTATCTCGTCTTTTATTTATCAATGAGAATCGTATTACCATGCAAAAAAAACAGCAGCAAGTACCAGTGGAGGCAGTCCACGAGGTCACCCTCCCAGTCCTGCGGGTGCCCGTACCGGATCGGTTGTCCGTCCGGTTGCAGGTCCATCGCCTCCGTGATGTCCAGCAGCAGCAGCTCCGCGCCGTTAGAGTATGTCCAATCATAGTTGCAAAAAATGGCTTTTTATTTGTCCGTGGACAACCTTCAAATATATCCATCTCCAAACTGTCACCCTCAAATCCCAACCTCAAAACCATATAAAATTCATGCATGTAGATATCGATCATATACGGATATACTTAGACGGATAGACAAATATGAACAAACAAAATACTAGATAACCGGAAGGCGAGCTTCACTGCGGCACCTTGCCCTTCCCATTGGCATATCCGGCGAAGGGGAGGTCGCACCGTTCGGAGAAAGCGTACGGGTCGGAGGAGGAGCCGGAGGTGTCGTCGTCCAATGGTGCGCCGCGAGGATCCAGGCGGCAAAGGCCTATTCGCTGGCGAGGCGTGCGGCCGCATCGGTTTTCACCAACTCCATCTTCGACCCAGCGATGCCGGCCTCAAACATTGCCGCGTTTTTGCGGCGGCGACGCCAAGCATCCGTCTCCGTAGAGGTCATGGACTTGTCCAGTACCTCCGGTGGTATCGATTCGGGGAAGAAGGATGCCAATGCCCGCACCACCGCGCCGCGCCGCGGTCCGCGTTTCGGTGGCGTCGATATTTCCTCTCCTCTGAGTCTGGCATCCGTCTAGGCGAGCTCACAGGAAGGAAACGTGAGCCGCCGGCCCCATCCGGCAACATCCTCCAGTCTGGAAGGGCTTGTATAGGTAGTTGGGCCTGGGCGGTGAGCGGCGTAGGTGCGGCGGCGTGCAGCGGAGCGGCGCAGACAGGGAAGGCATCAGAGCGTAGAGGCTCGAGGACGCCGTCACAGATCGAGCAGAAGCGTAATGGCTCGACGATGCCGTCATTGTAGATCTGCACGGCGCGGGCGCGGACCAGCTGTTACATTGGCCCTGGCTAGCCGCCGACGTTGAGCTAGATCCGCCTTCGGTGACCTCCTTGAGCGACTGCTCCATGGCGATGCGGACGACGATCTCATTGTTGTCGTAGATGGGGGAGCTGGAGCACGTTGCCGTCGCATCAGATAGCTCCTCCTCCGACCAATCGTCATCGTCGCCAGCCATCAGAGAGGGAGTGAAGGGGGCATGGAGCAAAGGGGACGAGGAGGGGAACAGACGGGAGCGGAGTGAACTATGGAATGAAGTGAGAGACTAGGGTTTGGTCGGTCGGTGCGGGGACGGGGATGGGGGGATTTATGTGGGGACGGAGGCAGGCCCTGCTGGGCCATCCGATGTGGCGGACGTGTCCGGGCGGCCCCGAACCCGCCCAACATATGGGTTGGGTTTAGGGTTTGTCGGACAACCCGGACAGATGGGCTAGATTTGGGGAGGCCGGTTGGGTGACCGTTTTCTGTCTGGGCCATGTCCAAGCTGTCCGCCCGCACATATGGGGGTGGAATGGGGCGCTTGATTGGAGATGCTCTTAGTCCTCGCCGCAGTCTTTGTCTCCCTCAGCGCCTCAACCTACATCGCGATCAAATCGAGTCGCAGCCCTCACGCTACACACTGCACGAAACTATGTTTTGAGGTCTCCAGGAAGGAACCTATGCGCTGCGGCACAGGGCCTCGAAGGCACCGAAGGTGCGGTTACCGCGCCGGTACGGGCCCGTGCGGACGCAGTCGCTGTGTCCCGGTCGAGTATAAGAGAGAGATGTGGGAAAGAAAAGGAAGGAAGTGTGTCCCAAGTGAACGATGAGAAGAAGCACATGTTCGTCTATGGAGAATCAAAGCAGCAGCAACGGCTACTGAAGCCTACCTACCTGTTTTCCTCTTTATATGCCTAGTTTGGTATCAAATTATTTTTGAAGTATTCAACTTATACCACAGTTTCTAAAAATAATGCAGAATTAAATACTTTGACATGTTTGGATGCATTGAATATTGTGGTTTTAAAAACTGAAGTATCGTCCAAAACTTCTGTTTTTTTATGTATTAAAAACTTTAGTATTGCTTTACCTAGCGACTAAATATTTTGGTTTTCCAATACTTGATTTTATAAAACTGTGCTGCCAAACTAGGCCACAATGTATCTACCTTGGTTAACAATGTACACATATCATTTTGTCAAGAGTGGTACCGGCGGCGATTCGCCGGTTTCCCTCCCCTCCGCCGGCCGCTCCGGCGGCGGGAGGGTGGGGAAACCTCGGATCCCGCCTGTACATAGTTAGGATAGTGGGGGTGTCGTGCCGGCGGCGCCGTGGAGGAAGGGGCGCTGGCGGTGTGGTTTGCGGCGGCGGAGATCTCCTTCAGGGGTCGGGCTCTGCGGAGTTCTGCTCCTTCTCCGCCTCCTTTCCGGTGCTCGCAGCTCGGCGGAGCTGCCGTGCATCGTCTTCCCGTGCCAGCGTCCGTGTGCGGCGGATCTGGCGGCTGCGCTTCATGAAGGCGACGGTGGTGGAATCCAGTCGGATGGCGCCGAAGACGAAGCAAGGTGGAGGCCCTCTGGGGCTGAGGCTCGTTGACTTCCCGACCGCCATGGGACTCCGGTCGATCCAAGGCAGAGGCGGAGCGGCGGCGGCGCGCCAGCGACACGTCTTCCTCGACGACGGCGACATCGTTATCCATAAGGACTTGCTTGTATTTTTCATATTTTCCAGGGACTGTTCTGTAAGGATACTGGATTAATACCACTTTCTCCTTTCCGCAAAAAAAAAAAAAAAAAAAAAAAAAGAGTGGTACCTTATTATTCACATGATATGATGCCAGCTTCATTTGCGCTTTCAATGAGAGAAGCTCAAAAGAAAAACACCGATACAGTTACAAAGATCAAGAACACCGATGCAATTACAAAGATCAGAACGCCACAAAACAAAATCTTTTCTTGAGTTTTTTGATTGTCAAATGTTAGTTCGCTTCAACACTACTATCTGGTGACCCTCCATTCTCATCGTTTAGGTGCTACATTGAGCTACTTAGGAAAACCATAACAAATTCCCGCACATGAAAGCGTGGATAATATTCAACAGTTCCTATTGATATCTTTTTTTTGCGATAAGATGGAGATTACATAGAGACACCGTTCCTATTGATATCACAGGGGTATAAATACCCAAGTAGGTACACATGCGCTGATGGCGCCAGATCGTGTACAATTTAACAACTGATCAGTATCAAGGTGTGCCTGAACGTGGGCAAGACTAGGTGGGTTTGAGTGAATACATGTTTGCGCGCCTAGTAGTTATTATAGTTAGGACGTGACTACGTTTAGAACGTTCTACGGTTAAGCAAATCTGTAGAACATTCACACAATGCTGGTCCTAATCACATGCACAGAGTGAACATCACAACGCGCATGCAGGAGAACAGCGCGCATGTAGGAGAGTAGAAAAAGACAAGAGTGCTTACATCATTAGCATTAAATGCGAAAATTTGATAATTCAAAATGTTTTGTAGGTCACACCCTTTATCCTATTTAGGATCCGTTTTCACCATTGGACTAGTCGTGACGAGATCTTCGAAACTAGATCCCATGTTGATATGTTTCGACAACTTTTTTTCAGACCTAAAAGTTACCCACCAGTAAACACGTGAGTTATCCAGTCTGTTATATGTGAGTTACCCACCCTGTGAACAATTAGTTTTTGCTTGAAACTAGAGTTCAGTTTTGCTTCTTATTTTCGACAATGGAAATAATCTGAAGTGGTAACGACAATGGCAACAACATCAATCTGTAAAACTATCAACCTATCATACAACGCATTTTTCACATTCCAATTTGTACTGAAATAATTGCTCACTATCATGCATCGATCTACAAAACTGTTCATTGCTCATACACCAAACTATAACATGTATATATACTCAATACACAGAAACCCACAAGTAGTTGTTGTTGGGGCAGGAAGAGGACAGGTAGATACTCTTATCGAGTTTCACCTCATCCTCGTTCATATTCATGTGACCACTCATCACTACGAGAAGCATTACTATTGTTGTACTTCATCATTTTTCCACGGCGCAGATTGCCTATGACGTTGAATGTGGACTCAGGCAGAGGGAGACCATGCTTAGCACGAACCTGGACTAGGCCACGACGGCGAGCCCCACGTCCAGCCGCAGCGTCCACACGTCCTTCCATCGGTCCAAGCGATCACCGCGGCTTTGTGGTGATAATTATATTATGAACACATGGTTAACTTCATCACTACTAAGTGGGTAACTATTGTCTAGAGAGTAGGATAACTACGCCAATGGCGTGGTGATAAATATATCATAAATACATGGGTAACTCCATCCGTACTGGGTGGGTAACTATTACCTAAAAAGTAGGATAACTACACTGCTTTGTGGTGATAACTATATCATGAACATATGGATAACTCCATTAGTGTTGGGTGGTTAACAATTACCTACAGAGCATGGTAATTACATTGATACTTTGTGATAGTCATATCATAAACACATGGACTTAATCAGTACTGGATGAGTAACTATTACGTGAGTAACTATTACCTAAAGAGTAGGGTTATTACATCGATATTGTGGTGATAACTATAACATAAACACATGGGTAATTCAATCAGTACTAGATGGGTACTATTACCTAAAGAGTAGGTTACTACATCGATATTGGGGTGATAACTATATCATAAACACATAGTTAACTCAGTCAGTATTACTTAAAGAGTTGGATCACTACATCGATATCATGGTGATAACAATATCATAAACACATGGCTAACTCAACCAGTACTATGCGGATAACTATTAGCTAAAGAGTAGGGTCACTACATCATATCGTGGTGATAACTATATCATAAACACATGGCTAACTCAACCAATATTGGTTGGGTAACTATTACTTAGAGAGTAGGATAACTATCAATGCATTTTGTCATCGGCCACACACGTCATGTTTGTCATCCTCCACGACCCCATTCCCCGCCGTCTTGGGTGCAAGCCCTCCCTCTCCCCCTCCCCCCGCAGGGTTAGTGAGCATCGTCGCCCCCAGTACAGGGAATCAACATCCCCATCTGCCGAGCTCTGTAACCTAGACATCACCACAAACACAAGGAAAAAAACTCCACATCCACTAAATCTTCAAATTTGTCTCCTCATTCTAAAATCCCACTAAGCACACAAAAAAGTGAAGCTTGGAACGTTCATTGCAGCTCCCCTTAGGGCAATGGGCTGGCTGTAGGGTTGCAACTCGTTCGGTTCAATCGACAAATACGGTTAGGTGATAAATACACTACGGTAGTACGTATGAACAAACTATTTCGATATGGTTTCCGTAAATATCACACTAGCAAAAGTTGACTCTTTCAGAATGGCTGGGCCACTACACATCACACAATTCTGGTTCTTGACAACAATTTCATGTCAGATAGCTATACTAATGAAAGACTAATGGAAGCCGTGGTTAGTGCTTCAGCTGAGTGCACCCAGGCAACATACATGCACATCGGCCAAACGACCTGAGCCAAGCACAATCATCCAGCGTCATATACTGTAGTTTACATATTGGACAACTTTACTGCTCAAGTCACAGCGGCACAGCCAGCTCAAGTAAAGTTGCACAAAGAAATCAAGTAAAGAAACATAAGTAAAGAAACATGTGTAGTCTCTAAGATCGTTCCCTTGAACAAAAAAATATCTCCAACAAGCATGAAGAAGAGAAGCACAGCGGCTGGGGACGAGCACAGCCTGTCCGCCGTCGAGCGCATCAACATCCAGCGTGCACCCCAACCATACTTCCGCGTGCGGCGCCGTCAGGTCCAGGCGGTGCTGGAACGCCTGCGCCGCCTCTGCGCACCATCGTTCCAGGGACCCCTCGAGGTCTAGCAGCCGCACGCGGCTCCTGAATTCCGGCCGGCCGAGCTCTTCTCGCGTCGTCAGCCCCACGAGCTCGGCTTGGTCACAAGCTCGTGTGAGAGGAGGATCTGGTACTGGGTCGTCCGTAGCTCGCCGCCGGCGACTACGTCGAGGGAAGGAGCTCTATCACAGCCGGAGGCTCCGACGGCTAGAGGCGGTAGCTCGCCGGCGACCAGGTCGAGGGGCAGGATCTCTAACACGGCCGTAGGCTGAGAAATCGGCCGCCAGGAAGAACTAGGAGGCTGCGAAGTCGACCGCCAGGAAGAAGACGACGTCGGGACGGCACGGGAAATGGGGGCGACCGGGGGCCTGTGTCTTGTGTGGGGGAGGGAGGTAGCTCGTATGGGGAAAAAGCAGGGAACCGTTCAGATGAAAAGAGGATGGACGGTCTAGGCGAGCCCGCCACGGAAGGTTATCTGCCGACCGTTCTAAACATAGAATTTCCCTATAGTTAACAATATCACGGCCGTATGTTATCGTTTGTAGAATCATGCACGGCCATGATGTGGCAGAAGCATCTGGAACAGCAGCTCGCTCCACAGGTCAATCGGCCCCGGCAAGCACCAGTAGAGGCAGTCCATACCCTCCCAGCCCTGTGGGTGCCCGTACCGGCCCGGGTGTCCGTCCGGTCGCAGGTCCATCGCCTCCGTGATGTCCAGTAGCAGTAGCTCCGCGCCGTTAGTCCTCGTCTCCCTCAGCGCCTCAACCTACATCGCGATCAAATCGAGTCGTCATGCTGCACACTGCACGGAGCTTTTATTTTTTGAGGTCTCCAGGAACGAACCTGCGCGCTCCGGCACTGGGCCTCGAAGGCACCGAGGGCGCGGTCACTGCGCCGGTACGGGACCGTGCGGAGGACCGCCTTCCCGCGGAAACCCTCGCGCGAGGTGACGGCGCCAAGCGCCGTCCGGATCGCTGACCGCAGGGCGAGGAGCACGTACATCTCGGTCAGGTTGCCGTGGACGCCGCAGCTAATGTCGCAGTTGCACGCGACGGCGCGCCCGCCCTCGTAGTACACGGACGGGCGGAGGAACCAGTTGGTTCCCGACAGGACGACGTAGTCAAAGTCGGCGACGTGTGCTGCCCACCGGTCGTCCGCCGCGTCGAGGTGCACGTCCCATATGCCCAACGTGGCGTTCGACACGTTGGCCTTGACGAGGAAGGGCGACCAGAAGAGGGAGGCGGTGAAGTTGTGGCTGCCGTAGTAGTAGTCATGCCGGACGACCCTCCCAGTAACGTCGATCTCCGGATCCGTCCCGATGATCTCCACCGGCGTCGCCACCTGCAATCGTCAACTTGTGTCAGAAACTCAGCAAGAAGAAGCCAAACGATCGAGTGTATGTAAGTACGCGGACAAGATGCAGAGCAGGGACTTGAAGCTGTTCCGGGCGAGGGAGTCCCCGACGAAGGCCATGGACTTGCCCCTCATGGCGTGCAGGAACGCCGCCGCGTCGAAGCGGGGGAGCTCACAGCTGTCCGGCTTCCACCTCCAGTTCACGAACTCGAGGCTCGGCTTGCCGAATTTCATGCAGTTCTGATGGTCGTCGATGAAGGGGCACGTCAGGTTGGAGTAGTACGGCGCCTCCGCGGCGTCCCTCAACCAGTCGCCCCGCATTAGATCGCAGGCCGGAGAAGGTGACGACGCCAACGGCGAGGAGGTGGACGAAGAGGCGCCATATATGCGCAGGTAACGAAGGTCAGGGAGGGTCAAGTCGTAGAGCGAGACGAGCCCAAGGACGAGTAGGAAGGCGACCAGCGCGGCAATGGCGGCCGAGCGGGACGGAGAAAACGGATTGCTCATGTAGGACTGCATGGGAAGAAGGTAGGCGATCGCGGAGATGCGATTATCACCGAGGATACAACAAGACACCGGAAGAGTAGTAAATAGAGTGGAAAGTGTTTTTATGAGAAACTGTTGGGAAGCTGGGCCGACATGCGGCGACGCAGCCCACTTCAGTGGTGCTGCCTTGCCTAAGTTCACTAGGCCCTAGTCAACCCCCACGTTTAACGCTTATCATTTTATCCCTCCCAATCTATATAAGCAAGGCCAAGTACTACTGGTTACAGAGATTAATAAAGAGTTCCTTGTCTACACCATGTGTCAATTTACTTTCTGTATGTGTGTTTTTTCGTGTCTCCGTCTCCTTCGACTATGTCGACTACGTTGTATACCCTCGAGACCAGCCAGCCGGCAGAGGTTGTACAACAGAAACAACCCAATGGCACCAAATATTTTACTCGGCACGTCGGTAGCGGAAACAACAGACCGCTCAAACGTCCGTCCCATGTATGGAGATATTAATAGAGAGCCTCGGAAGGATCGACTCTAGCCCCGTATCAGAAAGTAGGGTTTGATAGAAGAAAGATAAACTAGTTGCTCGCTGCAGCCAAATGCTATACACCGCCCGCAGGCGTCGCTTCGCGCTAGTGCCGCCTGAAGGACACACGATAGTGGGCCAGTCCATTCGGCGAGTCTTCTTTTTTCCTTGTCTTTTACTCCTCCGTTCACAAAAGGATGTCTCAACCTATCTCAAATTTGCATGTATCTAGACATGATTTAGTGTGTAGATACATACATATTTGAGATAGACTGAGACATCCTTTTGTGAAGGAGGGAGTATGTTTTTTAATTTTTTTTGCTTCTTTCTTTATTTTTTTGTACATTTTCTTTTCTGTTTTTTTTCTTTTATTCTTACCTTTTAGGATTTTGAAAAATGTTTAGGTTTGAAAAATGTTTAGATTTGAAAAATGTTCAGGTCAATGTTTAGGTTTCCGAAAGTTGTTCAAATTCTAAAATTATTCAAATTTAAAAATGTTCAGATTTAAAAATGTTCAGATTTGAAAAAGTTCAAAATGTGTTCAGCTAAAAAATTATTCAAATTTGAAAAATGTTCAGATTTAAAAATTGTTCAGATTATTTTTACAAAATTCAGATTTTAAAATGCTCAGACTTTTTAAAATTATTAAGCTTTAAAAAAGTAAAAAAGGAAAATAGTAATACCTTTTTTTTAATTGGGCTGCTTTTTGAAATGTCCCATGAAACAATGCATTTAGGTGGCAGAAGGCTCCTGCGCCGCTGCGGGGCTATATATAGGAGCTCCCCTCGTTGCACCGGGTTCCCCTATACATCGCCTCAAGTGAGTCGAGGGCAACGACTCGCCCGCGCTCGCTTGCACGATTCCCCAACATGTGCCGGCCTACACGTGGGGTTTTACTTATTTCAAATGCCTGGACAATTTTATTTTTATTTTGTTTATTTTGTAGTTGTTGGACTATGTTATACCCCATGAACATTTTTTAAAACTTGGGAGCATTTATTTTAAGCCGCAAGAACATGTTTTCGGGCCACATGAACAGTATTTTCAACCTTCGTGAATATTCTTGAAAAATTATGAACCTTTTCTTATAAGTGGACGCTTTTTCTCGAAAATGTTCACGGGTAAAAATTGTTCACGAATAAAAAATGTCTCAAAATATTCTCTCACAAATTTGGACTACGTGAATGTTTTTTTAACCTGTGAACATTTTTTTTAATTCGAGAGCATTTGTCAAACCACATGAAAAAAATCGAACGCCTTCGTGAAGTTTTTCTCAAAAATTTATGAATCTTTTTTATAGGTGAACGCTTTTTCTTGAATATGTTCACGGTAAAACATGTTCATGGGTAAAAAAATTGTTCGCCCGAAAAAAGTATGAAAAGAAAACTGAGAAAAAACGAAAAAGAGAAGGAAAGCTTGAAAAAGAAACGGAAAATTCGAAAATAAAATTATAGCAAAAAAGAAACAGAAAAAACAGAATAACCGTTCCTTCGGTTGCGCCGCCGCCGCGACGCCGCAGCTGTCGTGCTGCCCCAAGCCGGTTTTCACATCAGTTTATGTTGCTAGCTCCAGCAAACCTCGCCGTGCCGCTTGCCTGACGTTACAGTCCAACCGCCGCTCGGTTTGCTCCAAGGGTAATACACCGATTTCTCTCTTCTTTGAGCATCGTATAGATATAGATATCCTCCTTCTCAACGGAACTTAAGAGAATCTTTGGTTGCAGGTAGCGATCTTCAATACTGTATGGCGACTCTCCCCAACCCTACCCGCGCCTGCGCCGCCGCTGGCCGGCCGGCCGCGCCGGACCTCCCCTGCCCTCCCCCTCCTCTTCTCTCCCCGCGTCCGCGCGCCCCGTGGCGGCCGGCGCGGCCCCCCTTCTCCTTGCTCTCGGCCCACCCTCGCGGCTTTCTCCTCCCGCCGTCGGCATGCGCTGCCGAGCGCTGCTCGGGAGTGGCCGGCGGCGGCGGCTGTCTACTACCGTACGCGTTGGAGGCCTCGCGGGGCGGCCCTCCTTTGCGGCGGTGCGGCTAGGGACGGCGGTGGTGCGGTCTAGGCCGCGTGGTGGGTCGCGACGGCGTCCACGTGGTGCGGAGGTGCGGCTCCCATGGCTGGACGGCGGGATGCACAGGGGCGGCGCCGCCCGGGCTGCTCAGCCCAGATCTGGCCCATCCGGGCCAGATCTGGGTCTGGACGGGCTGGCCTGCCATTTGTGTGCCCGATCTGCAGTTGGAGGTGGTTGTTGTTCGTGTAGGGAGCAGTGATGACGGCGGCCGCTCCGGTTGCAGCGTGACGGCGGGCTTTACGGGCCCAGTCTGGGCCCGGCCGAACCCTATTAGGACTGGTGTGCCCCTGCGGGGCTTTACGGGCTGCTGAGCCTGGCCGGACCTAACCGGACTGGTCTGCCTTGTTGTCGCGTCCGGTCGACTACCGCCTTCGGCGGTGGAGGTAGTTCCCTCCCCGCGTGGCCGCGGTTTTGCTGAACCCTAGTCGAGCTACTCTTCACCTCCGGTTTGCAGACCTCGTGACGGTTGCTTCGGTGAGACGGCGATGGCGACTTCGTAACCGGCGTGGCGCAAGGTGGTGGTCGGCAAGGCTTGGATGGCGAGGTTTTCTTGTGGAGCTCCTGTGCTAGGGATCGTCTGGGGTGTGGACAGGATATGTTCGGAGAAATCCTTGTCGGCTCGTTCGACACCGACGCGGTGCCGCCCTGGGCGACATCATACCTTCCTGGAGGGCGTCATGGCTTCCTATCCACTCCTCTCGAGTGCCGGGGGAAACCCTAGGACCAGCGTGCTGGTCCGGGCAGCAGGGTTACTCTCCTTGAAGGTGCTGTGGGACTCGATGGTTCGCTGCTAGGAGTGTGGTGGTACTTCGTGGAAAGGGCGCAGCGGTTACGGGTCTCCGTCGTTTAGTCAATCCGCCTATGTCTCCTTTTGTTTTCTCTTGTTTTTCTCTTCTTCTTGCTTTGGGTGTATGTTTGCTGCCGCCCAGCATGTGGAATCTGTCGGTTGTATCGGGTGGTTGCTATATTTATATAGCGGGGCTCCGGCCTATTTTGTCTATCTTCAATACTGTATTAAGCTGGAGAAGCGTAGGTAATTTGGAACCCGGCGAACCTATAAACCCTGCTTCCAAGCCCTCATCCATCGTGAACCTCCAGCCGATGTCCTTGAGTATCCAGGGTGGTACTGGCACTGCCTTCCGCTGCCCCCTACGCAACGACCCCTGGGTACGAGCCTAGCTGCGACACCAAAATCGTCTCCTCCACTGCGGTTCGTGACAGCATCTGGGTGTCTGCCAGGGGCGGCATCGGCACCTACTCCTTCCACAAGGGCAGCCGCGAGTGGAGCAAAGTTGGCAGCTGGGAGCTCCCGTTCCGCGGCGACGCTCAGTACGTCCCCGAGCTCGACCGCTGGCTCGGCTTCTCCCGTGGACGAGAGAACCAGTTCTTGTGTGCTTCAGACCTCCTGGCGGCTGCTGCTGCAGATAGGGCAGTAGTGCGATTATTCCGTTACAAGGCCTTATGGTGCGCGTGAGCTATCTGGATCGTTGAATCCAGCAAAGGGATCAGCGCCCTGGCCCACCTCGTCCCAGCTTTTGACCCCTACTTATCTGACACTGCCTATGCCTAGCAAAACGAATACGACTAGCCTCGTATGATTCTCTGTAGCGCGCGATTCCGGGCTCGTGGCTGTGCCTGCGCCTGCTCACGGCGGTGGGTGGAGAAACGTACACTGCTCCCACGTCTTGTCTTGATTGCATGCAGGAGCCCACTTGTGCTAGTTGCCTCTCCATCATGTGACTAGCTCCACATCTAAGTGTAAACGTGCAAATATAACTAACCCTAAAAAAAAAACGTGCAAATATAACTGTTTGTAATTGTTGTTAGCACAATATTTTATGAACTTATATTTTTAAAATAAATTCCAATCCCTCATGCGAACAAAAAATGTGGTTATTTAAAACAGTCCAACATTTTTTCTCAAGAAGATTTATAATTGTGCAAAATTGTTTCGGTAGAATAAATAATACAACAAAAAAGGTAGTTACACAACATTGTTTTGAGAAAGATGTTACAAAAACCATGGAAAAAATACTCACGACATTTTGATAATTGTATGAAAAAAAAAGATGTTAGAATATCACTTGGATCTCTATGATCCCAGTGAGGATACCTTCATAGATACATGTGGGTATCGTCAGCCCTTCACAGGAATACCTTCATAGGACTACGCTAGTGGATACTCTCCCGTGGTTATCCATAGTCTCACTTATGGATACCTTCGTTACTTTTAGATAACCTCTGTTTTGCTAGGATACATTCACATGTTATGTGATAATGCCGCGCGACATTTTTAGGATCCCCATGATTCCCACTTGGGGATATCTTCACATATGAAAAAAAACACATCTTGCAATCAAGTTATGCCTGCTTTCTCATGTGGATATCTTTGCTTCCCTATCAATTTGCGGTAGAGTGATTTTTGTTGAAATTGTTACAAATCAATTTGCAATTTTGTTTGTTGTTTTAACAATTTTATACCATTTTTGTTTTGAAATGTTGCAACAATTTGTTGCAATATTATATTTTTTGTATGTTGGGTGACCGATTTTTGCCACTCATACAATTTTTGAAATGTCGTGAGTATTTTTTCCATGGTTTTTGTAACATCTTTCTCAAAACAATATTGTGTAACTACCGGTTTTGTTGTATTATTTATTCTACCGAAATAATTTTGCACAATTTCAGCTAGCTAGCATCCATCCATCGATTGGCCGAGTACTAGTGTACACATACTTGGCCGCGTACTAGCGCAAGGAGCTGCTCCAGCACAGTGACGCGCAAATAAAGAAATGATGGGAAAGGAGAGAGACTAGGAGGGATTCCAGAGGGTGAGCGTGCTGTCCAGTCGCTAGTATAGAGAGCTTCAAAAACAAATCGAATACCTGACATACATGCAGCTACTCCAGACGTGGGCCTCTTGGTCAACATGCAGGCACGGATCCATATAGAAAAATGACGGACGAGATTGCACAAGCACGCCATAAGGCCCAGGCGAAATCCGCATTCGCAGTAGTGCCCAGTCTGTCTCACGTTTGGAAAGAAGACATTGCCACAAACCCAGAGGACTGGGAGCTGCTGCTGTCCTACCTTGTGCGTGTTGATTCTGGCAGGTTCTGCATCGCTAGGCTCTTCCGTGTCTTCGATGAGCACTCCTTTAGGCCCTGTTTGTTTCTAGAGTTTTTGTGGGGATTGGTGGGGATAATCCTCTAGTGTATTGGGTGAAACCCCAAACTTCACCCAATCCCCTAGGGGATTGGGGATCAATCCACTAGGTAGGGGTAGTGTATTGAATCCTCTAGTGGATTGAGAAAAAATGAACTAGAGTTTAGGGATTTGTGGGGAAAGGTGGGGATAAAACATGTCCAATACACTAGAAACAAACGATGTTTTGAAGTTTAGGGTTTCATCCAATCCACTAGAGGATTATCCCCACCAATCCCCACAAAAACTCTAGAAACAAACAGGGCCTTAGGCCTTATTTGTTACTAGTGTATTTTAGAGGATTGGTGGGGATAATCCTCTAGTGGATTAGGTGGGGATCCAATCCATTAGGTAGGGGTAGTGTATTTGATCCCCTAGGGGATTGAGAAAAAATTAAGTAGAGTTTGAGTATTGGTGGGGAAAAGTGGGGATAAAACATGTCCAATACACTAGAAACAAATGATGTTTTGTGATATGTGGGGATTTCGGGGTTTGACCGGGATAATCCCACCAATCGCTAAAAAACTCTAGAAACAAACAAGGCCTTATCAAGGAGGAATTTGCCGTGTTCACGGGCGTGGAGTTGGAGACAGCTGACGCCGAGATCCAGATGGTCAAGCATAAATCCATACGCTACAACTTTGATGGCAAGCTGCTCCACTTGGTATGTTAAGTGGAGTATTAGGTCCACAAAATAAACTGACATCATTTCTATTCCAGGTTTTGATGAAATTTCTGGCAGTTGCAATTTTCAATTACTGGCAGGCGCAATTGAATACTAGAACGCGGCTGAAGCATTTAGATTGCTAGCTTGATTGTTCATTTTTTTAAGCACCTCACTGTTGTATTGTAACTGAGCGTCGTAATTTAAATGGATCGTGTATTTCCCCGGTAGGAAATATGTTTACAAAGAGTATATGTAGGTACTACTGCAAAAGCTTAATTCTGCAACCAGCTCAGTACCTCTCCCCCGCACCTAGACTGAACATGCATTGTGTTTTTTTCGTAAACAGAGAGTTTGCTTTTAGATATGACTCACTAAATTTACTTTTGAATAACATCATGTCGAACTTGGTTATGTACCATGCTATTAGGCTAGCTATTGTGTCCCTTATGAACCGTGGTGTAAACTCAGAAGGTCTGAAATCTTTATCTCAATGTTATGTATTCTAAAAATACATTTAGCTGCTGGACGTACTCACCATTTTCACACAAGAAATCAAACCGGTATCAACCATAGCCCATAGGTGTTTTGGACTGTTGCTTAAGGTGTTAACACGGACAAAAACATATGAAACCTATGATAACTATAAAGGATCCAACAATGCGTATTCTGTTCTAGTATTAAATCAAACCGGTATCAACCATAGCCCATAGGTGTTTTGGACCGTTGCTTAAGGTGTTAACACGGAAAAAAACATATGAAACCTATGATAACTACTCACTCCGTCCAAAAATAAGTGTCTCAAGTTTGACAAAAGTGGATGTATCTATACATGGTTGGACGGATGGAGTATAAAGGATCCAACATTGCCTATTTTGTTCTAGCATTAATTTCTGTTTTCCTCTATGCTGATCCTTTGATCAATTCTCTATGGACAGGTTTAAACAATCCTTAATGATCCTCAGCCCGTTGAACCTACTCATAAGAATTTTCCAATAGGCAAGGCAACGAGAAACTTTTTTTAAATAATAAGTAACTTGATTTGTAACAGTGCAGTAGCATGCCATGTTCTTTTTGTTGTTACAAATAACGCACATTGCGGAAGAGTGCTTAGGATAGCTGGGATCTCTTTATGACAATCTGCAATCTCTTCTCTATGCAAAGTGTTGTGAACGATCAACATTTAAATGGCATGAATTTAGTTTTGGTGCAATTGATTGTAAAAGGCTCATGGAACTTCTCACATTTACAGATTGTTTTGTTCTTAACTCTTCTCACAAGTGGTACTGGTGTAGTCTTTTAAAGTGTAAAGAGGGTCAAAGGAAGTTTCCCGTGGATGTATTTCATCAGAAGTCAGGTGTTGGTCTTCTGAAGAAAGTGTAAAGATCTTTAAAGCTACTTCCGTTGGAATGCATTTCCTCAGAAGTCGGGCATTGTGTAAAGACTGTTAAAACTACTTCAGTGGGATGTATTTCCTCAAAAGTCAGATACGGATGCTTAGATAACTTGCTTCCTTATGTCCTTTTGCATGATGCACCAAATGCTTATTATTCGGCAGAGTTCGAGCAAAGGTAAATTGAAATCGCCAACAAGGGGACCAAATTTGATGGTTTCATTTTTATGATCATTTCACTTTTATCAATCCATTTATTTGGCATTTAGCAGTAGCTCTATAGACCATCTTCATGCCTTCGGGAATGTTCATCAACCATTTTATTGCTGTCATTGTACAAGCAATAAAATCCTTCAAAATAGATGAGAATGATTCCCAGACTCTCCCGCCCACAAGATAAATTTCTCAACTTAGCAAGCACAAACCAGCAACGGCTACACACCTTATGTAAGAGTAGGATCAAACTGGAATTCAAACTTGGTAAGAGATTGGCTACGTACTAGGCGCTGATTGGGCAAAATAGTCGACATGAAGGCTTAATTGACAGAAGTGAGATTATAGCAAAAGCTAATGGATTCAGCATTTATGTTTGTTAGAGTAAGAAAAAATTGTGGAACCGTGAAAGACATGAAATTAATAATACCTCCTAAAAGTCTAAAACTACCAGTGGACTTCCATATTGGCGCCTGAAATTAACATATTTTTTACTATGCTGGCGCAGGTATATAAGAACATCCGGAAATTAACTTAAAAGAACATCCGGAAAGTAACTTAATTAACCAACCGTAGAACTTTAAATGGGTGACCATGATCACTAAAATGTAAAGAGCGAGCAACACCTAAATCACGCAGTCTGGCACACAAGAGGCACAAACAAAGAAGATAGACGAGGAAATGCCGAGCAAATTCAGACAATTTTGGTCTTGCTCCAAATTTAGAGGTCAAGTTTCAAACCCATGCAACAAAACATACCATATCCATATTCAATGCTATAGCAACAATAGTTTAGATGGTACAATCCAAGTAAAAGTCTTCAAATTCTAGTTTCACGTGATTCCTGATGGCAAAATCCAGACCTAGTTGGCAGCAGCTCTCTTCCTGGGGGCAGCCTCGGTCCCTGAATTGAGATTCAACAGAACAAAACTACCATCAGAATTGGTCTAGATTTAACAGATTCAATGTGTACCCTTGGATGTGAACGTCAGGTACCTTCTCTGAAGTTACTCTTGAACCTGCGAGCCACGTGACGCATGTACCTCATCCTTCCTGTTCCGGTGGTCTTGCGCCTGATGGCCTTCACACTCCAGTTGTCTGAAATATAGGATCACTAAGTTAACACTGGGAAAATCCAGAATAATACAAAATTGTAAAAGCAAAAAACATGGAGCATTAGTCTTACACGGCAGAGCAAGGTGCTACCCAAACAACATAACACAGCACACTGGTTTTACAACATACACGGGGACGGAAAGACGGGGATACGCATACGGGGATACGGGATACGGCATTTTCCAAAAACAGCCATTCAGGGATATGGCGAGTATATATAAAATAAAATAAAATATGCCATGTAATATAGTCAAGACAGAAAATTAATGAGAAAAAGATCAGAAAAGAGAAAACTTCTCTCCAAGTCTCCATGCTCTCTACACAAGGCCCACAGCCCAAGAGAAAACTTCTCTCCCAAGTCTCAAGACAAAAAACTCTACACAAGGCCCACAGCCCACTCAACCTGACCTGAACCCTAAGGACCACGCTCACGAGTCACGACCCCCAGTGGATCAATCCCAACACCATCATCTCCCCCCAGCGCTCGATGCGCCGCCTCTACTTCCTCCCCTCTCGTCTAGCTCGCCTCCCTTCTCTCCAAGTCTACATGCTCTCTCCCCCAGCAGCCCATATCCCTTGAGCTACCGCCGCGAACAGGAGCTCCCTCGCGGGTGAGCTGGTCACAGCTGCTGCCGTTGCATGCAGGCGATGATGGGAGCCCCGCCACTCTTCTGCGCAGCGACGCCACGCATCAGCACCGCCGCGTCGTCACCCTCCACAAGGGCCTGCTCCAGTTCACCTCCTCGTGGCTCCTCTGCCGTATCCCAAACGTGTGCCCCCCGTATCCCTGAATTGTTTTTTTTTTAATTCGAATTTCGGGGATACTGCAAATTCGCGTATCCCTGCGTATCCCCGTATCCCCACGGCAGTTCGGCAACATCTGCCGTATCCATGCTTCCCAGCAAACAGCCACTACGATATTTATTTTTCATTCCAGTAGTGCATGAGCTACATTAATTAATGGAAAAGATGGAACAGTTAAGATTGTGATCAAGAAGTAACCAGAGGAAGTTTGGACCACACAATAAAAGATAAAAGATGGAGAAATCATCAGAAACAGAACAACAAATCTCGGATGTGTAACTTCTGCCATATTGTGGCAGTTTGTTCATCTTGAAACAAGGAAATGCAGAAGACATACTTGGGACATTAAAAAGGAAAGAATCTTTAGAGCAACATCGAAAGTAAGTTAAAGCAAGAAGTGAAACCAAATTGTATTTTAAGTTTTAACAGATTAAGGTAAATGAAACAAAGCATGGAGAAATCATGAGACTTAAAACTACGAATCAGAGGAGTTTAACTCCTGTCATATTGTTGCAGTTTATCCATCATCACATGAACCACAAACAAAAACCAGTCAATCCAAAGACATAGGGATCACAAAACAAAAACATGGAATATTGAATACCAGCCACTGGGTATAAAACTTTTCACCAAAAAGGATTATTAAACCATATGTTATAGGAAGATAGAAGGACTTTCTTCTGTACATGAAGATAAAATGCACAAGCACAAAGTGTTTTGAGGTAACATACTAACATCAGAGACTTAAATACTAAGAATCAGAGGAGCATAGCTCCATCATATTGTTGCAGTTTATTCCTCATCACTTGAACCTCACAGATTTAATCAAGCATGAATAACAGAAGATGAAGTTTATGTATATATGGGAATATAAACATACATAGTAAGATTAAAAATATTAGTGCAATTTTAAGCTCAGCAAATGTTACGATAAATCAAAAGGAAGTAGGTTCATACGAAAAGGAAACTCCACTTCAGCAAAGTAACAAATCATGTAGACGATAATTTTAAACAATGTAGATAACTGAACAAACTGAGCAGACAACGCCTACGCAATTCTCTCACTCGTATTACAGGCAATATAGCTGTTAAAACAGGCATGTAGCAACAGAGGATTGAAACCAAAATTACTGATCAGAATATGAAATATCTTCTCATCAATGCCATGGCATCTCTGAAGTCTGACATGCGTTGTAGATTTCATTATTCATCATAGCATTTTTGCAATTGCGGACAAAAACTTACGATTCATGAAAAAAGCTACCGTATGTACTATCCCAAACTTAATCATGGAAGGCCAGCTACAAATGAGTGCACTTCAATAACAGGCCCGACGTCCTAAACATCGAATGAACAATACAGCGACAGGGGCAGATGCTATAGCTAAACTAATTAATCGACTTACTATCATCCACATGGTTTCTTGCAACTCTAAGAGGGGCAGTAACGACGTCCTTCAACAAAGTCGGTATCACGTCACAGACATAGAACAAGAGCTAATCACGATGAATGTTGAGACTGCGATCACAGCACATCATGCCACGCCTTCAAGTTACAGACCTAGCATTCGAAGAGAATAGCTATGGGGCTCCAAAGAATGGCAAGCCCATAGCAATCGCACAATCTAGGCAAACACTGTCTCGCACAAGCAGTGCACACCAGAATCAAACATCACATCTAGCTAGACCAACTAGGCATGAAGGAGGACGAGGAACCAAATATAATCCGGGATCTTACACTTGCGGATGCGGGCGGCGGGGTAGCCGCAGGAGGAGCAGGTGCTCTTCTGCAGGTGGAAGCTGCGACGGCCGCAGCGGATGCACAGCGTGTGCGTCTTGTTCCGGCGCTTGCCGAAGCTGCC
The DNA here is from genome assembly GCA_947311845.1 of Poa pratensis. Taxonomy (NCBI): domain Eukaryota; kingdom Viridiplantae; phylum Streptophyta; class Magnoliopsida; order Poales; family Poaceae; genus Poa; species Poa pratensis. The sequence continues at coordinate 19,677,780 of CAMZMU010000110.1, forward strand.
CGTACCCTTCGTCTGCGCGCCAGCAACACAAAACAACAGGGTCAGGATCACGGATCTAGACGAGGAGGAGGAAGCCGGGATTCCGACGAGAGGCGCCGCGATTCGCTCACCATTTCGCCTTGTCTTGCCGCCGCTGCGCCGCCGCCGAGGAAGTGGAGAAGAAGAACGAACCAAAACCTAGCGGTGCGACAAGGATTTATAGAGCGGAGAGCGAACTGCCCACGTTAGTAGGCCGGCCCGTGGGCCCTTCGCTTATTTTGTGGGCCTGTGTTGCTAGACGATGACGCCCATAAGGCCCAATTTGTGAAGCCCAAACGGGTCCAAACACTCAAGCAGAACCCACCCTAAAAAAACAAAATCAAGCAGATTCTGCCCTTGTCCTTTCTGGAAAAAAAACTGCTGCTGCCCTACTGCCGCCGGCAGAATGGCCGCCGAGCGAGACGGCGGCGATGTAATGCCCTTGTCGTCAGTAGATAGCTATGCGTTTGGGGATGGGGTGTGAATCAACTTGGGGAAGAAGGGAGGAACAAGGCAGGTAGGAGACAATTTCTATTGAATATATATCTCCTCTTTACAATTGGAACCCTGGGCTTATAGCATGCTCATGGGAGCTCCTATATAACGCATTAAGCCTCATGTACAAACCCGCCGGTCTTTTGCTACCACGGACTTGCTTCTAACAATCACCCTCGTCTCCAGTGTTGGCGGTTGAAAACCTAAGTCCCATCCTCTACGATTTCCCACCCGCATCCGATGCACTCTCCCCTAAACTTTGGGATCACCTCCGCCGGTGATGTCGAGCTATTTCCCGTCTCCATCGAGGTGTGATGCCGTCGTCGATGACCATGGCAGGTCGGCCTATTAGCGTTATGGGGTACGTGTCATCTACCTAGAGGACACAATGATAATTGTATAGAAATTGCCCATGCTCCCGCATCTTATGCTCACTCACTCGTACAAAGCGCAAGGTGCACCTGATGGCAGACGCCGCCGTAGGAAGATCAATACGTGCAAAAGAGATGCACTTCCTTTCTTTACCATTCTTCTATCCAAGATTCCTTCAAGAAACACCCTTTAAGGAGTGCCCAATAAAAACTCTCGACAAAGGCCGTGGCACATGACAAACGGGCAGACTCCGGTGACCAGTAGTTTGCCTATTGGGCAATGAAGGGTGTAGATATGAGGAAAAAAAATAGAAAAGAAATCTTGCATGTTGACAATGATTTCTCTCACAAGTGTGCAAAATCTCAATATGTGGATAGGAGTACACTTTCAACTCTCCAAAATACATATTTTTGTAATTTTTTCTAGCTCATCATACAAATAATTTCACATCGTGGTTTTCCGTACTTGTAGGATGCATCATTGACTGCATCCATTTTTTTTAGATTGTTCTAAAACTTGTAAATATAATTTTGATTTTTTAATATAGAGAGCACTGGAACTCGGTAGGCAGTGACTTTTCAAAAGAAAAACTCTATTACACTTTTTTTTAACAATCTCAAGACAGTAAAGGTGATGCCCTTCATATTGCGAGGACCGTAGCTCAATCAAAAAGTGGATTAATTAGTATTTTACATCCATTATGGGACATGCTCAAGTCAAAGCTAGCTTACTACACGTAGTTCAGGGCCCTTTTGTTTGGGCGTGGAAAAAAGCCAGGTGAATGAAACAAAGGGGTTAGCTGCGCTGTGGGCTTTTACCGAAGCAGGTTGCTCTTCCCACGTACGAGAAAAAGCACGTCTGGACCTGCTTCCCGAGCTTTTGCTCCTTTAGCCGAACAGGTACACCGGTTTACCCCTTTTCCTTCACATTTTTACCTTCGCACCTGGCAGCCTCGCACATGCCCGTCCCGCACCAGCAGGTGGACGTCACAGGCAGCTTTTGTCCACACGTGCGCGAGAGCAACAAATCTCCGTGCGTGTCCGCGCTGTGCCACCGTGCGTCCGACGTCAGTTGCTCATGCAACTCTTTGATCAGCTAGCTATTTTCTCTTTGATCAACTAGCTATTTCCTTTTGATGAAATCAGCTACTCCGTAGCTATTTCGACACGTACGTGCACGCACTCCTGCTGTCCATCAGTTGTTCATGCAGCTCGGTACTTTGTTTCTGAAAATGTATGGCACATTATTTTGTAGATGGAGGACAAATCACACTTTCTTTGATCAATTTTAATTTTCAAAAAAGTATGTACCAATTTCATCGCAAGAAAAATACCTATGAAATTCTTTTAATTTCAATGATCCATATGTCTTTTATTACATCTATATAACCAAAAACACACGTTCTCACAAATTCGAGGACATTTCAGACAATACACCAGTTTACAGTCAGACAGCCAGCTGGTTTGCCAAAGACCTCCACTCAGAAAAGCAGCTTCTCCTGGACAGCAGCTTTTCTGCACAGCACCCACAGCCAGCCACAGCCAGCCCAAACAAAAGGGCCCTCAGTAGGCTGTTCCTTGTTTCTCCATCACGGCTGACGCTCGTCTCAAAGCAGCATCACGGATGACGCACGATATTTCCCCGTCCATGCGCCAAACACGAGCGCTATATATACACTTGCGGCATCCTGCTGTGAGATCAATCCCGCAAGCTAGCACCCGACGACAAACAATCTAAGCATTCAAGATTTCAAGGTACGAACTACCATGGCCGGCGGAGACGACCCGAAGCTGCTCGGCACATGGCCAAGCCCGTTTGCCATCAGGGTGAAACTCGCGCTCGCCGTCAAGGGCCTGAGCTACGAGTACGCGGAGGAGGACCTCGCCAACAAGAGCGAGCTCCTGCTCAGCTCCAACCCGGTGCACAAGAAGATACCGGTGCTCATCCACAACGGCGTGCCGGTTTGCGAATCTGATGCGGGTGGAGGCCCGATCTTCACGGATTGAGATGAATTTGGGAAAAAACGCGAAGAACACGAAGAACGAGAGGGGAAAACCAAAAACAAGATAACTAGCAAAGCAATTAGGATGAATTCAACCGGTAACCAAACCCCAAGGGCAGTCCCCGATTCTCAATCTCGAAGCAACCTTACTCTTAGGATTGTTTCTCTCACCGGTTAATCTCACCGGTCCAATCGAGTCACTCAAAGAGGAAAGATTGGCAAGTAATCGTAACTACAAGAAGAGACCTTGAATCCACTAAAGGGATCATCTCCACAAGGGGAGGTCTTGATTCATCTCCACAAGGGGAGGCCTTGATTCATCTCCATAGGAGGCAACACCAACATAGTGTGGAAAGGAGCAAAGCTCAACTCAAAGTCTAATCTTAGTCTAACCCTAGATCTGAAGTGGGAGGCACCTATTTATAGTCTAGAAGCGAAAAGGTAGATGAGTGGCTAGGATTACATGGCTTTAAGGCCAACACAACACACAGGCTCGCGCAATCCCGGTAGTATCGGAGGTATTGGGTCGGTAGTACCGACGGAAGTCAACTTAGCTCGCCTGGTTGCGCAGGTCCGGTAGTACCGGCGGTGAAGGCCCGGTAGTATCGGCGGCAGCGGTAGTACCGGCTCGAACCCCGGTAGTACCGCTTAGCTTCGGACGCGACACCCGTAGCTCCGGAGGTTCAGCGGTAGTTGCTCCGGTAGTCGAGACGGTAGTACCGGTCGTCTCCGGTAGTACCGGACGGTCGGCTCCGGTAGTACCGGCCGACGGAATTTCTTCCTCTTCATCCTCATCTTCTTGGCCCGACCCTCGTCCATCTTCATCACTTGGTAGAGTAGCTTCATGAGTGTTGTACCTTAAAACACACAAGGTATCCGAATGAAGTAGCAACCCATTCAAAGGGGTGTCGAAATCACACATAGAGAGGAGCGAGGTCACCTTTTCATGAAGTGTCTTGACTCTTGATCTTGTCATCGGACCATTTGATGGTGTTGGTGTTGTGTGCCTAGGTTGCACTACATCATCTCCCCCCCCCTTGGAAAGAGTCGTCCTCGACTCTTCGCTCTCATCATCACTTGAATTCCATGGTAAGGCGAGATGTCGGCGACGTTGAAGGTGTCATGTATGCCGTACTTGGACTTGGGGACGTTGAGCTTGTAGCATTGTCGTTGATGCGCTTGATGACCTTGAACGGTCCATCTCCTCTTGGTGCTAGCTTGGACTTTCTCTCGTCGGGGAAGCGGTTTTTGCGTAGATGTAGCCAAACTAGATCACCTTCTTCAAAGATCATGGGGCGCTTGTTCTTGTTCATCTTGGTGGCATGGAGTTCATTGTGCTTCTCAAGCGTAGTTCTTGTGTCTTCATGTAGTTTCTTCATATAAGCGGCGCGCTTGTCGAAGTCCATGTTGACTTGCTCACGGAGTGGAAGTGGTAGCATGTCTAGCGCGGTGTAGGGGTTGTAGCCATAGACGACCTCGAAGGGTGTTCTCTTTGTTGCGCGGTGTAGTGCTCGATTGTAGGCGAACTCGGCGTGTGGGATGCACTCTTCCCAATTCTTCAAGTTGGGCTTGATCAACACACGAAGGAGTGTGGATAGGCTTCGGTTCACCACTTCGGTTTGACCATCGGTTTGAGGGTGGTATGCGGTGGAGAATAGTTGCTTGATTCCCATCTTGGCCATCAAAGTCTTCCAAAAGTAACTCACGAACTTGACGTCACGATCCGACACAATGGTCTTGGGCACTCCATGAAGACGGACGATTTCCCTAAAAAACAAAGTAGCAATATGTGAAGCATCGTCGGTCTTGTTGCATGGTATGAAGTGTGCCATCTTAGAGAATCGATCAATGACGACAAATATGGAATCCTTGTTTGTTTTAGTGTGTGGGAGTCCTAAGACAAAATCCATAGCTATGTCGGACCATGGGTGATGTGGAATAGGCAAAGGTGTGTATAAGCCATGAGAGTTTAGAGTAGACTTAGCTTTGAGACATGTTGAACATCGTCGAACTAAGCGATCCACATCCGGTACATCCTTGGCCAATAGTAGTTTGTGGAGAGCATTGCAAAGGTCTTGTCACGTCCAAAGTGTCCCATTAAGGCGCCTCCATGCGATTCCTTCAAAAGGACCAAACGAAGCGAAGACTCGGGTATGCATAGTTTGTTAGCCTTGAACAAAAATCCTTTGTGCAAATAGAAATCATCAATGCCTTTATGTTCCGTGCACATGGCAAAAATTGGACCAAAGAAAGTGTCCGTGGCATAAAGATTCTTGATCTCATCCAAACCCAAAACATTGATTTCAAGATGCGTAAGTAGGTTGGTTTTGCGGGATAGAGCATCCGCGACAACATTCTCTTTGCCCTTTTTGTACTTGATGACATAGGGAAAGGATTCGATGAACTCAACCCACTTAGCATGTCGTTTGTTTAAACTTGTTTGAGTTTTCAAAAACTTCAAGGACTCATGGTCGGAGTGGATGACAAACTCCTTAGGACGAAGGTAGTGTTGCCAAACATCTAAAGCTCGAATCAAAGCAAACAATTCCTTGTCATAGATGGGGTAATTCAAACGTGCTCCATCAAGTTTTTCGCTATGGTAAGCAATTGGTCTACCATTTTGCATAAGCACGGCTCCAATGCCTAAACCACTAGCATCACAATGAATTTCAAATGTTTTTGAAAAATCCGGTAAAGCAAGAAGGGGAGCTTCGGTTAACAACCTTTTGAGCTCATTGAAGGCAAAATCTTGCTCATGGCCCCAAATGAACGGAACATTTTTCTTTGTAAGTTCATGTAGAGGGCAAGCAATGGTGGAAAAGTTCTCAATGAAAGGCGATAGAATCCGGCAAATCCAAGAAAACGTCTCAACTCGGCAAGTGACATAGGAAATGGCCAATTGCGAATTGCGTTGATTTTTGTTTCATCAACTTCAACTCCTGGAAGAAACAACAAAGCCCAAGAAAACAAGCTTGTTGGTTGCAAAGGTGCATTTGGAAAGATTGGCATAAAGCCGTTCATTGCGAAGAGCCAACAAAACTTGAGCAACATGTGAAGTGTGCTCATCCAAAGATTTGCTATAGATCAAGATGTCATCAAAGTATACTACAACAAATTTTCCAATGAAAGGTCGCAAAACATGGTTCATAAGACGCATAAATGTGGAAGGTGCATTGGAAAGACCAAATGGCATGACTAACCATTCATAAAGACCAAGTTTAGTTTTGAAAGCGGTCTTCCATTCGTCACCTTCACTCATTCGTATTTGGTGGTATCCACTCTTAAGATCGATTTTGGAAAAGATGCAAGCACCACTAAGCTCATCCAACATGTCATCGAGGCGAGGGATAGGGTGGCGATACCGTACGGTTATGGCGTTGATGGGGCGACAATCCATGCATAGGCGAAGGTGTTGTCGGCCTTGGGAACGAGGATCACGGGCACGGCGCACGGGCTCAAGCTTTCTCGAATGTGACCCATGGAAAGGAGCTCTTGTATTTGCCGCTCAATTTCCTTGGTCTCCTCGGGGTTGGTGCGGTATGGGGCACGGTTCGGTAGAGGGGCGCCGGGGATGAGGTCGATGCGGTGCTCAATGCCGCGTAGAGGAGGTAGTCCCGGTGGCACTTCTTGGGAAACACGTCTTCAAATTCCTGCAAAAGAGACATCAAAGGAGGAGGAAGGTTTGTGAAGTGTTAGTCAAAGAAACCTCTCCCTTGCATATGAGGACATAGTGGAGGGTGGATGGGTTTTCTCTCAACTCTCTCATCTCTCTTTTGGTGGCAAGCAAGGACATGCTTTGTGGAACTCTCTTGTATGTGTACTCTCATTTGGCTTTGGCACTCACTCACATTTTGGTGGATCTCTCTCTCACCCTTCTCACTAGAAGCTTTCTCTTGTTGTGCTCTTGCTATGTCTTGGCGTTGTCGGCAATCACTTGGCTTGGTGTCATGGGACGGAGGACAAAGTTCTTGTTGTTGCTCTTGAAGCTATAGTAATTGGTCCTTCCATCATGCATTGCACCCTTGTCATATTGCCATGGGCGTCCAAGAAGCAAGTGACAAACGGACATAGGCACAACATCACAATCAACGGTATCTTCATATGCTCCAATCTTGAAGGACACTTGTACCATGTGTTGGATCTTGACGGATCCGGAATCACTCAACCATTGCACATGGTATGGGTGTGGATGCTTCTTGAACTTCAAGTTGAGCTTATCACAAAGCTCTTTGCTAGCTAAGTTGTGGCAACTTCCACCATCGATGATGACCTTGATAGACTTTCCATTGATTCCCGCTCTTGTTTGAACAAATTGCATCTTTGGTCTTCTTCACTTGGACATTGGCGGTCAATGCTCTTGCCACAACCAATGAAGGGTTGTTATCGCCATCACAATAGATGTCATTGGATCTTCTTCAACATTTTGTTGCGGTGGCTTGGTTCAAAGCATGGTACTCATCTTCACTCATCGACTCATATTCTCCCATGTCGTTGACACCATGACCTTCTTGTTTGTGCACTCAAAGGATTTGTGTCCTTGTCCTCCACACTTGAAGCATTGCAATCCTCTTGTGCCGGGGAAGATCTTTGAGGTGTGTTGCTTGAGGGAGGTGCCTTCTTGAAAGGTTGAGTAGTTTGAGTGGATGGTGTAGAAACTCTTGGAGGACCTTTAGTGTTTGCTTGAGGAGGAGCTTGCGCGGATGTAGGCGTGGATGATGAAGGCTTGTTAGCGAAGAATGCCTTGGCCTTGAGGTATTTGAGCTCTTCAAGCACGTGACGCTCGGCCTTTGTGGCTTGATGGACTAGCTCAACCAAGGTGGCATAGGGTTGGAATTCCACAATCTTCTTGATGGGATAGTTGAGGCCATTCATGAAGCGAGCCATTGATTGCTCTTATCATGGAAATTTCCATCTCCTTATAGTACTCATCAACGGATTTCAACCCTTGCTTCAACTCTTGCAACTTCTTGTACAAGTCTCTAGTGTAGTGACTTGGCACAAAGCGCTTGTATATCGCTTCCTTCATCTCAACCCAAGTATTGATTGGTTGTTGATGGTTGTCCACACGTGAATCTTGAAGTTGTTCCCACCATAAAAGGCATACTCTTCGAACTCCATTGATGCTAAGGCAACCATCTTGTTTTCGGAGTAGTGTGACTCGGAAGATCTTGTCAACCTTGAGTGCCCATGAAGGTATGCTTCCGGGTCACTTGTTCCATAGAACTTGGGCATGTCAAAGCGAAGGTTGTTCAAGTTGTCATCATCTTCTCGACGGTTTGGAGGTGGGAATGCACGTCCATGTCTCCTTTGGTTGAGTCCATCATCAAGATGTTGGTTGGACTCCATATCACTTGATTCGGTGTTGTTGTGGTGGTGACGATCATGCGGACGCTCTTCGGTGACGAGGCTCATGGTGAGGATGGTGCTCTTGGTGTTGGCGAGGCTCATGGTGAGGATGATGCTCTTCATGGTTTCCATGCGCACGATTGTTGTGGTGTGGCCTTGAGGATGGCGGTGTCGACGGCCTTGTTCCCCATAGTCATGCGCACCCGGAACACCATTGTCATTGGCCAAAGGGTCTTGACGATCTTGATGTCGAGGTGGCGGTGATGGAGTTCGTTCACGACGTCCACCATTTGTCGATGTGGTTCTTGATGTCCATTGTCATGGTGCGCTCTAGGCGAAGGTGGGTGTTCCACTTCATGGCGATGTCTATCATGTGCGTCGCGCCTTGGAATGTCTTGACGAGCTTGTTGCGATTCTTCATGATGAGGGTCATGACGCGCATGTCTTGAGTGTGTGGACCTTGATATGCTTCTTATACGGTGGGAGCACGACGAAGAAGATAGATGTTGCGCAAGGTTGTTGATAGCTTTGGCACACGCGCCATTTGGTCATTGAAGTTGGCTTCTTTGCTTGAAGACGGCGCTCATAGCGACCTAGCCCATCTTGAACAAGATGATGAAGGCCCGCGAACTCGTTGTGTGTGACATAGCCAATGGCACTTCGACTTCCTCCATGGATATCATCCTCCGAACTTGAGCTTCCGTTTGTACTTCCCCTAAACATGATCTCAAGAACAAGTGAAATATGTGGAAATGGATAACCAAGAGAAACTATATCGAAAGAATAGAGTTGCTTGACGAAAGAGAATTTGGTTCTAACACCCAACACACACACTTATGAGGATCGGAAGGTATGAAGTGGCAAAAGAAACAAGCAAATCCGGCGAAAAGTCTATTGTCTAAGGTAGAGAAAATCCACAAAGATCAAATTATCAAAGAAACACCAACCATACAAATGAGCAAGAAATGCACACAAGGATAGATAAATTGACTTATGCAACCAAGAAGTGAGCTAATGAACCATATGATCCTAGCGAAGACTATAAGCTCGTGTTGCACAAGTACAAGGAGAGCCACTAGCTCGATTGCAATTTATTGGTGGGCTACTAGATTTGCACAACAATGCACAACCTACAAGATGTTCGTCGAGCTTGCGCGCTTCCTACAAGAGATATGGCAAGTGGTGGCTTCTTTCTTTTCTTTCCTTTGATTTGGCACTTTTTGCTTTTTTCTCTTGTCTCTTTGGACTCTTTTGCACACTCACTTCTTTGATACCAACAACAACATATATGATATATGAACTAGTGCATGTACTTTTGCTCGGAAACTACACGGTGCAAATGTGCAAAGCTCAAGCAATCATCAAGAGCTAGTCTCAATAGGACATGGTAATCGCAAAGATATAGTGTGGATTACAAAGGAATGTCAAGGGAAGATGTCGAGTTTGTGGTGTCGTCGTCGCTTGTCGTTGATGACGCGTTGTTGCGGAAGCTTGTCGAAGTCGTAAACGTTGAACACACCAGCAAAGGACTCAAACAACAAAGAGGAAATGCCAAAACGAAACGAGGAAAAGAAAATTTCTGAAAAATTCAGCTCCCGCGGCAGTACCGCTGATCTTGCTCCGATAGTACCGGCTGTCGCGCAACCCCGGTAGTACCGATGGTTATGTCCGGTAGTACCGGCGGCCAGAGATCTGGTGTTCTTGGTCGCGAAATTGGCGGAAATTGGGCTCGAAAAATTCTCGATTTCGTGGGAAATTGGCAAAATTGGGCATAGGGAACACAAACAAAGGTGGAGGTGATCTTAAGGCAATAGATCCATGGACTTAAACTACCAAAAACTCAACAAATCGACCGAATCGCTCGAATCCAAAATGGCTATTTTTGGTGGAAATTTTCGAATTTCTCAAAATCAAAGAAAAATTTGATGGATTTGGGGGTGGAAACACAAATCAACCCGTGTCAACCCAAGCTCTGATACCATATGATGCGGGTGGAGGCCCGATCTTCACGGATTGAGGCGAATTTGGGGAAAACGCGAAGAACACGAAGAACGAGAGGGAAAAAACCAAAAACAAGATAACTAGCAAAGCAACTAGAACGAATTCAACCGGTAACCAAACCCCAAGGGCAGCCCCCGATTCTCAATCTCGAAGCAACCTTACTCTCAGGATTGTTTCTCTTATCGGTTAATCTCACCGGTCCAATCGAGTCACTCAAAGAGAAAAGATTGGTAAGTAATCGCAACTACAAGAAGAGGCCTTGAATCCACTAGAGGGATCTTCTCCACAAGGGGAGGTCTTGATTCATCTCCACAAGGGGAGGCCTTGATTCATCTCCATAGGAGGCAACACCAACATAGGGTGGAAAGGAGCAAAACTCAACTCAAAGTCTAATCTTAGTCTAACCCTAGATCTGAAGTGGGAGGCACCTATTTATAGTCTAGAAGCGAAAATGTAGATGAGTGGCTAGGATTACATGGCTTTAGGGCCAACACAGCACACAGGCTCGCGCAGTCCCGGTAGTACCGGTGGTGAAGGCCCGGTAGTACCGGCGGCAGCGGTAGTACCGGCTCGAACCCCGGTAGTACCGCTTAGCTTCGGACGCGACACCCGTAGCTCCGGAGGTTCGGCGGTAGTTGCTCCGGTAGTCGAGCCGGTAGTACCGGTCGTCTCCGGTAGTACCGGACGGTCGGCTCCGGTAGTACCGGCCGACGGAATTTCTTCCTCTTCATCCTCATCTTCTTGGCCCGACCCTCGTCCATCTTCATCACTTGGTAGAGTAGATACTCCAAATTTAAGTTTATGTGTCTGTTTACACATAAATGTTCAACTTGTTTAAACTTTTGTTTCAAACAGAGTCCATATAAGATTAGGGAGCACAATATAACACATTTGTAACTGGACGAAAATCCGACCGTGCATTACTCTGGTTGAAATTCGGTCTGTGCCACTAATTTTATTTAAATTGTCACACCGAAATACAATCATTCGAACTATACAGAAATGGAACAGCAATAGTTGGTCATCGATTTTGGTGAAAACGGTAGCAAATCAGTTTACCAGAAGTATGTTTCAAAGCAAACTTTATAAATAAAATGAAATAATGATTTGTTCCATTCCACGTAAAGCTCAAACCCTCTGCTCCGGGACAGCTCGTGGAGATCCTTCTCCGGCCAGCGTCCGGCGTCCTCCGCACGTGCACGCATAGCAGCAAACAAGAAGTAGAGCGCGAGGCCCATGGAGAGGCCGGCGAGCACCCATCGGGCGACCTTGGGCGCCATGCTCGGCGCCACGCTCGCGACGTTCAGTGCGACCCAGGCGACCAGCTCCAGCGAGACCGCCCATGTGGCGAGGCCGACCCACCGCTGCTCGCACGCCGCCGACGCCGGGTCGGCGCCGGGGTCGCGCCGCAGGAGCTCGAGCTTCCAGAGGCAGATGCACAGCGCCGTGAGGGCGTACGTGGTGATGACCGCGAACCCGAGGTCGTATCCCGCGCGGTGCAGCCCCCACGCGAAGCCGCCGGCGAGGAGGAAACACAGCGTCTGCAGGAACGCGCTGCGGACCCATCCGGGCTGCGCCGGTCCTGGCCCTGGCCAAGGTGCGCCGACTTCGGCGATGGAGGGCCTTGCGCGACGAGGAAGGAACTCGCCGCGGGCTCCATGCGCGCCACTGCCTAGCGGGCGAGGTCTTCGTGAGCTTGAGTTGCAGCAACTGCCGGCCGGTGTATGCGGACGGCTGGCGGATTGCACTGCAGGTGTCGGCGCAGCGCGGGTGTTTGTCTGTTGCGAGCATGGGTTCCCTGGTTCTTGTAGGACTGACGCCGAGCAGCGCAGAGAAGCAGCTGGACAGCGACTGACTCTGTCAACGATTAGAGGCAAATAAGCAAGCGCGTCTAAGGAAAAAGTAACCCCGTCTAAGGAGTACTTATAAACTCTGGCCAAGTGGTCATTGACCAATTCTCTTATCATGTCTCTGTACTCGTGCTAATTCGTTTCTTCAGACATGTCCTATATACTCCTCTCTCTCTCTCTCTCTCTCTCTCTCTCTCTCTCTCTCTCTCTCTCTCTCTCTCTCTCTCTCTCATTGTAGTTTGTGAGAATAATCTCGCTCAAAAGATAAATTAATCTTGTGAGAAATCTTTAGCAAAATGAATCTGTCCAAAAAAAAAAAAACATTGCCCTATCGAAATCTCATGCGAAATGCCGTGGCGTTTGATTTGAGGTAGTACCCGCCAAGGTCAGTGGCTTTTGCCCCTGTTCCATGGTCGCCCATGAGCCCAGGTGCTGCCGGTTCAGCCCATAAGCTTGGCTATTCCCATTTTGATTAAACTTAAAATTAGAGTATCATCTAATATCATGTTATATTCTCAAAAAAAAATCTAATATCATGTTACTTGTACATAGTCATCATGAATAAATTAAGGCCACCACTCACATCCGGATGACAATTCTAAACTTGTGATCAATGCCCGTAACCAGTTCTCAAAATATTTGCAACACTATGAGATGGGTACAAATTCGAATACACTTTGACATTTACCATATGGCACGTGCAAAATTAAATCAGACGAAAAACTGTTTAATCATCACTTTGTGAGAAAAAAAATACATAACCACGTATCTTGGTAAGGAGGACACCTCAGCTAAGTTACATGTATAGACTTCAATTTCCAGAGATACCTAAAACTTTCATATTTGGTTATGCTTGTTAACTTGCACGTCGAAGAACCAAAGCTACGTATATGGAAGAATTTATCTCGTATAAATTTCACTGGAATTTATCATGACCTTGCCACAATTAGACCATAGCCAACTTCCCTTGTAGGGCATTTCATGCTGCAAGTCAGGACCGTATTAAGTCCCGCATGAACGTCACGTTCTCAAGACATTGGGCTACTCGCCATACTATCGCCTTGTGACGGACATTATGATACATATGTGGGTCTTGATTTCAGAGAGTGACATTTCATAGCTACTTATTTTTCGAGAACCGATCCTCCGAGCTATCCTTAATAAGGAAAGATCTGCAATGGAACAAATGTTTCTTCGTCGCCATAACGCCTCACAAAGGGTGTGAATCACTAGGCTTTGAGATAGCTCTTGAGCCAATATATTTTTTTGTTTTTGGATATATAAATGAGACAAAATATAGTTTTGGCGCAAGTTTTTTCGTGTTCCAATGTGATTTCTCATTACGACGTTCACGCTTCCCCTGCGTGAGTGTATTGCGGGCCGGGGTAAATGGGAAGCAAAATGTAACAACGAATAAGCAAAAATAATACTCCCTCTGATCAAAAATAAGTGTCACAATTTTGAACTAGTGTTAGTTCAAAATTGTGACACTTATTATGGATCAGACGGAGTATCAAAATCATGTAGATTTAAGGGGTCTGCTAGAGATGCTCTAAGAAAGTTTGGGTTCGGTCTACACTCTACTTCTCGATTTATCGGCGGCGCTACTCATAATGCATATTGAGGTTAGAGAGTGAGATATATTTACACACACAGAAAATAGTGGGATATATTTATACTCCAAATTTAAGTGTTTGTGTTGTTAAGTGTCCAATTATTTTGAACTTTTGTTTCAAACAGAGTCCAAATAAGATTAGCGTCCACAATATAATACATTTGTAATTGGACAAAAATCTGACCGTCCATTACTCTCGTCGAAATTCAGTCTGTGCCAATTGTCACACCGAAATTCGGTTCGTTGGATATCGCACGAGCCTTTGATTCAGTCTCTTGGCGTTTTCTTCTGGCTGTCCTACGTCGTAGGGGGTTTGGACCGAATTTTATCAAGTGGGTAGGGATTTGCTTATCCACTGCTAGCACACGGATACTTGTCAATGGTTTCCCAGGCGAGCAGATTTATCATGCTAGAGGGCTTCGGCAAGGTAACTCGATTTCTCCACAGCTCTTCATTTTGGTCATGGAGGTGCTGACTGCAGTATTTGCTAAGGCGGAAGCGGCAGGAATTTTTGAATCCCTGAATCGTTGGGGTGTGAGACATCGCTTATCAGTTTATACAGATGATGTGGCGTTATTCATCAGGCCACTAGAGGCGGAGCTGACAGCGGCAAAGCAGCTGCTTGATTGTTTTGGCAATGCATCGGGTTTGGCTACTAACCTAAGCAAGAGTGTGATTGTGCCAGTCAGATGCAGAAAAGAGGAGGTGGAGCAAATGCAACCTGTTTTTCCATGCCAGCTTATGTAAATATATGGGGCTTCCTTTGTCACCTAGACAGCTGCAGAAAAAGGACTGGCAACCGCTGTTGGATGAACTTGCCAGGAGGCTCTCAACTTGGAAAGTTGCTATGCTTACGGAAGGAGGACGTCTGGTGTTAATCAACGCTGTACTAATGACCATCTCCATATACCACATGCTCTCTCTGGATCTTCCTCTGTGGGTCATTAAGCAGATAAATAAGATTTTTCGCTGTTTTTTCTGGCGTGGAACTGATGATGTGAAAGCTGGGCATTGCAAGGTGGCTTGGGATCAAATTTGCAAACCGAAGGCGATGGGTGGATTGGGTATTCACAACCTGAGAATGCTCAATGATGCTCTCCGTATTAGGTGGAGATGGCTGGAGAAAAATGGACCTTTTAGGTCTTGGAATGGACTGCAACTGGCGATTTCACCCACTGCTGAAGCCATGTTCCATGCAGCCACGGATTGTTCAGTAGGCAATGGTGAACTGACACTCTTTTGGTATGACTGCTGGCTGGGAGGACGCAGTGCCGTCAACATAGCGCCGGATCTAATCGATTTCATCAAACCTGCAAGTGCGCTACGCATGACGGTTGCTCAGGCCTTGGATGATCACCACTGGATTAGCACAGTCACTGCCTCACTGGTACCCTATCGGTGTCGGCCATTGTGCAATTCATTGAACTTTGGCAGGCCATCAACATAGCACCTCCCCTGTCTTTGGAAGTGGACACCTTCAGGTGGAAGTTTACAGCGAATGGTTGCTACTCTGCCCGGTCTGCATACAATGCTTTTTTATGTGGAAACACTGAAGCTGATTACGCTGAGAACCTCTGGAGCAGTTGGGCGCCTCTGAAGGAAAAACTGTTCTTCTGGCTTGCTCTCCGAAACCGCTGTTGGACATGGGACAGATTGAGGAGAAAAGGCTTGCAGGCCCCTCAGTTTGTTTGCTCTGCAATCAATTGCCTGAAACCATCGATCACCTTCTCCTGCAGTGCCCCACGGCACGATCGATTTGGTTTCAGGTTCTGTCAGATAGAGGTCTGACTGCTTACTGCCCAACACCTGCAAGCTCTTTGAGGAAATGGTGGTCGGAGCTTAGGTCGTGTCGACCAAGGAAGAAGAAACGGAGCTCACAACCTTGGCAATTGCGGTCTGTCGACGCCTTTGATTAGAGAGAAATGATAGAAATTTTGAAAGGAAAAAGGCAACTGTCAGTGTAATAATCAGGCTCATTCGCGATGAGTTCGAGCTATGGGCGAAGGCTAGAGAAAAGGTGGGTAGTCGGGAGGAGTAGTTTTAGTTCGGCTGGCTGTTTTCAGTAGGGTGTTGCAGTATTGTGTTGCGTTGTAACTGAATGTTGTAACCCCCTTTCTCCTTTCTTTATGCCATGACATGACACCGAAATACAGTCATTCGAACTATACAGAAATGGAACAGCAGTAGCTGGTCATCGATTTTGGTGACAACGATAGCAAATCAGTTTACCAGAAATACGTATGTTTCAAAGCAAACTTTATAAATAAAATGAAATAATGGATTGTTCCATTCCACGTAAAGCTCAAACCCTCTGCTCCGGGGACAGCTCGTGGAGATCCTTCTCCGGCCAGCGTCCGAAGTCCTCCGCGCGTGCAAGCAATGCAGCAAACAAGAAATAGATCGCGAGGCCCGTGGAGAGGCAGGCGAGCACCCACAGGGCGACCTTCAGCGCCAGGCTCGGCGCCACGCTCGCGACGTGCAGCGCGACCGAGCCGACCAGCTCTAGCGAGGCCGCACATGTGGCGAGGCGGACCCGCCACCGCTCGCACGCCGCCGACGCCGGGTCGGCGCCGGGGTCGCGCCGCAGGAGCTCGAGCTTCCAGAGGCACATGCACAGCGCCGTGAGGGCGTACGTGGTGATGACCGCGAACCCGAGGTCGTATCCCGCGCGGTGCAGCCCCCACGCGAAGCCGCTGGCGGGGAGGAAACACAGCGTCTGTAGGAGCGCGCTGCGGCCCCATCCGGGCTGCGCCGGGCCCTGGTCCTGGCCGAGGTGCGCCGTCTTTGGCGATGGAGGGTCTTGCGCGACGAGGAAGAAAGTCGCCGCGGGCTCCATGCGCGCCGCTGCCTACCAGACAAGGTCTTCGTGAGCTTGAGTTACAGAAACCGTCGGCTGATGCGCTCGCGGGTGTTTTTGTTTGTTGCGAGCATGGTTGCCCTTGTTCTTGTAGGCCTGACGCCCAGCAGCGCAGAGAAGAAGCACGACAGAGACTGACTGTCCACGATTAGAGGCAAATCAGCAAGCGCTTCTAAGGAAAAAATAACCCCGTCTAAGGAGAAAAGATATAGTTATGCTTCTGACTTTTGAACTCTGACCAAGTTGTCATTGACATATTCTCTTCTCATGTCTCCGTAGTCGTGCTAGTTCCTTTCTTCACAAAGAAACAGCAACCTGTCCTATCTAACCATATCTCTCTCTCTGTGTGACTCCGTCTTATTGTAGTTTGTGAGAATAATCTCGCTAAACGACAAATTAATCTTGTGAGAAATCTTTAACAAAATGAATCTGTCACAAAAAAAAATTTGCCCTATCGAAATCTTATGCGAAATGCCGTGGCGTTTGCCCTTGTTCCATGGTCGCCTATGGGCCATGGACGCTTCCGTGGCTGGCCAGAGCCACTAGAGGCGCTGCCGGTTCAGCCCATAAGGGTTGGCTATTCCCATTTTCATTAAACTTTAAATTAGAGTATTATCATCTAATATCATGTTACTTGTACATAGTGATCATGAATAAATTAAGGCCACCACTCACATTCTAATGAGGATTCTAAACTTGTGATCAATCCCTGTAACCAGTTGTCAAAATATTTGCAACACTATGAGATGGGTACAAATTCGAATACACTTTGACATTGACCATATGGCACGTGTAAACTTACATCGGACGAAAAACTGTTTAATCATCACATTGTGAGAAAAAACCACATTACCACGTTATTCTTGGTAAGGAGGACACCTTAGCTAAGTTACACGTAAAGATTTCAATTTCCATAGATACCTATAACTTTTATATTTGTTTGTGGTTGTTAACTTGCACGTCGAAGAACCAAAGCTCCGTATATGGAATCCACTGAGAATTTATCTCGTATAAATTTCACCGGAGCCAACTTCCCTTGTAGGGCGTTTCATGCTGCAAGTCGAGACCGTATTAAGTCCCCCCCCCCCCCCCCCCCCCCTGAACGTCACGTTCTCAAGACATTGGGTTACTGCATGGCCATAGTATCGCCTTGTGACGGACATTATGATACATATGTGGGTATTGATTTCAGAGAGTGACATCTCATAGCTACTTATTTTTCGAGAACCGGACCTCGAGCTGTCCTTAATAAGTAAAGATCCGCAACAGAACAAATGTTCCTTCGTCACCATAAGACCTCACAAAGGGTGTGAATCACTAGGGGCGTGTTTGGTTGCTAGCATGGAAATTCAGCCTTTTGCATCCGTGGCCCTGGCGGGACTGGCCCTGGAAAAACGTGGTCTGAGCCATGTTGTGCAGCCCGTTTGGTTGCCAACAATGTTCTGGCCAGGCCCGTTCGGCTGGGTGCAAATTTCTAAGCACGCGCTGTTTGGATGCAGTGTTTGTTTGGCAGCTGCAAACGCATGGTGTTTGGTTGCTAAACATTGCTACTTCCAGTCGCCACTTCTCACTAGTGGTGACCTTACCACGTCGAAGTTCATCAGTGCACTCCTAGCTACTAGCAAATGGTAGTTCGTCATGACATCATAGTTAACCTAGCTACTAGCAAATGGGTAGTTCATGAGGACAAAGTTCACCTTCACCTTCACCGCCACCTTCTTCTTCTTCTTCTTCTTCTTCTTCTTCTTCTTCTTCTTCTCCTTCTTCTTCTGCTGCTCCTTCTTCTTCTTTAGATCCTGGTGTCACCTCTAGCGTTCCACATTGCGTCAGCCCACTCCTGCCTCTTGCTCTTCCAAGCTTCTTGGTCGTGTGCGTCGACACCATGGCCAACATCATCATCGGTATCAGGTGTAACATCCTCCTCGTCCGGGAAGTACTCATCAATACCCCAACCTAAGATCCAGTTATGAAGAATGCAACATGCAAGAACCAGCTTAACTTGGGTGGGGAACGGGTGGAATGATTTCTGATCCAGGATCTTGAATCTGTTCTTCAGATCAGCAAATACCCTCTCAACTGTAACCCTAAGGCTTGAGTGTCACAGATTGAACAATTCCTTCGCGTCCTTAGGGTAGTTCCTCGAAGAAAACTCGTTGAGGTGATCCCTGGTACTCCTGAAGGGTGGAAGAACGCCTGGGCGGCTAGCATACCCTGCATCTCCAAGGTAGAACTTGCCATCCGGAATATTGATCCCATCTGGTCGACTAATGCTGTCATCAAGGATGCTTGCATCATGGGCATATCCTTCCCAACCAGCTAGCACATATGTGAACTTCATGTCGAAATCGATAGCCGCAAGCACATTCTGGCTGGTGTTATGCTTTCTACCCATGTATGCAGCAGACTCTGACCTTGGCACTCTAGCAGTGACATGAGAGTCATCAATTGCACCAATACAATCATGTTGACATGAACATTGCGTTAGGTTAACACTGGATACATGAACAATGTCTGTATGCAAGCAAGAACTAGGAAATCTGGTGTTCTCACCTTGAAGTATGGATAGCACATGTGGCTCTGTTGAATCTTTGGTGGAGTTTGGCCAGTTGGTGTCTTGATCATCTCTGCTCTGAGCTCTCCAACGGCGTACATAACTTGCTTGAAATAGCGAGATATAGTCTCACCAGATCTCATGAAAGTGTTGTGAATCACTCTGAACCTCTGGTTATGACCAACAACATGAAGAAACATTGCCACTTGCTCTTCTATAGAGGTGTGGATGCTATCTTTCAACAACCACCTGGACCGAAACGTCTCCACAAGCTTGCTAAAAGGAGCACTGCCCATTCGCAGCAAGTTCACGGCCTCGACCTTGTTATTGTTGTTGATGTAGTTCAGATTCGCAATCCTCTCCTGGTCTCGGTGGAACAATGGACCATACCTGATTACACCCCTGTAATTGCGGCGTACTGCTCTATGATGGACTAAGAGGAGCCATGCCTGGATCACAGGTATGAGTGCTGCGGCCTGAACGTTGAGCGTCATACGAGCTTCTCCGTCCTAGTGAAATCAAGATCAAGGTGCTTGTATGAGAGTGCAAGTGAAATCTAGCTAGTATGTACATCTAACTACTTTTATAGTCTAAGATCCAGGCGAAATCAAGGTGATGTTGTTCGAGTCTAAGATCCAGCCGAAATCAGGTGGGGAATACTGCTTACAGCCATGGGAGAAGAGAGGACCGAGCTTTCGGTGCCGTCGAGGTGGCAGAGGAGAGTCAGATCTTGGTCCCCGCCGCTAGCGGTGTCGTCGTCGTCGTCTCCAAAGATCTAACTCGCCGAAGCTTCCATCGCCGCCTTCGATGCCGAATTAATCTGGTCTCTTCTCCCGCTTCCGGTGACAGACTAAAGAGAGGGGGTGAGAGTGGCGTTGACGTCATACGGCCGCACCAATTTTTTTGTCTCCCGCCATCTCCATGGCTGCATCCCCACGGTTCCACGCGCACGAAGGTGGCTCTGGAATTGGCCGTTTCCCTTGGGTCTGGCTGAGGGGTGCTTTAAGGTTCGTGCGCGTGCGGGCCAAGCGAAAACGTGGGCAACCAAACGTCCCATTTTTACACCCCAGGACCTGTTTGGGGAGGATGTGGGCTACCAAACATGCCCTAGGTTTTGAGATAGCTCTTGAGCCAATATATTTTTTATTTGTGGATATACAAATGAGACAAAATATAGTTTTGGCGCCAAGTTTTTTCTGGGTTCCAATGTGATTTCTCATTACGACGTTCGCGCTTCCCCTGCGTCAGTGTATTGCGGGCCGGGGTAAATGGGAAACGAAATGTAAGAAAGAATAAGCAAAAATAATGCTCCCTCCGTTCGAAAATAAGTGTCATGATTTTGAACTAGTGTTAGTTTAAAACCACGACACTTATTATGGATCGGATGGAGGATCAAAATCATGTAGATTTAATCAGCAGTGAAACTTCACGGGAAGGACACGGTAATTGGTCACTGATTCCGGTGTGAACAGACAACGAGAGGACAGTTTGCCGAACACAAGTACAAAAATGACGTAAAAGCCTCATGCCAATATAATCATCAGTCAAACTGCGCATAAATGAAACAAGTGGTTATCGAATTTTCCATGTATAGCTCAAACCCTCTGCTCAACGAAATAGGCTTTCGCCCAGCTTTATAAATAAACCAACGACCACCATACAACACTACATACAAACGCAACACCACACCTGCTGGGGCCAACAGCAAACAAACGCCCAAAAAAGAAATAAATGGAGACATAGGTGGGAAGACTAAACTAAGGTGACCCGCAACCGTTGCGCCTCTCCGGAGAATTACCACCACGCTCGTAGCACCGAAACGTCGAGTGCCAAGCAGCACCTTCAAGAAGGAAAGCAATCGCTGCTACCCGGACCGCCACACCGCTCCTAGGGTTTCCCCCAACACACAGACAGAAGTGGATGGAAGGTAGCCACGACGCCCTCCAAGAAGGAACGATGTCACCCAAAGGCGGCACCGCGTCGGTGTCGGACGAACCGACAAGGATTTCTCCCGAAAAACCCTATCCACGACCCCGGACGATCCATAGCATAAGAGCCCCGCAAGGACAAAACCTCGTCATCTCAGACTCGCCGCCCGCCAACTTGCGCCACCACGGTTACGAAGCCGCCATCGTCGTCTCACCGAAGCTACCGGCACAAGGTCTGCAAGACGGAAGCAAGGGGTAGCTCGACTCGGGGTCAGCAGTACCGCAACCGCGCGGGAGGGAACTGCCTCCACCGCCTCCGCTGAAGGCGGTAGTCGACCGGACGTAGTCGCACAACACACAATTCCCAATCGGGTCCGGCCACACTACCAATCCCAAGAGGGTCCGGTCGGGCCCGTAAAGCCAGCCACCAAGCTGCAACAAGGGCAGCCGCCGTCGCTGCTGCACCCCTGCACGAACACCTCCGCCTCCATCAGCAGATCAGATCAAGCATAGGGTAGGCCCGCCCGCCAAACCCAGATGGGGCCCGTAGGGCCCAGATCTGGGCCAAGGGCAGAGCCGGCGCCGCCCCGTCGTGCTGTGCGCCTCACAGCACCACGAGGGCGCCGCCACGCCGCCGCCACTCGGCCTGGAGCCGACCCGCCGCCGCCCTGAGTGCACCGCCACCAAGGAGAGCCGCCACCGCACCAGAATCCCCGCGTCGGGTAGAGGACGGCTGGCCGCTGCCGGCACCGCACGGGAGAAGCCTGGCGGCGCACGTCGGTAGCGGCCGGGAGAGGAAGGAGGTGAGGGGAGGGAGGAGGCGGTGGGCTGGGATGGGTCTCGGTCCCCGCGCGGGGGGCGACGCGAGACCTCGAGGGAAGGGTATTTTTTTCCCTCAGACCCTCTGCTCGGCGGACACCTCGTGGAGATCATCCTCCGGCGAGCGTCCGGGGACGTCCGCATGGGCGGCAACCAAGAAGTAAAGCCCGAGGCCCAAGGCCAGGACGACGAGCACCCACAGGCCAAAGTTCGGCGCCAGGCTCGGCGCCGAGTCTGCGACCGCGGCCGAGACGCCCAACGCCATCCAGCTGTCCAGAAACAGGGAAAGCAGCCACAGGAAGAGCCTGACCCGTCGCCGCTCGGCCGCGGCTGCCGGGTCGTCGTCGCCTCACAGGAGCTCGTGTTTCCTGAGGCAGACGTAGAGCAGCCAGAGGCCGTAGTAGGTGGTGCAGTAGTCGCCGACCATGAAAAAGAGGCCGTGCGCGCTGTGGCGCGCGCGGTACAACCCCCACACGAAGCCACCGGTGACGAGCGAGAGGATCGCCCAGGCCGCCCATCCGGGCTGGCCCAGCTGCGCCTTATTCGGCGGCGGCGGTTCTCGCGGGACGAGGAAGGGGGTCGCGGCGGGCTCCATGCGTGCCACTGGTCGCCGGGCAAGGTCGCCGTGAGCTTAAGGTGCAGCTCAGCTGCTGCTGCCCGGCGTACGGGGACTGATTGCGCTGCAGGTGTCGCCGCGGGGGCGGTAATTCTTGACTGCGAGCAGGCTGCTCTTTATGGTCATGGTTATAGAACAGAGACTAGTGGAATTTTGCGCGGCGTCACGCCGCGCCTTTGTTAATTTGAGTTGCTTTATGGCACGGTGGGTCTAAGGGGAAAGATTTGTTTTTCTCATTTATCAGTAATATAGTGCTATGTCCATCCCATTCAACTAAGTAATGCTGGTCCTCAAAGCTATATTATTCTAATAATTTTTTATTATGTAGCAAGCTTGTATATAACATGAAAAAATGTACAGAAATATGGAAAACGGCTAACCTGTTCTGAAGAGTTTCAGTTTCTGGAATTGGTGGATTAAAACGCCAGCGAGTGATAGAGGTACTCACAAACGCTACGACATGTTTTAATTGGGCATGATATCTCCGGCTATACATGTCCAACCACCTTATTTCATAGAAAATCTTCAGCAAGATGACCAAAAAAAAAAAAAGAGTGAGGCATCAGTACGCGATCCTCTATGCATTTTTGTGTCCAGAAATAAAAGAGTTACAGTTTGCATCACGTAAAGCAGGTCTTTGTGTGCATCAGGTAGTAAGTTCTATTATTTTCAATCATGTGGTAAACCAATTGTGGTTAGTTCAATTATCTTGGATTTATTTAACCAACATGTGGCTTCTCACCGAAAAGAAGCATGATTATGGTACTTCTATTAAATGAACTAACCTGGAATCGTACATGATTTACAGAAAAATAAATACATTGGAATTGTTATTGGATCTGACAAAACCAACAATCAGATAGTAGATTCGTGAGGAAAGATGATATTCGAAATACCACAAAACTTAAAAGGAAATAATGGCATATCATGATTAGGTACATGCAACTATCATATAAGTTAACAGACCTGGAGAATACAAAGCACTAAAGCGTAACTTGAAACGAATTGTGTTTTCAAAAAGGACAGCTAAAATAAAGGCACAACCTTAACTGAATCTCAATCACTATCCAAAATTGAAAAGGCACAAAGTCTAAACGAATACTCAACATTTTGTATTTCTAACTACATTATCTTTAGCGCAGCAGAAGAGAAACAACATCCAGGTAAACAATATTTTAATCTGTGTTGAAATATGATTAATGTATATCTCATCATAGCAAACATTCTAGTAGCAATTAATATAAGATCCTCACTCTATTAGCAAATATGAAAGCCTAAAACCATGTATGTGCAATACCTTTAAGGTATACTGGAGCTGAAGCGAATGGGCTCACTATGGCTCACTATTGTTGACCACTAAAACAACTGTTGTCGCAACACTAACGCTTATGTTATTGTGCCCTCCCGTACCATCTCTAGAAGCCAGTGCACTTGAAACCAACAGTGCATATCCTCGAGTTGGTATCCTCGCTAGTCTCTTCGGTAAATCTGCACAGTTGACAATACATTGGAAACGGAGATTCCCAAATAGAAGACACAACTCAGGAATTTGTTCCTACATAGTAAATATAGCTGAAACAGGTAGAATGAAGTCAAAGCACAATGAGTAATTAACACATATAGAATAAGGGCATCAAAAGAAGAGTGGATTCATAGGTTCAGACATTCAGCTCAGAAGATAAGACAAAAAAATTATAACAGGAGATCTGCTGCTGCCAAATCAATGTGAACAATAAACCTTGTGAGACAGTAATATCTAGTAAAGAATCTTTTGTTAAGGTATTGCCTGAAGCTTGTTAAATGAATAGATTAGAATCTGAGAAGATTACCAAATAGAAGACACAACTCAGGAATTTGTTCTTACATAGTAAATATAGCTGAAACAGGTAGAATGAAGTCAAAGCATAATGAGTAATTAACACATATAGAATAAGGGCATCAAAAGAAGAGTGGATTCATAGGTTTAGACATTAGGCTCAGAAGATAAGACAAAAAAAATTATGACAGGAGATTTGCTGCTGCCAAATCAATGTCAACAATAAACCTAGTAAAGGATCTTTTGTTAAGGTATTGCCTGAAGCTTGTTAAATGAATAGTTTAGAATCTAAGAACCTAAGTAAAGGACAGATCAAGCATTCCTCGTAAGAAAAAAACAGTTATTAAACGGTCAATCCATCTAGACAGCTGCAGGTTGAACCTGTATGAGACAAATTCACCGTAGACATGAGTAGTTCAGTTACAACAAAATAAAGGGAAAGAGTAGCCAAAAATTGAACCTTAGCATCTGTGGAACATTCCATCAAACATATTGAAAGTAGTCTGTTGCCTATGCCATGCCCATTTATCCTGCAGCTTTTGACAATGCCATCATGGTACAAACGTGTAAAAAACCACAGGATAATTAATTGGGAAGAGATAAATCAGCAGTGGCAGAACTACCAGTTACCGTTAAACTTGTAAAAGAGATTGCAGTTGGCTAATTTGAAGACCGAGGTTTCGCAACCAAAATGAGAACTTACCATGGAAGAAATTTGGTCACTTAGCAATGCGCGGAAGATGTCAGAAATCTGCCCGTCGATTTCGGCGAGCTCTTCATTGACCGACACCAAATCCATGCCCTCGTCCCTGGCAACCACGCGGAGAACCTTAGCCCGCTGCCCACGCGTGGGGAAGCAATCCGAAAATCCAACCAGGAATGGATCCTCGAGGGGACCAGCACGGACGGTGTGGGGCTCGTACAGGGTCGAGGTAGGAGGCGGGGACCGTGCTGGAGGTCGATGCGTGGCGGTGGGAACCTGGCGGCGACGTCCTTGCCGCAGATGGCGCGACGTCGTTGCACCGTCCTCTCAGTGCCTCCCGCTCTGTTCCTCTCGCGTGGAGGTGACGGTGATGGTGGCAGGGCGTCTCCTCCGTCAAGGGACTGCGCCGCCTCCTCTTCTGGGCGTCGCCTCGTCCGTGACGGCGAGAAACCCTAGTTTGGGTTGGGGTCGCGCGCGGCCGTAGCCGGAGAAGGAAGGCGAATCGCGGGGGTAGGGAGGCAGAGGAGTGCGTGGCGCGTCGTTTGCGCCACAGCACGGCGGCGGAGTTGGCCGGACCTCGCCGTAATCAAGAGGCGACGGCGGTGGCGACCAGCGACGCGGGAGCGAGAGCGAGGGGAGAGAGGAGAGCGCGCGAGGGACTTGTTCATAATTTTTAGTAAATGCAGGGGTTTTCTGCAAAAAAGGCACGGGGTACTGTTGAACACTGTTCATCACTGTAGCTAGCTACAATAGCTGGAGCGCTCTCAGCGTGGCATTCCGCTCGTCTTTCATATAGGTAGTAATAGGAGTAGCACAGAGAGGCAGCTGAGCAGCGGCTCTGTCCATTGTTGGAGACAAATATTATTTTGAAACAAGGCAAAAGCTTTGCCTTTTATATTGATAAAGTAGAAACAAACATGAAGGACAAGTCCTAAAAAGAAAAAAGTTACAACTCGATCCACACCGGCCCCGAGGCTGCGCCCCACACGGGTCGACGACCAAGTTGCCCAAGCAACCAAGTCCGCCACCAAGACCCCTCAACGCAACACGACGGAGGTGAGAGCCCGGAGCCGCCGCTCTGACATCCACGCCGGCCCCAAAGCCGCGCCCCACACGGGTCGACGACCAAGGTGCCCAAGCGACCAAAGCCGACACCAAAGGCCTCGACGCCTCACAGCGGAGGCGAAGCATCCGGAGCCGCCGCTCCGACATCCCCGCCAGCCCCAACGCTGCGCCCCAAACAAGCCGACAACCAAGACGCCCAAACGACCAAAGTCGACGCCACACCACCTCAGCGTAGCACGGCGGAGGTGAAACCCGGAGCCGCCACTCCGACATCCACACCGACCCCACGGCCGTGCACCCCCTAGCCGAAGACGAAGACTCGCCGCCGCCAGCCACCAGCACTCCACAGGTCCCGCTGGTCGGTGGAACATCCAAGGCGAGGCCCCAAGAGGCAAGTGACGCAGGAGCGCCGCCCTCGCCCGATCCCGCGAGGGATCTAGTGTTTTCCCCGGAGAACCCGGCGTGGAGAAGCAACAGCACCACCTCGATGACGCCTTCAAGAAGGACATGGCGCCCGGGAGCGCTGCCGTCGTCGGCCCCGGCCGACAGCTCGGGCTAGGCTTTCGCCCGGCGATGTGTCGCAAACCCCACCGACCGCCCATCGGGGACAGACCAGACCACCGTCTTCGCATGCCACAAACACCGCGCCACCTCATGCAACTCCGGGGTCACCGCCCCGGCTTTCCTCCTCCTCGACCTCACCCCTGCCGCAACAAGGGCGGCTTCCTCCTCCCCGATTTCGCCGCCGGCTCCTTCCCGCCGCTGCAGCCTCGCCGCCGGCATGCCGTCCACGGCCGCAGCTCTAGGGCCGCCGTCCCGGCTCTCCTTGCCGACCTTGCCCTGCCGCAGCACCATTGCCGCTGCAGCTTCAAACCGCGCCGGCCCGTGCAGGCCCAGATGCGGCGCGAACGGGCCCGTCCCTCCTGGTGCCGGCGCCGCCCCGCGTCCCTGGCCACGCCCTGCGCCGCTCCACGCGTCGCCGCTGTAGACCGCATCGCGCACGGCCGAGCACCAGCGCCCACGCCGCCGCGATGCCGGCGTCCCGACCTGCCGCCCGCGCTGTCGTGGGATTGTCACGTCAGATGTCATCACATTGAATTTGTAGATGTGGGATTTAGTACGCGCGGAGATCGTCGAGGTGGGTTTGCACACGAGAGAAAGATTTATACAGCTTCAGGCCCCGGAAAACATCGTCCGGTAAAAGTCCTACATGTTGTTTGTGGCTAGATCTTATTCCGTATGCCGATGAGCGAGTCGCCGATGAGGCGGCTCTCTCTGTTTTGTTGTCCCTAGTCTATTGAGATCTCACCGCTTTTGGTGCGCCTTGCCCCTCCTTATATAGGTGGAAGGGGCATGCTTACATGTGGTGTCCTAGTAGGATACAAACTAGGGTTTCTATTACTAGTCGGTTCATGCATGGAGTCTTTGTGCGACTCAAAACGTTAAGTCGCCTTGTTGGGCCTTCTCTATGTTGGGCCGCATTTATCATATGTTAGGATATCTGTATCCTATATCCTCGACAGTAGCCCCTGAGCTTTTGGTCGACTTGAAGAGTCGGGCGGAAGGTCTTGATTTGATGATGATATTGTCTTCCTAGGACAAGAGGCTCATGCCGAGTTGTTGAAGTAGTGGAGTTGGCTCGCGAACATTAAGCTTGACAAATCATTGATGTCGATGCCACTAAGTCACAAGCGTAGAAGTTATTGAGTAACCATGTCGAATTTCAGCGGGTCGCGGACACAGAGATTGTCGAGCCGCAGAGCCTCTGCCGAGTTGTAAATGTCACCGATGCCAACGAGGTCAAATGTTGCCGAGTTCTTGACTTTGATGGTGACGAGCTGCCATCGTAAAGGCCACTGAGCACTGAGTTGCAGATTGTGTCGCGGAACGCAGACGTTGAAACTGGCGACTTATGAAGTGACTGTCGAGTCGCGCTGCCGCTGCCAACCCAGAAATATGCCAAGATGTTTGAGGGAGTCGGTATCCTTCTGAAGCTGCACTTGTTGCCTTCAAGTATGCGTGTACGTACGAGTAGTCAGGACAGCTAGCTGATCTTGATTAATTTTTCTATGGCTTCATCCTCTCTCTCCTTGAATTATTGAATCAATGTTGAGCTTCACGTAAGTGGCTAGCTTGAAAAATACATGCATGCATCGGCGTTCTTGCATGCACACGTCTGCCTCCACTTAATGATTGGACACTCCGGCTGATCACCAGTAAAGCTGGATTTAGTCACAACAAGCCATGGGCAATTGTCTGAGGCCTCAGGATTGGTACTGGAATATTTTCCACCATCTTCGCAAAAAGTGTAGCAGACGCTGACGTAGACTCTGATAAAAAATCGACCCATTAATACTGGATGTAGCCCCCGAGACTTGAGTTGGCTTGTTGAAGTCGGCTTGAGTCTCTGTTTTCATAATTTCTTAAAATCTCACATGATGATGAGTATGGTGTAAACCGTGGATCGTCATCGGACCCGGCTGATCTGACGAGCTGGACGTAGGCTTGCACCTAGGTCCTCTGAGTCGCCAATGACATTGCTGTACAAACATGTAGTGATCTTACTAGCCACTGTATCTGCGGGCAATCGTTGTTTCCGTCCAAGAACATGCGCTCGCAAAAGCTTAGTAGCAGGGACGCAGCTTGATGATGTTTCTCTCTTTTTTTTTTCCGTGCAAGACCATGTAACATAATCAACTTCCTCGATCCTGCTACTAGTTTAAAGCTGGTTTCGTGAGAGCTTGTATTCCAATATGGCATGCATCCTGTGCTTTTTCCTTTTCTTACCGGAACCGCTGTGTATTGACGCAAATAGCCCAACGCGCCTTGAAACTTGATTTGTATTATGATCCTTGACAGATCGGCTTGGTAAATGTACCGACTGATGCATGTGCAGGTCACCGCCGAAATGTCCATATTATTTCACAGATGTCGTTCTTGAAGCACGTGCCAGGAAATGTTGACATTGAGCCCCTCATGGCTATATGCTTGATTATCTGTCAATTAGACAAAAACTTGATTGTTCTAGCCCCAGGCATCAAGTATACATGCTTTTGTCATCTTGCTTGATGTCGTATATATCCCTCCTTTTGTAATTTAATCCACTTGTTGCGGCTGTAATTATATCAATAATGGTGGCTTCAACAGTCAACGTCAGGAAGATGATCATCCCAATCCTTAAAAATCTTGTCGTGCCAATTCCGACTCATGTGGCCGACTTAGGTTCCTGTAATTCAAAAGGCAAAGCCATCAAGGAAGCAATGATGATAACTTGATGATAATATGTTAGACTTGGCGGCTGGTTATAATTATGATAAAAAGTTAGTACTCTGCGTGATAGCAAATTGTAACCTGCATGATAGCATATTGTAATCTGCATAATAGCAAATGATATTCTGCATGATAGCAAATGATATTTTGCATAATAGCAAATCGTATTTTGCATGATAGCAAATGGTTGCATGATAGCAAATTGTACGATGCATGATAGCATATGGTACGACTCAGTATTTCCCAGATCTAATGTGTGTTCAGGGTCGAGAAAGTCCATGATAAGCATTCAGACTCGATTGACGCCACATGCGGGTACTTTAGTCCTTCTGAATTATCTCTGTTACCGTTAAATAGGACTCGCGCGGCTCAGTATTTCCCAGGTCTAATGTGTGTTCAGTGTCGAGAACGGCCATGATAGGCAATCAGACTCGATTGACGCCACATGCCGGTACTTTGGCCGCATAGTGCAAGTTACATCTAACTTAGGGCAAGTATAACCAGGTTAATTTGCCACAAAGAGCGATTCCACGAGAATAAGCCGAGCTCATAAAGCTGCAAAACCCCCGTGAAACCCAGAGATTAGTGAAAATAAAGTCTCAACAACTCAAATTGAGGTGAAATGACAAACCCCCGGATACCGGTGGTGTCCGCTTTATTTCACTAATCCTGATGTGCGACCGCGCGTAGGTGGCAGTCGACTTTTGATATAAGCAGATGCAATAGCTGTGACGATAGCTCTGAATAGCTTTGATGATAACCAGCTCTGATTAGCTGTAAATGTGATACCACGGGTCACTGATTTGACCCAAGAATTGATACAACGAGTCACCTGTTTTACTCAAATATCGATAAGATGATGACTCGTTAGTGACTCGTATACTGATGTAATGATGAGCTGTTTGCGACTCATAAATGATATGAAGGTAAATCAGTAGGTGACTCATAAAATGATATGAAGATAAACCATTGGGTGACTCATAAAATGATATAATGATAAATCATGAGCTGATATAATGAGTGCTCAAATACCAACACTTGAACATGTAATGGTGATCTTTATATGTAAAGATGCCTGTTTGCAGGTGCAAATAAAATTCTTATCATGCGATAATTTTAATGTAAGCTGTAAAGAGCTAGACTTTGATAAATGCAATGCGAGTTATAAAGAAATCTACTTTGATAAATGTATTGCGGGTTGTAAGAAACCCGACTTTGAGAAGTGGATGTAACTATATCTCAAAAACTGGTATGAATTTAAAGTCTGCGACATGATATAATTTGAATCGCAAAGACATTAATAATAAGCCTGTTAAAACAAATATGCAGCCCCCCGAGATAAACTCGAAGGTTAAACTTAATCTTTATTGATAAAAGCAAAAGGCTATAAAATTTGAACATGAAAGCGACTTAGATGCTCTTATTTTCCCGCCGTCGATGATGGTATGAGTCGCCAAGTGTCTGAACTCAATAATTAGCCTATCGTGTAGGCTTGGTTGCTTTCCCGCGGTTCCATATTACGCCTCACAAAGGTCAACGGTTAATAGATACGAAATAATTGATGACTTTAAATATATGATGAAATTGGTGTGTAGCCAAAGGTGTGTGGACGGGATGTATGCACGGTTCAGGCGCGCAGACACCTCATGAACAGTTGACAACGTTTTTTCGAAAAATCAGCGTGTATCCATGTAATAACACTAGGTGGAGGTGCCAAGATAATAAGTTTATGAGAGTAAAATATTGGAATGATGTCACCTGATGTATTTGTAGTTGGCAACGTTCGTATGTATTTTGACTATGCCAGATTTAGGGGCAATAGGTTGCAAAGGCGTGTGATGCCGACCTTGCCAGCGGTCATTAATTTCCACAAGATTTGGTCCGCGGCTTCATCAGTGATGCTAGCTCTCAACTTGCCATGCAACCTGATCTTCACGTACTGCTTTGGGCAATCGATCTAAGCCATAGCTAGTAGTCCTTGATTGGAGGAGCGGATTGTCCAACTGATCTCGGCGCCATGTCTTTCACGTGAGGTCAGAGGTAGCATTAGCGACTTAACTGCTTCGGGGGTACCTATTTTCTCTTGTCCATCGATGGTTCTGTTCTTGTGTAGATCGATCTGTTATTCTGGTACAGACAAAAGAAAAAAGGGCGTAGCTTGTGCTAGAAAACAATTCATGAGTAAAAATATATCATATCCTCGTATGAAAATAATACTTAGCTCACTCTTTAGAAATTCGCGGACCGATCCCATCAAGGAGATTATTTTAGGCTTATTCAAGAGGTGAGTAGGAAAGTGATCCATCAAGTCTTGATGTGGTCTTACGTATGACATGGAATCCTGCACCTTTCCTAGTCCTCCCGCAAGTCGCTACGTTGGTAGAGATGCGACGAGCCCGTTGGCCGGTGCCGCAGAGTGCGATCCGCCGATCAAACCATGCATGTAGAGTTAATATTAGTAAATAAATATCTCAGAAAATATTGCACAAGGAAAGGATTTGATAATTAGGGAGGTGCGGTCCAGGCAAATGGATCCGATTTTCCTGCGCTGCTTTAGGTATTTGATGGGTGTAGGTGACTTTGAGGGTACAGCGTCATATGAACTGGGCTTCATTGTCATCGGAACCTGATCCACCAGTAATAATTCATTTGTTCTCCTCTCGGCGACCTTGTGGTTGTCGAGCCATCAAGTCGCCATGTCACGTTGGGCGACCGAAGCCGAAGATAGTTGTTTGGAGTCGGCGGAAATCAACAATGCTTTGCAAGTCTCCTATGGTGTGTCTGCGACGAGTATCCAACAGCGAGGTTGTTGTTTGAAGCTGGCGGCTAGGAGATTGTAGTTGACCGTGTCGTAGTCTTGGACGAGACGATGAGTCGCCGCCGTTTATTGATTTTGATGAGCCGCACGTGAGGGAAGCAACGATGATACAACGTAATCCGCGTCCGTCATCTGATGTTGAGCCGTCGAAAATGAGGTCGTCTGGGTTCTCCTATCCCGGCTGCTGGCTTGGCCCATGCATGTACTACGTGCTCCATCTTGGGATCGACATGCATGTGATGAGCTGTCCTTGATGGCATGCGAGTTGGTTAAACTCTGTTCACGGTGGCTTATTCACGGGCGTATGTCTGAGTCCGGGTCATCGAAGTATTTTTTGCCAAATCTGGCCCTTCGACGGAACTAATGCCACATCTGGCCCCTCTGAGAAACTATTCTCAAATCTGGCCTCCGAGGTCGGCGCCAATAGACATGGCGCCGAAGTTGTACAGGTCGGCGCCAGGGAAAAAATTGGCCGAGCTAGGTCGGCGCCAAGTGTGATGGCGCCGAACCCATGGATTTTCAAAATGATGCAAATTGTTGGCGCCGACCTGTACAACTTCGGCGCCATGTCCATTGGCGCCGACCTCGGGGGGCAGATCTGAGAATAGTTTCTCAGAGGGGCTAGATGTGGCATTAGTTTCGTCGAAGGGCCAGATTTGGCAAAAAATACGTCATCGAACTGTTTGAGTCGCCATGCTGCCTGACTAAAGGGTTGGTGGCGATCCTGTACTTTCCTTTTAATCTGACCGCTTCTTTCCTCCGTCTTCTTTCATTGGCAGCTTTGGACGTCGTTTTGTTTTTTGTATCAACATTATTGGAAACCGTGATGCACATGGATTTTTCATTGGCAGCTTTGGACGTCGTTTTGTTTTTTGTATCAACATTATTGGAAACCGTGATGCACATGGATTGATCCATCGTGAGTGCTAGTAGCTCTCTATTTGCTTTTTTCCTTCTCGGGACTTGCCTCCAGCGAATTCTTTTTTTTTGCTGCTTCTGCTCTTGGATCCGATGTTTGGTTAGGAGCCAATTTGGACCGAGTCGAGTTGGAATCCGATTTGGGTAGCGGACCAGCGAATCGATTGATGTCAGCGATGAAGCTTCTGCCAATTTTTCGATGATACGCTCGTCCGCGTGAGGGCGTTGTTGATGTCGAGCCCCATACGCAGACGTGGTGCGGCTATGAAGTCGCCGCCGTTGACGAAGATTGGACTCATCGCCCCACGGTGGGCGCCAACTGTCGTGGGATTGTCACGTTAGATGTCATCGCATTGACTTTATAGATATGGGATTTAGTACGCGCGGAGATCGTCGAGGTGGGTTTGCACACGAGAGAAAGATTTATACAGCTTCAGGCCCCGGGAAACATCGTCCGGTAAAAGCCCTACATGCTGTTTGTAGCTAGATCTTATTCCGTATGCCGATGAGCGAGTCGCCGATGAGGCGGCTCTCTCTGTTTTGTTGTCCCTAGTCTATTGAGATCTCACCGCTTTTGGTGCGCCTTGCCCCTCCTTATATAGGTGGAAGGGGCAGTCTTACATGTGGTGTCCTAGTAGGATACAAATTAGGGTTTCTATTACAAGTCGGTCCATGGAGTCCTTGTGCGACTCAAAACGTTAAGTCGTCTTGTTGGGCCTTCTCCATGTTGGGCCGCATTTATCATATGTCAGGATATCCGTATCCTATATCCTCGACACGCGCGGCCAGGCCCAGGCCCGCCTGTCGGGGTTATGATAAATAGATTAACCTGCGGCTCACAAGTGTAATGCGGCTTATTATTAATGGGCTTGTACTGAGGTGGGCCGACACGAAGAGTCGCAGCACGGTGTAAGAAGAATCCAGAAGATCCAAGATGGCTTAACTTGGAAGGCAAGAAAAGTAGTCTCCAAGTAATTCCTTTGTAACCTAGCGAGCCTCTGGATATATAAAGAGGACTCGCAGGACTAGACAGACAAGTTCTGAAACCCCAGATCATACGGCGAATACCGAGATCAGATCGCCTCCATTGTAACACCATATTCATATCAATACCAATCTAGGATAGGCAGGACGTAGGTCTTTACCTCACATTGAGGGGCCGAACCTGGGTAAAAAACATTGTCTCCCTCGTGCCCTGCGATCCATAGCTCGGAGACGTTCGACTCGCGTAATCCCACACCTACGAAGTCATCCATGACATCTGACATGACAAACCCACGACAGTTGGCGCCCATCGTGGGGCCTGCGGTCAAGAGCGTCATGTTCCGCACTGGATCTGTGCCAGGAACGGAGGGGAGAATTTCAAGCATGAAGATTCAAGGAATCATCGATCTGAGGCGAGCCGACGAACTCGTTTTTGGTCCCGAAGAGACAGAGCAGTCCGGTTTCCACCATGAACCTGAAGATGATTCAGGCAAAAAGCGAAGAATAGCCAACATGCGACCAAGTTCCGATGCATCAGGGACCAGAGAAAGGATCAGCTCGCAGCTGTGCCAGATTCCCAAAACCGACGCAAAACCATCGTGTCTTTTCCATGGAGAAAACATGGAGAAGTACAACTCCTACATAGATGGGTATACACTGCTCGTTTCAAACTACCACGCCGTCGGCGCGACCAATCAGAAAATACCAACCACATGAAGCATGGAACTCTTCCACCACCGCTTAAAGCCCAAGGCAAAAAGGTTATTTCGATCTGTTCTTCTCCTTAAAATATTAATTTCTCTGGTTGGTCATACGATGCAAGTTAAAGACTTGCCCAATCTGAACACCATAAGGAAAAGTACCATCCCTGCAAGTGATTAATTTCATGCATGTGCACGTTTACCTTTATTCTTTATTGGGTTAATTTATTGCTTAAAGCTAATCCCCACTACGTTGGTGCATACTATGCGAGGGGTCTGATGAACAATCAAGTCAGCACGACCAAAGTTTCCACAGCTGACGACTTAAGTTTGCTCTTGGTCCGACAAGAGGTGGAGACCGAAGCACGACTCAGATACGGAACTCGTGTCGGGACCTGACACAATTCTGCTCGACCTTTCGAAAACAATTATGGAGGTCGACTCAGATCAAATCAAACTGATCAGCTCAAGTCCAGCCGACATACGTCCAAGTCCTACGAGAGAGAAGGGCTTGTTCAGGTTGCTAGCTTTCAACCATGTTGCATCAAACAAGGAAAGAGTAGGTCACCAGCCAACCGGCCGGATCAAATACAAAGGAGACGAGTCGTGTCCGACTAAAAATACTAGTTCAGCCCATACAAGGAATACATTCACGTGACCAGCAAATAGGAAGGAAAAAAAGTCATCTAGATAGTTGCGCTCGCGTTGCATGGAAAGTGCCATACTCCGGCGCATATGCTACCTGTTTTATAAGACTAGTCACAATGGGGAGTATCATATTGTAGTATCATGCATATGATACTAGTGTATGTTACTACTTCCACAATGGGTAGTAACATATGTGTGGTATCATATAGTACTACATTTATTATGTTGTAGACTCATCTTGCATTGGAATCCGTTATGTTACGGTATCTACCTATGATACCACTATCACATCTCTCTTCATTAATTGCACTGCCACGTCAGCTTTTTGCCAACATGGCATGCATGATACCACCTATGATACCCCCATTGTGGCTAGTCTAAAGACAAAAAGATGAGTCCCTACTACTACATAGCGCGACTTAACTCGAAGACAGAATTACTGCTAGCTTGAAGCACGCAGGGATCAAGGAAAATAAAGTCGCTAGCTGCTACAATCGCTGATTCCTCCCAAATGTCAAAGTGCTAGCTGATCAAAAGAAGGAAACGTGAGTATAGAAAAAAAAAAGGGGTACGGAAGGAGTGGCCGGTTCAAATTATCAGCGCGACCATTGCCGACTCACCGTAAGCGACTTGCATTTCACGGCGGCGAGCCGCGGTGGACAGCTCCGACCACATCACATCACGGCCAGCTTCACTAACCATCATCTCCAGAGATAGAAAGAAAGACAAAACCGGATGACTGTTGCTAGTTATGCGACCGTGCATGCAGTAAAAGTGGCTCGCATAAGAAAACAGAAAAAGGAAAAGGCAGGGGTGATCAGCTCCATTCAATCAGCTCCATGCGACTCAACTCATCAGCATGCGACTCAAATCATCAGTACGCGACTCAATGGATCACCATGCGACTTCAAAGATCGGCGCTATCATCGCCAACTTCAACAGTTATTGATCTCCGGCGGTTCACCATGACTGACTTTAAATTCCATCGTGGCTTACTTCCTCCTCGACAAATCGACAGGAGAATAAAAATAAGATAAGTTGCTATTATACTCAACTTTCGTAGCCTTTTACTTTTATCAGTAAAATTAAGTTCTCTTCGAGTTTATCTCGGGGGCTGCATTTCTAGGTTATTATGCATTTTATTAAATGTCTTTGCGACTCATATTATATCATGTCGTAGACTTTAAATTCATATCAGCTTTTGTAGATTTAATTATATCTACTTCTCAATACATTCGTCAAATTAGAGTTCTTTATAACTCGTATTGCAAAGTCTAGCTATTTACAGCTTGCATTGACTATCAAGATCACCACTACATGTTCAAGCATTGATATTTGGCG
Organism: Poa pratensis; assembly: GCA_947311845.1. Lineage (NCBI taxonomy): Eukaryota > Viridiplantae > Streptophyta > Magnoliopsida > Poales > Poaceae > Poa > Poa pratensis. Next base: position 19,714,514 of record CAMZMU010000110.1, read on the forward strand.
ATTCATTTGTCATTCTATGACTTATCATTATATCAATTTATGACTGATCGTTATATAATTTCATGATTTATCATCATATCATTTTATTAATCATCATCGACTTATTGTCATATCAATTTATGAGTCGCATAGCGATTTACCACCGTATCATTTTATGAGTCGCAAACAGCTCATCATTACATCAGTTTATGAGTCATTAATGAATCATTATCTTATCAATATTTGAGCTAAAACAGGAGACTCGCTGTACCACATCTACAGCTAATCAGAGCTGGTTATCATCAAAGCTAATTAGAGCTCGTCACGGCTATTGCAGCCGATAAAAGCAATAATCCTGGTTATTCTCGCCTTAAGTCAGAAGTATCTCGCACTATGCGGCCAAAGTACTGGGGCGCGGCGTCATTCATGAGATTGATGCCTATCATGGCTGCCTATCATGGCCGTTCTCAACGACCCTGAACACGCGTTTACACCTGGGAAATACTGAGCCGCGCGCAGACCTACTTAACGGTACCTTAAGTTAGAAGTATCTTTGCATTATGTGGCCAAAGTACTGGGGTGTGGCGTCATTCATGAGTTTGATGCATATCATGGCCATTCTCGACCCTCAACACACATTCCCAGGAAATACTGAGCCACGCGAAGACCTACTTAACGGTAATAGAGATAATTCAGAAGGACTAAAGTACCCGCGTGTGGCGTCAATCGAGTCTGAATGTCTATCATGGCTGCCTATTATGGCCGTTCTCGACCCTGAACACACATTAGATTTGGGAAATACTGAGTCAAGTACCATATGCTATCATGCATCATACAATATGCTATCATGCATCTTACCAGTTGCTATCATGCAACTAAGTTGCTATTATGCAACCATTTGCTATCATGCAGATTACAACATGTTATCATGCGACATACCATTTGCTATCATGCAGATTATACTATGCTATCATGCAGGGTACCATATGCTATTATGCGGAGTACTAACTTTTTATCATAATTATTACCAGCCGCCAAGGCTAACATATTATCATCAAGTTATCATCATTGCTTCCTTGGGGGCTTTGCCCTTTGAATTTCAGGAACATATAACTCAGCCAATTGAGTTTGAACTGGCATAACCAGATTTTTTTCGGATTGGGATGATCATTCCTGATATCGGCTGTACAAGCCACCATCATTTGTTTAATTTCAGCCACATCAAGTGGAATTTTTAAGGATGATTCCTTAATTTATATCTAGAATATTGACTGGGATTATCTTTTATCCTATCATCTCAACTAATATTTCACAGTTTGGAGTTTATATGCGGCTCTGCCCTACTCCAAGTATCATTATTTTCTTGCGGTAAAATATTTGCACAATCTGTTGCAGGATCAAATTGCAACGATATGCCATCAAGCAGGATAATAAAATCATGCATGCTTAATGCCTGGGGGCTAGGACAATTAATTTTTTTGTCCAACTTGTGATATTTTTGAGTCTCGAGCAGCATGATCAAGCATGCAACCCGGCCCTCGGGGGCTACACATCCACCATATCTGGCGGTCTTTATTATACTCATATACCATGTTTATATGCAGATTTCATTTTTTGCAGCACATGAGAATATATGTATCCATTTGCGAGTCAAATAAGCGACTCGGAAATCTTTAAATACAGGTTGTGGCTATATGCCCTTGAGTTGCCATGTTTCAACATGTGTTCAAATGGCTCGTCATGATAACATGACAGATTATTATTCTAATAATTGACCAGCTTATTTATGCTTATGGTCTTTTTATGCTTCGATGTCTATGACTCAACACCTTATACACATTTGGCTGATATATCTTGATACTCATAAGTTATTATTCTTATGATTTCAGCTCAGTCTTGCATCTAACAGGACAAGGTGGTTTTCACCAAAGGCTCCACTGACATCTTATATAATTTCAGTAGAGAACTTACCGCAATTGTGCAGCTTCAATGCGACCAAGACATAAGTGTTCAAAGGCTTGTGATACTACATCAGCGGCTAAATAAGCCGCAAAGCTAGCGACTCATCGCTTCTACATCAGCGGCTCAAGAAGCCGCAACACTTGCGACTCATCGCTTCCACATCAGCGGCTCAAGAAGCCGCAACGCTGGCGGCTCAACATCAGCGAGTCACCAAGCTCTACAATCGCAAGCTCGCAAGATCATCATCAAAGACAGAATCTTCCGCCTGATTCAACGAATCACCCAAAAGTTTGGGGGCTAATGTCGGGGTTATGATAAATAGATTAACCTGCGTCTCACAAGTGTAATGCGGCTTATTATTAATGGGCTTGTACTGAGGTGGGCCGACACGAAGAGTCGCAGCACGGTGTAAGAAGAATCCAGAAGATCCAAGATGGCTTAACTTGGAAGGCAAGAAAAGTAGTCTCCAAGTAATTCCTTTGTAACCTAGCGAGCCTCTGGATATATAAAGAGGACTCGCAGGACTAGACAGACAAGTTCTGAAACCCCAGATCATACGGCGAATACCGAGATCGGATCGCCTCCATTGTAACACCATATTCATATCAATACCAATCTAGGATAGGCAGGACGTAGGTCTTTACCTCACATTGAGGGGCCGAACCTGGGTAAAAAACATTGTCTCCCTCGTGCCCTGCGATCCATAGCTCGGAGACGTTCGACTCGCGTAATCCCACACCTACGAAGTCATCCATGACATATGACGTGACAAACCCACGACACCACCCCCACAAGATCCAGGCACAGAGCCCCGGATCCGCCACCCCGCCGCAGCCTCGCGGTCTCGGAGCCGCCGCTCCGGCCTGCCAGCACCGACGACGCGCCATCGTCGCCCCAGCCGAGCCCGACACCCGCCGTGCCACCGGAGAGAAGAAGACCACACCCTCGCCGCCAGTTGTTTGGAAGCGGGGAGGCCGCCACTGCCATGACGCGGAGGCCGGCGGCAGAAGCGGCGCGGAGGGGCGCAGAGGGAGGTGGTTTGCGGCGGCGCGGGTTTCGCCCCCGGTGCCGCCTGGGTGCGGCACGGGGGGAAGTTTTTTACTTCGGAACTTTCTTCCTCCTATGGAGGCAAATATTATATCGACAAGCGCGTATGAATGCTTCGCCCCGCCTCCCAAGATATGGTCAGGTTCATATTTTTCTCGAGCTGTGGGTCTTGTAGTTCACCACATTTTATGGCATATGTAGAGTTTTTTTTGCAAGGTAATACGTTTCTGATTGATAAGTAATAAGTAAAGAAGTATGCTATGTCTAGAAGTCCTACTGGCACATGAGAACCAGTGAATCCGTTATCTACAATATATAAAAACATATATTTTAGGTATCTAAAAATTCTATAAAAAAACATAAACGTACATATACATGCCTAGTATATATGGGATTCAAAAAATCCTTTGGACACATGTGCACCAATGATCCCATTTTCTAAAAAAAAAATTAGGTCTCTAAAATTATGAAAAAAGCATACACGTACATATACATGTCTAGTAAGTACGAGAAAATTTGCATCGAAATATATTTTCTGTGATCTATACAAAAAGATAAATGTTGAACAAAAAATGAGTTTCTTTTTGCATGTCTAGATCTATTATGTGAACTTTGTGTAACCTACAATATAACGCATTATCTAGCCGTACTCTGCCGATGTGTAGATAACATCTGTATAAAATAATATATCCATATCATTTTTATAGATTATTCTAAAACAGAAAAATAATGTTTTCGATTTGAAAATACCGGGAACAATAGAACTCGGGAGGCCAAACACCTCTCTCATGCTATGTGCACTTTACTTAAATCTTTGAAAATTTTAAAGATTTTTGTCTGGATTCCACAGGGCAGGGTTCACATAAGATCTTTAAGTTATGACAAATATTTTTTCCTACTGCCGAATATCATTTTTCCTATTGATCGTGGGCGCTAAATTGCAAGGCCGAGTGCACACTTAAAAAAATTTTGATCTCCACATGATAAAGGAGAAAATGAGATAAAATCAGCCCACGTGGCTCCACTCAAATACAACTCTCTAAGATTGCTGCAAATGCACAGGATGATGTCTTAATTTTGTTTAAGAAAATCAAAATGCTAGAAACTTTTGCATTGAGGGTCAGAATTACGATATGTTTTTTACTTTTCAAATCCTTGCGACGAGCTCTTAAAAATTATATCTCATTTGCATATTGAAAGGACACGGATGTCGCCTAGAGGAGGGGGGGGGGGGGGTGAATAGGCGATTAAAAATGTTTACGGTTTAGGCTTGAATAAATGCGGAATAAAACTAGCGTTTAATTTATCAAGCACGAAACCTAAACAAGCTAGGTTTACCTATTTGCACCAACAACTTATGGTAAACAAGATAAGTAAATATGTGATAGCAAGATATATTACTTCAAGCTCGATGGCTATCACAAAGTAAATTGCATAAGTAAGAAGCTCGGGTATAGAAATACCGAGGCACTTGGAGACGACGATTTATCCCGAAGTTCACTTCCCAATGGAAGCTACGTCTCCGTTGGAGCGGTGCGTAGTCACAAAGTGATCCCTGAATAGCCGTCAAATGACACACCGTAAACAAGCTAGGTTTACCTATGTGCACCAATAACTTGCACTTCTCAACATTGATGATGATCACCACTTGAGAAGGAATACCTTGATTCTTCTTGGGAAGTGGCCGTTCTTCAACTTGGGGAACTTTAGTTTGAACTTGAGGTAACTTCCCTTGTTGCTTCTCACTAAGAGACTTCTTCTTCAAAGGGCAAGATCTAACATGGTTCCCTTCAACTTTGCACTTGAAGCAAACAATCTTAGCCGAATTCTTGACTTGTTCATGGCCCTTCTTTTTCTTGTTATACTTGGACTTGTTCTTGTTATTGGAGTTGAATCCAAATTCACTCTTGTCATTGGGGCGTCTTTGCTCACTCAACATGTTGTCAAGTGTGGACTTCCCACCATGACGCTTTTCTAAGTCTTTCTTCAAGGAAGTGACTTGGGCCTTGAGCTCTTTTAATTCCTCTACATGGTTAGTATCAACAAAAACACTAGAGGAAGTTGAAGCTTCATTGTTAGAGCAACAAGGCATGGAAAGTAATTCATCACAAGATGTAGCAATATTATGAGTGGATGAATTACTAGGACTAGCACATGGCAATAAAGTATTTTGAGTAGAGATTGTGCCATTGTCCACATGAGGTTCACACGATGTTACCTTAGACATAATAGCCTCATGAGTTAACTTTAGCTTATCATGGGAGACTAAAAGATCCTCATGAGAGCTCGAAAGCTTTTCATGACTTTCTTCCAATTTCCCATAATTGCTAGAAAGCAATGCAAGTTGAGCCCTTAGCTCAACATTCTCCGCCAATATGGATGCTTCACAAGAGATAGAGTTAGTAGCACAAGCATAATTATTTATGACAATAGGAGAAAGTAACTTGGCAAGCTCTTTAGAGTGAGAAGCTTTAAGTTGCGCATGAGACTCGGTGAGTTTGATGAGCTCACCCTTAGTGACCCTAGAGCCATTATCTAGGTGCTTCAAATTATCAAGGAGTTTGGCATGTGCATCTATAAGCTTACCATTTGTTATTTTGAAATCATTAGCCACTTTAAGAGATCTATCAAGGGATCCATTTACTCTAGAAAGTTCGAGAGCAAAAGTTTCCTAAAGAGACGTCTTGCTTGTTTGTTCTTCTTCAAGAGCTTCCTTGAGATCGGCGATCTCTTCCGCATACTTGTATTCACGGTTAAGGCTTTCATCAATGCGAGCTTCCAACTCCTCAATGGTAAGTTTGCGCTCAACAAGGGTAGACATGATTTCTAAGAATTTAACACGAGCATTTTTATTCTTTGAAAGAGAAAGAATAACCATTTTACCCTTCTCAAGTATGGAATCGTCATTATCATTTTGTTCATTTTTCTCATCAATATCATCATGAGATATATTGAGATTCAAAGTAGGAGATACCTCTGAAGCCTTAGCCATAAGGCAAAAGTGAGTACATGACGATGATGATGAAGAATTACTTGAGTCACCATTTAAATCCATATCTTGTTCCATGGAGTGTTCGGTTTCCTCTACATTGTTAGCCAAACAAATACTAGAGGAAATAGAAGCATTTTTATCATGGCAACAAGATATAGAGAGCATATCATCACAAGGATTAATCAATCAATTTGTACATGATATGCAAGGATTATCAACACAAGCATGTAGATCATTTTTGGTTCTAGATGCGTTTGAGTCCAAAGATAAATCATTGCAATAAGATAGAGGTGAAGTATCATCAACAATAAGCTTACTATCACTATTGCAATATCTATCACTACTCACCATTGCATTACTTTGTGGCTTGCCACATGTAGGTGAAGTAGAAGAAGTTGATAACTCATCACGGCCGGAAGTGGAGGGACAACAATTATCTCCACAATTCTTGGACACATCATATTTATCTTGAAGATTGATCCAAAGCTCATGAGCATTCCGAAAAGGAGAGACCGACATAATAACTACATCGCTCAAAGCATTGAAAATCACATTAGAAGCTTGAGCATCTAGATAGGAATTATTCTCATCCATTAAAGATAATCTTTTGGGATTCCTTGGAGGAGAATAACCCCTATATAGAATTCGCTCTATGTATGGATCAATGACCCGAATAATATCAAGAATGCGAATTTTCCAAACATCATAATTTGTGCCATCTAATATAAAAGAAGCATTGTGCACTAGTCCGCTAGACGACATCTTTACTCTATAGGCGGTGAAGCCTAATAAGGAGAGAACCCGCTCTGATACCAATTGAAAGGACACGGATGTCGCCTAGAGAGAGGGGGTGAATAGGCGATTAAAAATCTTTACGGTTTAGGCTTGAATAAATGCGGAATAAAACTAGCATTTAATTTATCAAGCACGAAACCTAAACAAGCTAGGTTTATCTATGTGCACCAACAACTTATGCTAAACAAGATAAGCAAATATGTGATAGCAAGATATATTACTTCAAGCTCGATGGCTATCACAAAGTAAATTGCATAAGTAAGAAGGTCGGGTATAGAAATACCGAGGCACTTGGAGACGATGATTTATCCTGAAGTTCACTTCCCAATGGAAGCTACATCTCCGTTGGAGCGGTGCGGAGTCACAAAGTGATCCCCGAATAGCCGTCAAATGGCACACCGTAATCTCCTTCGTGCCTCTACCAATGTAGAGTACCACGAACCACTATGGGACACTCGAGGGTGGTCACCGAACCCGTACAAGGATGAGGCACACTCCACCACTTAATTAGAGGCTCCACCGAATTCCCGCGGCTCCCAAAGCCACAAGAAACACAAGGTTGAGGCACACTACACAACTCAATTGGAGGCTCTCAACTAATCCCGGGAGCCACAAAAACTCCGAGATCAACAAGGACCGTCTAGGGCACCCCAAGTACCCTAGAGGACAAGCTCTAGGGCACCCCAAGTACCCAAGAGTAACAAGCTACTCAACTTCACTTACCACGTATCACCGTGTAGAACTCAAACCGATGCAACCGATGCAATGGGCAAGAACACAAAAAGTGCTCAAGTCCTTCTCTCTCAAATCCCACCAAAGCAACTAATGCTTATGGGGGGAGAAGAGAGGAAGAACAAGGAAGAACACAAAATTCCTCCAAGATCTAGATCCAAAAGCTTCCCCTCACTTAGAGAAGAGATTGATTGGTGGATTGGTAGATCTAGATCTCCTCTCTCTTTTCTCTCTAATTGGAGGCAAGAATCATGGAGGAATAGAGAGATAGCAAAACTCAAGAAGGTCAACAAGGGGGGAAAACATGATCTGCAAGAGTTCGCTGGCTGGAGGTAGGTGGAGGGGTATTTATACCCCTCCCAGAAAAAGAGCCGTTGCAGACAGGGGAGTCAGATATTCCGATATAAGTCAGGATTGGATAATCCGACTGAGTCGGATAATCCGATGCGACATATATCGGATATTACGACAATCCCCAGTGCGCCACAAAGCTGGCTGCAAGAAGTCCTTAGCCGAATTCGAGCAATCCTTGACGATCGGATAATCCGAATCAACCAGAATCAGATATTTCGGAAAACTTCAGTACGCCACAAAACTGGTTGCTTTAAGGTCCTTAGCCGTATTCGAGCAATCCTTGAGAATCGGATAATCCGAGTCATCTGGGACCGGATAATCCGATTCCCCTGCTTGAGCAAAACAGACAGAAACAGCAAAACCTGAAGTGCAATAACTTTCTCGTTCGAACTCCAAAACAGGTGAAACCAATTTTGTTGGAAAGGTAACGACAAGAGCTTTCCTACAAAAAGAGTTAAGTTGACACACATGGGAAGGTGTGGAACTTTCCTCACGGATAAACCGATAATATTTCCAACCCGAAAACGCAACAAGTTTTCCATACGAAATTTGTTTTCGGAGAACTTGGGCTTGTCATGAAGATCACAACAAGCACCAAAAACCCAACAAGGAGAAGAACCAAATAAGAACCAAGAAAGATGATATGCCAAGTATGCAAAGATTTGAGCTCTCACCAACTGATACGCTATGGCTCAATCGAGAGCCCCTCTTGATAGTACGGTATCTATCCAATAACCTGGTCTCCCGACTAACAACATGAGTCCGGTAAAATAGAAACCCTATCAAGATCATACCTTTGCCTTGCGCATTCCACTTAACTAGATGATGGCGATCTACATCTTCTCAAGTGGACCACCTTTCTTGATTGCGCTTCGCTTGGTGAAGATCCACATATTTCTCCCCCATACACCACTATGGGAGAGCCTCTTATCGGCATATCTTCACCTGACCATTATCTCCAAATGGGTGGCAAGCTTCAAGCCTAGGATTTCTTCGAGATGCTCCTCTTGAACTTGCGCTTCTCAACATTGATGACGATCACCACATGACGTCATCGTTCATGGGCTATATGAAATCTTCATTTGATGCAAGCCCACAGAAAGATACATAACCACACATAGAAATGCTACACACATATCATGGGTTAGTTCACAAAGCTATATGGACAATTGCTTACCATACCAAGAGATACATGATCCCACTTGGTACATCTTGTAGCTTTGTGTGTTGATCAATATCTTGATCAACCTTATATCTTTTCATCTTTTTTCAATAGATGATGTCTTGAAGATAACCATGAATGATCACATAATCCTTTTCTACAAGACATACTTGCAATATGCTCAACTCGCATATGACCAATCATCGGATAACTCCTTGATACGTCCATTTTGCATCACCATTTTATATCATAATTTACTGCTATTCATTGATATATTTCATATTTGGATGATATACTCATGTTATTTTATCTTGTTTTGCATGTTTGATGATTATTGGAGAATTAACTGCCGGAGTCAGGATTCAGCTCGAAAAAGCATCGTCAAGACACCCTATTTCTGAAGATCGTCAATTCAGGGAAATTATATTGAAGCTCCTATTATATCAGATGCCGGAGCCAGCCAAAAGGGGAGGCTGAGATGGGCCACGAGGGGCCCACACCACCCCACGGCGCGGGCCCACCCTTGGCCGCGCCGGGGCATGGTGTGGCCGCCCTGGCCCACCTCTGGCGCTCCCCCTTCGCGTACTTAATCCCCTAGTTTAAGGCTGTGGTTAGATTTATCTTAATTACTTCCTTGTAACGCGAATGCTTGCAAGGGGTTTAATCACAAGTATGTATTAGTCCAAGTTAGGGCAGTACATTAGCATAGGTTCACCCACACAACACTTATCAAAACAATAAAGATTAATCGGCTGTAGGAAGCGAAAGCACTTGACGAAATTCCCGTGTGTCCTCAAGAACATTTTGCCATCATAAGTAAACCAACCGGCTTATCCTTTGCTAAAAAAAGGATTGGGCCACTTGCTGCAATTATTATTACTGTCTTTTATTTACATGTATTTTATTTATCTGCAATATCAAAAAACCCTAAAAATTGTCTGCTAGTATTTACAGTGATTCCTTGATCAAAACTACTTGTCAACACCTTCTGCTCCTCGTTGGGTTCGACACTCTTATTTATCGAAAGTACTACGATACACCCCCTATACTTGTGGGTCATCAAGACTATTTTCTGGCGCCGTTGCCGGGGAGTGAAGTGCTATTGGTAAGTGGAATTGGTAAGGGAAACCTTTACTGTAAGTGCTGTTTTTATTTCTGCTTGCTGCTTTATTTTATTATGGAGAGATCTCCATTCGAATCCCTATTTGGGAATACTACTGCCACTGCTAAGGTAGTAGATGAACCGCCGCCTGCTGAATTAGATTCATTTAAAATACCTATGAAAATTGTTGAACGTGTTATGGATAACCGCTATGTTGGAGATGGAACCATCCATCCTGGTGATCATTTACTATTTATACATGAATTATGCGAGTTGTTCAAGTGTGCAGGTATTTCAATGGAAGAAGCCGAGCTGCGGAATGGTATAAGATGCTGAAGAATGGCCGATCTATTGGCTGGAGGAAATTGTACCTCTCTTTTATTCTAAATTCTATCCTCCTAGTGAGATTCATCAAGATCGAAATCGCATATATAATTTTTGGCCTCATGATGGAGAGAGTATTGCCCAAGCGTGGGGGAGATTGAAGTTACTAATGCTCAAATGTCCCATTCATGAGCTCCCAAGTAATATTGTTATCAATAATTTTTATGCAAGGCTTTCTCTTCATGATAAGGATTTATTGGATGCCACTTGTTCTGGATCATTTACACGTACTGAAGAAGAAGTTAAATGGGACCTTCTTGACCGTATTCAGGAAACTACTGAAGGATGGGAGAACGATAAAGGTAGAAAGTCAAGTATAAATTATGATTACGAATGCATTAAATCTTTTATGGAGACTGATGATTTCCGTAATGTTAGTGCTGTTTATTGTCTTGATTCTCAAGTTGTTGCAAATTATTACAAAGCTTTTGCCTCTTATCTTGATGTGCCTAAGAAGGATTAGAATAAATATCATGAACCTTATAAAGATAAAGCCAATTCGGCCATTGGCAAAAGTATTGAAGTTCATACTGTTGATCACATTTTGCCAGAACCTTATATTGAAAAAATACCTTTTCCTGTTAAAGTCAAGGAACATTCTCTGATAGCTAGTGTGGTTAATAAAAGTGCCAAGAAACCTTTAGAGCCTAATGAACAAATAACTGTTGAACCTGAAGTAGCAATAGTAAAGGATTTGGTAACTGAAAATGTAGATGGAGAACATATTATCTTTTGTGAAGATGCTTCTAATATTGTTTCGCATCCTGTAAATCTAGGAAAACAAGTGTTCCTGTGCTTTCAGTGAAGATAGGAGAACATTGCTATTATGGTTTATGTGATATTGGTGTAAGTTCCAGTGCTATTCCTTTTGAACTTTATAAAGAAATTATGCACGAAATTACTCCCTGTGAACTTGAGGATATTGATGTGGTTATTCAACTTGCCAATAGGGAAACTATCTCTCCCATTGGTATTGTGAGAGATGTCGAGGTTTTATGCGGTAAAACTAAATATCCTACTGATTTTCTAGTACTGGGTTCTGAAGCTAGTAAAACTTGTCCTATTATTTTCGGTAGACCTTTCTTGAATACATGTGGTGCTATTATAGATTGTAAGAAAGAGAAAATTTACACTAAATTTAATGGAGAATCTTATGAGTTTAATTACTCTAAGTTTGGTAAGAAACATTATGAAACTGATTTGCCTAATGAGGACTCGAAAATTGAACAACTGGCTGCTATTGCTATTGCTTCTAACAATGCCTTGCAGCAATTTATGGAGGAACATGAAAGTGAGGTCTTTATGGAGGAAAGGAATGAAATTGACAATATCTTTCTTCATCAACCACCATTACTTAAGCATAATTTGCCGGTGGAAGATTTGGGTACCCCTGCACCTCCTAAAGAAGATCCTGTTTTTGATTTAAAACCTTTGCCTGATAATCTTAAATATGCTCACATTGATGATAAGAAAACATATCCTGTTATTTTAGTTCTAAACTTTCAGGTACTGAAGAGGCAAGGTTATTGGAAGTATTGAGGAAACACCGAGGAGCTATCGGATACACTCTGGATGATTTAAAAGGGATTTCTCCTACTGTATGTCAACATGCCATCAACATGGAAGATGATGCAAAACCTGTTGTGGAGCACCAGCGTCGTTTAATCCCTAAAATGAAGGAAGTGGTAAGAAATGAGTATTAAAACTCCTCGTTGCTGGTATAATTTATCCTATTGCTGATAGTAAATGGGTAAGTCATGTGCATTGTGTTCCTAAGAAAGGAGGAGTTACTGTTGTGCCAAATGAAAATGATGAACTTATTCCTCAAAGAGTAGTTGTTGGATATAGGATGTGCATTGATTTTCGAAAGGTTAATAAAGTTACTAAGAAAGATCACTATCCTTTACCTTTTATTGATCAAATGTTAGAACGGTTGTCTAAGAAAACTCTTTTTTGCTTTCTTGATAGTTATTCTGGATTTCACAAATTGCTGTTAGAGCGAAAGATCAAGAGAAAACTACTTTTACTTGTCCTTATGGAACTTATGCTTATAGGTGTATGCCTTTTTTTGTGTAATGCTCCTGCTACATTTCAAAGATGCATGTCTGCTATTTTTCATGGTTTTTGTGAAAAAATTGTGGAAGTAATCATGGACGATTTTTCGTCTATGGAACTTCTTTTGATAACTGCTTGCAAAACCTTGATAAAGTTTTGCAGAGATGTGAGGAAACTAATCTTGTTCTTAATTGGGAGAAATGTCACTTTATGGTTAATGAAGGGATTGTTCTTGGACATAAAATTTCTGAAAGAGGTATTGAAGTGGACAGACCTAAAGTTGAAGCAATTGAGAAAATGCCCTGTCCCAGGGATGTTAAAGGTATTCGTAGTATTCTCGGTCATGCCGGTTTCTATAGAAGGTTTATTAAAGATTTCTCTAAAATTTCAAAACCTCTCACTAATCTTCTCCAAAAAGATGTACCTTTTGTTTTTGACGAAGACGTTGATATTATTCAAGTAGTGACTCCGGAAGATTTTATTAAAAGTCAAATTCAGAAAACTGCAGAGTCTGTTTTTTAATAGGTAACAGTTTTGGTAAGAGAAAGTTCACGTTTAACTTTCCAACTTATGTTTTTGTTATTTTTATTAAATATGGAAAATTACGAGCCAAAAACGAGGAGGAAACGGTGCCCGAGGGCACCACACCACCCCACGGCGCGGGCCCACCCTTGGCCACGCCGGGGCATGGTGTGGGCGCCTCGGAGCCCGTCTCCAGCCCGGTTTCGACCTGGACTTTCCTTTTGTTATGAAACTTTTTGCTATATAACTCACCGGATCCCCCGAGGTCCGTATATCATTTTCTCGTCGTGTTTTCGTTTCGAGCTGTTTCTGCCAGGAATTGTTTCCAGATTTAGAAGCATCATGGTCTCCAACAACAACAACAAGGCAAGGAGGCTCTGGAAGATGATCTCAAGGATCCCGAGCTGGAAGAGGAAGTCAAGAGTGAAGCTGAAGATGAAGTAGAAGAAGACCCGCGCTCATACCCGCGCGCCACCATTGCAAGTATCGGAGTGGTGGCAAATCCATTGAACCCAAAGAGGAATGCGCGGATGAGCACAGGGGGGGAGGTTCCGCGTCATTGCTTAGCTCCAAGAACATCTTCTCCAGGCACCAATAACCCTTTCCACACTTTAATCCATAAATATCAGTTTGAAAGAGTTCCTGAGGCAGAACTACCAACTAGTTGAAATATAGATCGTTCTAACAATGCAGGAAAAGGAAGCTCTCAGTCTGATGAGAAGTGGGGAAACAATTCCAAGAGCTGGGACTCACAGTCTGATAGGTTCATGAACCGTATTGAACACAACACGGAGTTGATTCGTGCTCTCACTTACAAGATTGACGAGTTGAAGGAGTTGGTTGAGAAGCTTATTAGGGATTCACCATCACCACCGACGGAGTAATTCATCATTGGTATTGGCATCCCCTCAGCTTGTTCCAAGCTTGGGGGGAGTGCCGCGGTATCATCACCATTATCTTTTACCTTTTACTTTTCAGTCGAGTCATATCATGAGTAGAGAAGTTATCATATAGTATGGTTTGCAGCGTGGAAGTATCTCTCCTTTAGTTGGTTATCTATGTATCCCTTGGTGTGAGTTGCCGTTATTGGAATATTAATGAGAAGTTTTATCATTTACTTTCTGCACACTTTATTTTACTTTGCAAATTTCTGTCATATGAATGATCTTGTTGTTAGTATTGGCATCACTTTGGGAGCATCAAGTAAATCTATTTGGTTTTGGCAAACTTAGCATTGGTCAATAGCAACAATACTTTGAGGCTTAAGTAGAAAAGAGGGGATTGCATGTAGATACATTATCTCATTATCTTTCTTTCTTGTTGGCTCATGAGCTTAGTATTCTCAAGTTAAAATTATTTGTGTTTACAAGGAAGATTGCATGATTGTTTCTATTACATTTATATTTGTTTGTATCCCTCCACTCTTATGCTTGCTACCCAGCCTTGCTAGCCAAAAACCTGTACTGAGAGGGAATGCTTCTCGTGCATCCAAACCTTGAGCCAAAACCCATGCCATTTGTGTCCACCATAACTACCTATATGTGGTATTTCCTTGCCATTCCAAGTAAATACTTCATGTGCTACCTTTAAACTATTCAAAAACTACTACTCCTTATTTGTGTAAATGTTTACCAAGCTCATGAGGACAGGGTGGATGTCTTTATGTCAACTGTCAAACAGACTTTACCACCGGACTAGCGGCATATACATCCGCTTATCCATTAATTTTGCAAAAGAGCTGGCAAATGGGGTGCCCAGTCCCAATTAATTACAACTTTAACCACTTAATTCTCTTCACATTTTTGCCCTGATTTATCAGTCAAGCAATGACAAATAGTGAAATATCTGCATGTGTAAACAAAAGAGAAGAGGGATGATCTGCCTTGCTGGTAGAAATAACGTCCTTCATGGGAGCCGCTCTTAAAAGTCTGGTTGGCAGGGATCATATTGTACTTTCCATTTTTCTGATTCGTTGACAATTAACAAACACCTCCCAAAACTTATTTTTACTCTCTATATGATTTCAAAAACTTAAAAAAAAACTCTAGCACATGATTTAATCCCTGCTTCCCTCTGCGAAGGGCCTTTCTTTTACTTTTATGTAGAGTCAGTAATCCTATTCCCTTCTTTCTTAAGCAAGCATTTGAGTTGTTGTGATTCAACCATCTATATATTAATATTATCAATCATGTCTGTTATCCTTCCTTGTTTTGCACAAGTCTTTTATCTGAAGGAATATAACTTTGAAAGTTATCAATGACTGTAAAGAAATTGTGATAATTGAGCATGTAAGTTCTGCAATATAGCTCCGATATAAGGACTCTACTCGAAAGATAAGTACAATCTGTTAATTGTTCTCTGACCAAGAACGAAGTTTGCCATAACCAAACTATGATTTTCTTTATGCACCTTTATTGTGATTTCCATTACTCGTGTCAAGATAAGTTATATGAGGGGAAGTTGCTGTCTAAAATGATTTGTGTATTAATACATGTTGATGCTTCTTATCTGTATTCTTTATTATCGACGCTTTACTCCATAAACCCGTGGTCTTGTTTACTGTGTTCAGCTTTCGCTTGGGGACAAGCGAGGTCTAAGCTTGGGGGGAGTTGATACGTCCATTTTGCATCACTATTTTATATCATAATTTACTGCTATTCATTGATATATTTCATATTTGAATGATATACTTATGTTATTTTATCTTGTTTTGCATGTTTGATGATTATTGGAGAATTAACTGCCGGAGTCTGGATTCAGCTGGAAAACACATCGTCAAGACACCCTATTTCTGAAGATCGACAATTCACGGAAAATATACAGATGTTCCTATTTTATCATATGCCGGAGCCAGCCAAAAGGGGAGGCTGAGATGGGCCACGAGGGGCCCACACCACCCCATGGCGCGGCCCCACCTCTGTCGCGCCGGGGCATGGTGTGGCCGCCCTGGCCCACCTCTGGCGCTCCCCCTTCGCGTACTTAGTTCCCCAGAAACCCTAAGACGAGGAGAGCCATCAAGGAAATATTCCACCGCCTCCACGAGGCGGAAACCACAGAGAGAGAAAAAGCTCTCCGGCAGGGAGAAATCTGCCGGGGAAATTCCTTCCCGGAGGGGGGAAATCATCGCCATCGTCATCGTGATCACGCTGGACTACATGGCACTTCACCTTTATGGGCCTAGAGGAATGCATTGTGTATTCGGCTACTAATTGTGGGGTTGCCGGAGTGACAGAAACCTAAACCCCCGTTAGTAAACCAGTGCATGAGGGAGTGTAGGATCTCAGAGTTTAAGGCTGTGGTTAGATTTATCTTAATTACTTCCTTGTAACGCGGATGCTTGCAAGGGGTTTAATCACAAGTATGTATTAGTCCAAGTTAGGGCAGTGCATTAGCATAGGTTCACCCACACAACATTTATCAAAACAATAAAGATTAATCGGCTGTAGGAAGCGAAAGCACTTGACCAAATTCCCGTGTGTCCTCAAGAACATTTTGCCATCATAAGTAAACCAACCGGCTTATCCTTTGCTCTAAAAAGGATTGGGCCACTTGTTGCAATTATTATTACTGTCTTTTATTTACACGTATTTTATTTATCTGCAATAACAAAAACCCCTAAAAACTTGTCTGCTAGTATTTACAGTGATTCCTTGATCAAAACTACTTGTCAACACCTTCTGCTCCTCGTTGGGTTCGACACTCTTATTTATCGAAAGTACTATGATAGACCCCCTATACTTGTGGGTCATCAGTGGGTCATCACTCCTCGAATAACAACTTGGTCATCACATACTCTTCTTCTTGATCATATCAAATATATCCATACAACTCGATGATCTTGATGCCAAATACTTCATTATATCAATATATTCATGGCATCAACCTTGAATCCAACATATGGAGTTTAAGCATTGGTCTATGGATAAACCCTACAAGGATAACTCATTGCAACCATTAGTCCATAGGGATTGTCATTAATTACCAAAACCACACATAGGAGTGCCATGCCCTTTCAATCTCCCCCATTTTGGTAATTGATGACAATCTCTTTTACGAGGGTTTATATAATGAATTTAAGCAACCATGCATGCAAAGAAACAAGCAAGGATGCATGAGCATGAAAGGCAATATGCTTATGAATGAATTTAAACAACCATGCATGCAGAGAAACAAGCAAGGATGCATGAGCATGAAAGGCAATATGCTTATGAACAAAACAAGAAGCATAAAACCACCCTTGGCCGCGCCGGGGCATGGTGTGCCGCCCTGGCCCACCTCTGGCGCTCCCCCTTCACGTACTTAATCCCCCAGAAACCCTAAGCCATCGAGGAAATATTCCGCCGCCTCCACGAGGCAGAAACCATAGGGAGAGAAAAAGCTCTCCGGCAGGGAGAAATCTGCCGGGGAAATTCCTTCCCAGAGGGGGGAAATCATCGCCATCGTCATCATCATCACACTGGACTTCATCGGGATCATCATCATCATCTCCACCGTCGTCACCATCATCTCCACCGCTCCACTTCGTTCCACTACAACATCTAGGGTTATACTTTGTGTAGTTCGTAGGGGAAACTTTCCCGTTGTCGATTACTACTTGTGGTTGATGCTATTAAGTTTTATCGGTGAATTGAAGTATATGTCCAGATTGTTATTCATCATTATATCACCTCTGATCATGATCTATATGATGTCTTGTGAGTTGTTCATTCAGTTCTTGAGGACATGGGAGAAGTCATGCTGTTAGTAGTGAAACTATGTTGAGTAATATTTAATGGTTTGATATTTAAGTTGTGGTGTTATTCTTCTAGTGGTGTCGTGTGAACGTCGACTACATGACACTTCACCTTTATGGGCCTAGGGGAATGCATTGTGTATTCGGCTACTAATTGTGGGGTTGCCGGAGTGACAGAAACCTAAACCCCCGTTAGTAAACCGGTGCATGAGGGAGTGTAGGATCTCAGAGTTTAAGGCTGTGGTTAGATTTATCTTAATTGCTTCCTTGTAACGCGGATGCTTGCAAGGGGTTTAATCACAAGTATGTATTAGTCCAAGTTAGGACAGTGCATTAGCATAGGTTCACCCACACAACACTTATCAAAACAATAAAGATTAATCGGCTGTAGGAAGCGAAAGCACTTGACGAAATTCCCGTGTGTCCTCAAGAACATTTTGCCATCATAAGTAAACCAACCGGCTTATCCTTTGCTCTAAAAAGGATTGGGCCACTTGCTGCAATTATTATTACTGTCTTTTATTTACACGTATTTTATTTATCTGCAATATCAAAAACCCCTAAAAACTTGTCTGCTAGTATTTACAGTGATTCCTTGATCAAAACTACTTGTCAACACCTTCTGCTCCTCGTTGGGTTCGACACTCTTATTTATCGAAAATACTACGATACACCCCCTATACTTGTGGGTGATACGTCCATTTTGCATTACTATTTTATATCATAATTTACTGCTATTCATTGATATATTTCATATTTGAATGATATACTTATGTTATTTTATCTTGTTTTGCATGTTTGATGATTATTGGAGAATTAACTGCCGGAGTCAGGATTCAGCTGGAAAAAGCATCGTCAAGACACCCTATTTCTGAAGATCGACAATTCACGAAAAATATACAGATGTTCCTATTTTATCAGATGCCGGAGCCAGCCAAAAGGTGAGGCTGAGATGTGCCACGAGGGGCCCACACCACCCCACGGCGCGGGCCCCACCTCTGCCGCGTCGGGGCATGGTGTAGCCGCCCTGGCCCACCTCTGGCGCTCCCCCTTCGCGTACTTAGTCCCCCAGAAACCCTAAGATGAGGAGAGCCATCAAGGAAATATTCCGCCACCTCCACGAGGCAGAAACCACAGAGAGAGAAAAAGCTCTCTGGCAGCTGGGAGAAATCTGCCGGGGAAATTCCTTCCCGGAGGAGGGAAATCATCGCCATCGTCATCGTCATGACGCTGGACTTCATTGGGATCATCATCATCATCATCTCCACCGCCTTCACCATCATCTCCACCGCTCCACTCCGTTCCGCTGTAACATCTAGCTTTATACTTTGTGTAGTTCATAGGGGAAACTTTCCCGGTGTTGATTACTACTTGTGGTTGATGCTATTAAGTTTTATCGGTGAATTGAAGTATATGTCCAGATTGTTATTCATCATTATATCACCTCTGATCATGATCCATATGATGTCTTGTGAGTAGTTCGTTCAGTTCTTGAGGACATGGGAGTAGTCATGCTGTTAGTAGTGGAACTATGTTGAGTAATATTTAATGGTTTGATATTTAAGTTGTGGTGTTATTCTTCTAGTGGTGTCGTGTGAACGTCGACTACATGACACTTCACCTTTATGGGCCTAGAGGAATGCATTGTGTATTCGACTACTAATTGTGGGGTTGCCGGAGTGACAGAAACCTAAACCCCCGTTAGTAAACCGGTGCATGAGGGAGTGTAGGATCTCAGAGTTTAAGGTTGTGGTTAGATTTATCTTAATTGCTTCCTTGTAACGCGGATGCTTGCAAGGGGTTTAATCACAAGTATGTATTAGTCCAAGTTAGGGCAGTGCATTAGCATAGGTTCACCCACACAACATTTATCAAAACAATAAAGATTAATCGGCTGTAGGAAGTGAAAGCACTTGACGAAATTCCCGTGTGTCCTCGAGAACATTTTGCCATCATAAGTAAACCAACCGGCTTATCCTTTGCTCTAAAAAGGATTGGGCCACTTGCTGCAATTATTATTACTGTCTTTTATTTACACGTATTTTATTTATCTGCAATACCAAAAACCCCTAAAAACTTGTCTGCTAGTATTTACAGTGATTCCTTGATCAAAACTACTTGTCAACACCTTCTTCTCCTCGTTGGGTTCGACACTCTTATTTATCGAAAGTACTACGATACACCCCCTATACTTTTGGATCATCAGTGGGTCATCACTCCTCGAATAACAACTTGGTCATCACATACTCTTCTTCTTGATCATATCAAATATATCCATACAACTCGATGATATTGATGCCAAATACTTCATTATATCAATATATTCATGGCATCAACCTTGAATCCAACATATGGAGTTCAAGCATTGGTCTATGGACAAACCCTACAAGGATAACTCATTGCAACCATTAGTCCATAGGGATTGTCATTAATTACCAAAACCACACATAGGGGTGCCATGTCCTTTCAATCTCCCCATTTTGGTAATTGATGTCAATCTCTTTTACGAGGGTTTATATAATGAATTTAAGCAACCATGCATGCAAAGAAACAAGCAAGGATGCATGAGCATGAAAAGAAATATGCTTATGAATGAATTTAAACAACCATGCATGCAAAGAAACAAGCAAGGATGCATGAGCATGAAAGGCAATATGCTTATGAACAAAACAAGAAGCATAAAACCAAATTCCCTAAAACCCTCTAAAATGCATGAGCGTGAAAGGCAATATGCTTATGAACAAAACAAGAAGCATAAAACCAAATTCCCTAAAAACCCTCTAAAACTTCTCCCCCATTGGCATCCATTTCCAAAATGGGTGAAAAAGCTTAGATGGTCAATATAGTAAGAGCTCCCCCATAATGTGTGCATTTCTCAAAATGTGAGTGAAATCAAATGCACCTATCCAATGACGAATAGATGGAGGGAGATCACACTATACTGAGGATCTAAAGATTGCAAAAGAATGATATGGAGAACCTTTTACAATTTTCCAAGTAAAAAGAAAGCAACCAAAAGATCCCACAAACCAAGTGAGCAAACGATATTATGCTTTAAAGAAAATAGAGGAGCTCCCCAATATTTGGACACAATTTATAATTCTTGTATGTGAATGCAAGGTGTACAAAAATGGAATCCTCACTCCCCAGTATCCTCCATATCACCAAATTTAAATGGATACACAAGCTCAAAAAGATGCAAAATAAAAAATCAAAGCTTGTGTCTTATCCCAAGGTGAAGAGAATTGGCTCGTCAAGACAAGCATGAGGTTAAGGATATTCACCAAGATGAGTGCACCAAGATGTGATGAAAATAGGATAGGCACTCATAAGCCAAATTATATCCGGGGTCACCCAAGAATAAGAGATGATAATAATAAAGAGGTGACACCATAGAATTAAGATATCAAGTAAAGATGTAATATCTCTCATGTATATAAGTTTCTAAGTGTACAACAATCATAGATATATATCCACAAAGAAACATGTACACATAAAATTAGTTACTAAAGGAAAGAACAGGATATCCAAAATAAGGTCATATATTATACACATATGATAGTTGTGTAGGATCATAGCCCATAGCTCAAGATTTTCATATTGCATAATAATGAACTTCAAATACAACCTCAACACAAGCATCACAAATATCACTAAGGGAAAAGGAGATAGTTGGTAGTTGGGATGCATTGAGGAAATATCATCATCATCTCCACCACCGTCACCATCATCTCCACCGCTCCACTCGTTCGCTGTAACATCTAGGTTATACTTTGTGTAGTTCATAGGGGAAACTTTCCCGGTGTTGATTACTACTTGTGGTTGATGCTATTAAGTTTTATCGGTGAATTGAAGTATATGTCCAGATTGTTATTCATCATTATATCACCTCTGATCATGATCCATATGATGTCTTGTGAGTAGTTCGTTCAGTTCTTGAGGACATGGGAGAAGTCATGCTGTTAGTAGTGGAACTATGTTGAGTAATATTTAATGGTTTGATATTTAAGTTGTGGTGTTATTCTTCTAGTGGTGTCGTGTGAACGTCGACTACATGACACTTCACCTTTATGGGCCTAGAGGAATGCATTGTGTATTCGGCTACTAATTGTGGGGTTGCCGGAGTGACAGAAACCTAAACCCCCGTTAGTAAACCGGTGCATGAGGGAGTGTAGGATCTCAGAGTTTAAGGCTGTGGTTAGATTTATCTTAATTACTTCCTTGTAACGCGGATGCTTGCAAGGGGTTTAATCACAAGTATGTATTAGTCCAAGTTAGGGCAGTGCATTAGCATAGGTTCACCCACACAACACTTATCAAAACAATAAAGATTAATCGCTGTAGGAAGCGAAAGCACTTGACGAAATTCCCGTGTGTCCTCAAGAACATTTTGCCATCATAAGTAAACCAACCGGCTTATCCTTTGCTCTAAAAAGGATTGGGCCACTTGCTGCAATTATTATTACTGTCTTTTATTTACACGTATTTTATTTATCTGCAATATCAAAAACCCTAAAAACTTGTCTGCTAGTATTTACAGTGATTCCTTGATCAAAACTACTTGTCAACACCTTCTGCTCCTCGTTGGGTTCGACACTCTTATTTATCGAAAGTACTACGATACACCCCCTATACTTGTGGGTCATCAAGACTATTTTCTGGCGCCGTTGCCGGGGAGTGAAGTGCTATTGGTAAGTGGAATTGGTAAGGGAAACCTTTACTGTAAGTGCTGTTTTTATTTCTGCTTGCTGCTTTATTTTATTATGGAGAGATCTCCATTCGAATCCCTATTTGGGAATACTACTGCCACTGCTAAGGTAGTAGATGAACCGCCGCCTGCTGAATTAGATCCATTTAAAATACCTATGAAAATTGTTGAACGTGTTATGGATAACCGCTATGTTGGAGATGGAACCATCCATCCTGGTGATCATTTACTATTTATACATGAATTATGCGAGTTGTTCAAGTGTGCAGGTATTTCAATGGAAAAAGTCAAGAGGAAGTTATTCTCTATATCACTGAAGGGCCGAGCTGCGGAATGGTATAAGATGCTGAAGAATGGCCGATCTATTGGCTGGGAGGAAATTGTACCTCTCTTTTATTCTAAATTCTATCCTCCTAGTGAGATTCATCAAGATCGAAATCGCATATATAATTTTTGGCCTCATGATGGAGAGAGTATTGCCCAAGCGTGGGGGAGATTGAAGTCACTAATGCTCAAATGTCCCATTCATGAGCTCCCAAGTAATATTGTTATCAATAATTTTTATGCAAGGCTTTCTCTTCATGATAAGGATTTATTGGATGCCTCTTGTTCTGGATCATTTACACGTACTGAAGAAGAAGTTAAATGGGACCTTCTTGACCGTATTCAGGAAAATACTGAAGGATGGGAGAACGACAAAGGTAGAAAGTCAGGTATAAATTATGATTACGAATGCATTAAATCTTTTATGGAGACTGATGATTTCCGTAATGTTAGTGCTGTTTATTGTCTTGATTCTCAAGTTGTTGCAAATTATTACAAAGCTTTTGCCTCTTATCTTGATGTGCCTAAGAAGGATTTGAATAAATATCATGAACCTTATAAAGATAAAACCAATTCGGCCATTGGCAAAAGTATTGAAGTTCATACTGTTGATCACATTTTGCCAGAACCTTATATTGAAAAAATACCTTTTCCTGTTAAAGTCAAGGAACATTCTCTGATAGCTAGTGTGGTTAATAAAAGTGCCAAGAAACCTTTAGAGCCTGATGAACAAATAACTGTTGAACCTGAAGTAGCAATAGTAAAGGATTTGGTAACTGAAAATGTAGATGGAGAACATATTATCTTTTGTGAAGATGCTTCTAATATTGTTTCGCATCCTGGTAAATCTAGGAAAACAAGTGTTCCTGTGCTTTCAGTGAAGATAGGAGAACATTGCTATTATGGTTTATGTGATATTGGTGCAAGTTCTAGTGCTATTCCTTTTGAACTTTATAAAGAAATTATGCATGAAATTAGTCCCTGTGAACTTGAGGATATTGATGTGGTTATTCAACTTGCCAATAGGGAAACTATCTCTCCCATTGGTATTGTGAGAGATGTCGAGGTTTTATGCGGTAAAACTAAATATCCTACTGATTTTCTAGTACTTGGTTCTAAAGCTAGTAAAACTTGTCCTATTATTTTCGGTAGACCTTTCTTGAATACATGTGGTGCTATTATAGATTGTAAGAAAGAGAAAATTTACACTAAATTTAATGGAGAATCTTATGAGTTTAATTTCTCTAAGTTTGGTAAGAAACTTTATGAAACTGATTTGCCTAATGAGGACTCGAAAATTGAACAACTTGCTGCTATTGCTATTGCTCCTAACAATGCCTTGCAGCAATTTATGGAGGAACACGAAAGTGAGGTCTTTATGGAGGAAAGGAATGAAATTGACAATATCTTTCTTCATCAACCACCATTACTTAAGCATAATTTGCCGGTGGAAGATTTGGGTACCCCTGCACCTCCTAAAGAAGATCCTGTTTTTGATTTAAAACCTTTGCCTGATAATCTTAAATATGCTCACATTGATGATAAGAAAACATATCCTGTTATTATTAGTTCTAAACTTTCAGGTACTGAAGAGGCAAGGTTATTGGAAGTATTGAGGAAACACCGAGGGCTATCGGATATACTTGGATGATTTAAAAGGGATTTCTCCTACTGTATGTCAACACGCCATCAACATGGAAGATGATGCAAAACCTGTTGTGGAGCACCAGCGTCGTCTAATCCCTAAAATGAAGGAAGTGGTAAGAAATGAGGTATTAAAACTCCTCGATGCTGGTATAATTTATCCTATTGCTGATAGTAAATGGGTAAGTCCTGTGCATTGTGTTCCTAAGAAAGGAGGAGTTACTGTTGTGCCAAATGAAAATGATGAACTTATTCCTCAAAGAGTAGTTGTTGGATATAGGATGTGCATTGATTTTCGAAAGGTTAATAAAGTTACTAAGAAAGATCACTATCCTTTACCTTTTATTGATCAAATGTTAGAAAGGTTGTCTAAGAAAACTCATTTTTGCTTTCTTGATGGTTATTCTGGATTTTCACAAATTGCTGTTAGAGCGAAAGATCAAGAGAAAACTACTTTTACTTGTCCTTATGGAACTTATGCTTATAGGCGTATGCCTTTTGGTTTGTGTAATGCTCCTGCTACATTTCAAAGATGCATGTCTGCTATTTTTCATGGTTTTTGTGAAAAAATTGTGGAAGTATTCATGGACGATTTTTCCGTCTATGGAACTTCTTTTGATAACTGCTTGCAAAACCTTGATAAAGTTTTGCAGAGATGTGAGGAAACTAATCTTGTTCTTAATTGGGAGAAATGTCACTTTATGGTTAATGAAGGGATTGTTCTTGGACATAAAATTTCTGAAAGAGGTATTGAAGTGGACAGAGCTAAAGTTGAAGCAATTGAGAAAATGCCCTGTCCCAGGGATGTTAAAGGTATTCGTAGTATTCTCGGTCATGCCGGTTTCTATAGAAGGTTTATTAAAGATTTCTCTAAAATTTCAAAACCTCTTACTAATCTTCTCCAAAAAGATGTACCTTTTGTTTTTGATGATGATTGTAAAGAAGCTTTTGAGGCTCTAAAAAAGGCTTTAACCACTGCTCCTGTTGTTCAACCTCCTGATTGGACTTTACCTTTCGAAATTATGTGTGATGCTAGTGATTTTGCTGTAGGTGCTGTTCTTGGACAGCGAGTAGATAAGAAGTTGAATGTTATTCATTATGCTAGTAAGACTCTTGATGCTGCTCAAAAGAATTATGCCACTACTGAAAAAGAGTTTTTAGCAGTAGTTTTTGCTTGTGATAAGTTTAGACCCTATATTGTTGATTCGAAAGTTATTATCCATACCGATCATGCTGCTATTAGATACCTTATGGAAAAGAAAGATGCTAAGCCTAGACTTATAAGATGGGTGCTTTTATTACAAGAGTTTGATTTGCATATTGTAGATAGGAAAGGTGCTGAAAATCCTGTCGCTGATAATTTGTCTAGATTGGAAAACATTTCTTATGATCCTGTTCCTGTTAACGATAGTTTTCCAAATGAACAATTGGCTGTGATAAAGGTAAGCTCGCGAGAAAGTCCTTGGTATGCTGACTATGCTAACTTTATTGTTGCCAAGTATTTGCCTCCAACCTTTACAGCTCAGCAAAGAAGGAAATTCTTTTATGACTTGAGGCATTATTTTTGGGATGACCCACACTTATATAAAGAAGGAGTGGATGGTATAATGCGAAGATGTGTTCCAGAATTTGAACAAAAAGAAATATTGAGAAAATGCCATGGAAGTGCTTATGGAGGACATCATGCTGGAGATAGAACTGCACAAAAGGTTTTACAATCAGGTTTTTATTGGCCTACTCTTTTTAAAGATGCAAGAAAATTTATTTTATCATGCGATGAATGTCAAAGAGTTGGTAATATAACTAGACGCAATGAAATGCCTATGAATTATTCTCTTGTTATTGAACCTTTTGACTGTTGGGGATTTGACTTTATGGGTCCTTTTCCTCCTTCTGATGGTTATACTCATATACTTGTTGCTGTTGATTATGTTACTAAATGGGTAGAAGCTATACCAACATCTAGTGCTGATGGTGAGACATCATTAAAAATGCTTAAAGATATTATTTTTCCAAGGTTTGGTGTGCCTAGATATCTCATGACTGATGGTGGTTCTCATTTTATCCATGGTGCTTTTAGAAAAACCCTTGCTAAATATGATGTTAATCATAGAATTTCTTCACCTTATCATCCTCAAACAAGTGGACAAGTAGAATTATCAAATAGAGAGATTAAATCTATTTTGCAGAAGACTGTTAATAAATCTAGAAAGAATTGGGCTAGGAAGCTTAATGATGCTTTGTGGGCTTATAGAACTGCTTATAAAAATCCTATGGGTATGTCTCCTTATAAAATGGTTTACGGAAAAGCTTGTCATTTACCTCTAGAATTAGAACATAAAGCTTATTGGGCCGTAAAAGAACTTAATAGAGATTTTAAACTTGCCGGTAAAAAAAGGTTACTTGACTTGAGTTCCTTAGATGAATGGAGAAGTGAAGCTTATGAAAATGCTAGACTTTTTAAAGAGAAAGTGAAACAATGGCATGATAGGAGAATCCTAAAGAGAGAGTTTAATGTTGGTGAGAAAGTTCTATTGTATAGGTCTCGTCTCAGATTTTTTGCAGGTAAATTACTTTCGAAATGGGAAGGACCTTATGTTGTTTCAGAGGTTTACCGTTCAGGTGCAATCAAAATTACTTCGCTTGATGGTGACAAATCTCAAGTGGTTAATGGTCAAAGACTCAAGCATTATATTTCTGGGATTGATTGCGTGGATCACACGTTCGTTGGGAGACCCCAAGAGGAAGGTATGATGCAGTATGGAAGCAGTTTTCCCTCAGTATGAAACCAAGGTTTAATCAAACCAGTAGGAGCAAGAAATCACTTCAGAAGGTTATCAGTGGCGCGCTGACGTGGAATCTGCACACAACACAATCAAACTACTTTGCCCCAACGAAACAGTGAGGTTGTCAATCTCACCGGCTTGCTGAAAACAAAAGATTAAACGTATGGTGTGGAAAACAGTAGTAAATTGCAGAGAATGAAAAGGAACAGTGTTTGCAGTTGGTTGTGTGTGGTGCCCTGACCCGACTGTTATACAGTGATACTGTGTCTCCGGTTATCCGATACCACCAGACACACTATCAAAGCATAATAGAGAGATCAAGACTTGTGGAACAACTGGCACATCACAGACTCTACGACACAAATCAATATAATGCAACTCTTATAATAGAGAAAGATAGCAAATGACAACCAGAGGTCACAGACCCAACATTACAACAAGCGGAAGCAAATTAAGTTGTTCTAAACAACAAGAACCAAATTATGGCCTAAGAGGCCTGCAAATAAACATCCAGCGCCAGCTGTTCCGGGATGTCCCAAGCTGCCACCTGGGAACCCCAGACTACTCGTCGACGTCCACAAAGAACCCACCTTCGAGGTCGGTGAAGTCCTCTCCTGAAAATAAGCAAACGACGTTGAGTTCGACGAACTCACAAGATTAAGAGCTAATATATGCTCGATGATTGGCTTTCAAGGTTTTATGGCTGTTTTGCATAAAGCTGATTTTATTTTAAAAAGACATAACTCCATGGCATCGACTAATCAGATTATTTTGAAAAGGGGTAAGAAGTAACTCTTTCTTTCATCACCTTACTCATCATCAACCATCATCAACCATTGTACCTGTTCATCAAATGCACCTCCCCGAATCACCCTCGAGGAAGACAACCTTGCATTCTTGAGTGGTACCTCTAGTACCCAGTTTTTAATCATTCGGTTAAAGTTATTCTATGATCTTATCGTCCTTTCCCAAGTTGTCCGTAACCGTGGACACGGCTTTTCGAAAAGATTTAACCTTGCAGGGGTGCACTGTGTTTACCTTCAGTACCGCCCGACTCATTGCCTACGATTAGCTCTCTTCCGGGGAAAGCCGGCTGAGTGGGAACGGTTACAACCTTTACCTTGTTAAGGACTAACCCAGGATCATCAGTGAGGACGAAGCAGCGGATCGTCGACACCGTGCTCCGTGGCCACTCATTTTCCTAACACTGCCATCCTCATCCCAGTCTTGGTCACCATCTTCACGCACACGCAAATGGAAAACCAAACTAGAGGACCCTGGCTAGTCCCGCTCAAGTTAGTTGGTCGACGGGGGTTCCATATAGCCCACCGAAAGGAAGCGCGCTCATTCTTGGTTCAAGAGGTAAAGAACTCGCACCTAGGCGGCGAGAGTGAGACAAAACACCACAACCACAGTGGCCTCTCATCCCCACCTTTTAGCATTTTGTTACCTGTTACCACAATTTCTCCACCATCACTGTACATCTCATCACCTGTTTCCAACCATGAAACATCCATCGAACAGCTAAGCATTTACTAAGCATGGCTAAGCATCAACATAGCATAATTTAGTAGCTCAGGCCAACAATACAAACCTATGGATAATAGGAGAGAAAACAGGTAATGGCATTGGAATCATAATGCAACTATAGGATACTCTAATCCAATAAAAGTGACATTTGGAACCGCATGCAATATTATAGTGGAGACAATATTTGCGGAAACATAGGATAAGATATGCTAAGAGGGGGGATTACGCTTGCCTTGTTGAGCGAAGTAGTCAAACTGCTCGTCGGAGTAATGATGCTCAACTCCGAACTCGTGATCTACCGTAGAGCAAACAACACCGGAAAGCAAGAACAACAATCAACACATGGCAATTGTGCAATGCATACAAAAATGATGATATGACATTTTAAATCCCCGAGACGAGGATGATTCAACTAAACAATTTAAACGGAGGTTGGATGCATCACGGTGCATCGCGACTATACCGTGGGGTTTAAGGGTTACAACAACTTTACTAGTTGATCAATATCGATGAACCCTAGGGTTAACTTGCATATGAATGTCATGCTCATGAGAAGATGCAAGTTTAAGTTGTGAGGAGACCATATGCAACTTAGCCAAAAATAGGCAAAAAGCTCCCAGAGGCCGGATAATCCGGGTCATGCCAGACCGAATATCCGGGCTCAATTCTTGCCACACGTGAAAACGGCTAAGGACTCAAGGCGCAGGCCACTGGACTCAGCCGAAAAATTCAAGCCGGACATTTGGTCCGGGGCCGGAATATCCGGTGTCAGGAAAATGGAGAGCACGGCGATGAAATCCAGCGGCGCACGGCTACGGCGGCTCGGTGAGCTAGACGGGGAGGGAGAGGATGGAGGGTGTCCAGGCGGACCGCAGCTCACCTTGAACTCGTGGGGTGCTCAGCTAGTCAGGGGATGGACAGGAACGGCGTCAATCGAGCTCGTCAAGGCGGAGGACGTCGTGGAGAAGAACTCGAATCCCCGGCAATGCGCTACTTCCCGGCTCGATTCTCGCGGTGGAGAGGAGGAGGGCAGCACGGCGGAGCTTTTGGTTGGCGGCGATTTGCTCGGGGAGGACCATAGCCTCGGCGCTAGGCGGCGGCCATGGCTCGGCTCATGGAGCTTGCCGGGGAGAGAGAGAGTGGGGGAAACGGGGAGAGAAACGAGTGGATAGGGAGAGGGGGCTCGTGGGCGCTCTCCTGGCAGTGAAGGCAGGGCAGGGGGCCCGGGCGCGGCATCGGGGACGCAGCGGCGTCGAGCTGGTGCGGCGGGAACGACGCGCGTGGTCGCTACAGGAAGAAGATGATCCCGACCGGATTATCCGGTGGTCGTTCAGACCGGATTATCGGTTCTCCCTTTTTCTGTTTTTAACTTTAAAACCTGTTTCTTCAATAGTTTTAAATAGGGCACTAGCACTGCTCCAAAAATTATGGAAAAATTTGGGATGCTCCCCTTAACCTGGAGGAACTCCACAAATTTTGGTGTCTCAAAATAAAATGTTTTGGACATCATTGTTTTGAGCGGATGGAAAATGGCATTTTGCTAATTTTCAAAATGTTGCTCCTTTAACAATTTGGAGCAAGTGCAAAATATTATTTTGGAGATCTTGGAACTTACTTGACAAATAGGAGGTGTCAAAGTAATTTCAGTTTGCAAGATTGAGTGTCTTCATTGTTTTGAAAGTTGTTAGAGCAAGTTTGGCATTTGGTTTTTGAATGTTGCCAAATCCATTTGTGTGTTGTTTAGCAAGTTTAAATTGGATGCCATGATGCAATGCAACATAAAAGCGAAAATTTTATTCAGGTTTTTAGGTTCTCAACTTTGGGCTGTTACATTGTATTATCAGTGTAAAAGAATGGACCAGGGTCCACAGTTCACTAGTGGTGTCTCTCCGTAAAAGATAACTAACATGCTGGGTGAACAAATTACAGCTGGGCAATTGACAAAATATTGAGCGCATAACAATGCATATATATGACATGATGATTACTATGATATTCATGTGGGCATTACGACAAAATACATAGACCGTTATCCAACAGCGTCTATGACTAATAATCCACCGCCAGGTTGTCATACCGAGTTCCCCGTTGGTATTAAGTTGCAAGCAACGGATAATTGCATTAAGTAATGTGCGTAAAGTAAACAAATGCATTAGACCTAACGGCGTACCCTTAAGCTAAGCATCGGTTATTTTATCCCTAGTGGCAACAGCACATCCACAATCTTAGAAGTTATTGTCACTCTCCCAGATTACCGGAGGCATGAACCCACTATCTAGCATAAATACTCACTCTTGGAGTTACAAGCATCTACTTGGCCAAAGCATCTACTAGTAACGGAAAGCATGCAAGATCATAAATAACATATAAGATAGATTGATAATCAACTTGACATAGTATTCAATATTCATCGGATCCCAGCAAACACAACATGTAGCATTACAATAAGATGATCTTGATCATGATAGGCAGCTCACAAGATCTAAACATGATAGCATAAAGTGGAGAGACAACCATCTAGCTACTGCCATGGACCCGTAGTCCAAGGATGAACTACTCACGCATCACTCCGGAGGCAGGCATGGTGATGTAGAGCCCTCCGGTGATGATTCCCCTCTCCGGCAGGGTGCCGGGAAGAGCTTCTGAACCCTCCCGAGCTAGGGTTGACGGCGGCGGCGTCTCTGGAACTTTTCGTGGATAATGGCTCGGGTATTTAGGGTTTTCGCGTCGGAAGAATAAATAGGCGAAAGGGCGGCGGCTGCGGAGCCACGAGGGCCCCACACCACCCCACGGCCGGCAGGGGGGCCGCGCGGCCCCATGGTGTGGCTGCCACGTGGCTCCCCTCGTCTCCTCTGGACTCCGTCTTCGTGTTGGAAAAATAGGAGGTTCTGTCCAAGTTTCGTCCAATTCCGAGAATATTTCCAGACTAGCTTTTCTGGAATACAAAAACAGCAGAAAACAGGAACTGGCACTGTGGCATCTTGTTAATAGGTTAGTCCCAGAAAATGCATAAAAATGCTATGAAGTGTATATAAAACATGTAACAATTGGTATAATATCAACATGGAACATCAGAAATTATAGATACGTTTGAGACGTATCAAGCATCCCCAAGCTTAGTTCTACTCGTCCTCGAGTAGGTAAAACGATAAAAACAAAATAATTTCTGAGGTGACATGCTACAATCATAATCTTGATCAAATAATACTGTAAAGCACATGTTATGAATGAAGTGATCCAGGTCAATGGTCTATAGTTTGCTAGCAAGTAGATAATGAGCAAACAACTGAATCATATAAGCAAAAACTTTTCATGAATAGTACTTTCGAGACAAGCATCAAGAGTTTTGCATAAGAGTTAACTCATAAAGCAATAGATTCTAAGTAAAAGGTATTTAACCAACACAAAGGAAGATTTAAGTTTCAGCAATTGCTTTCAACTTTCAACATATATATCTCATGGATATTTGTCAACACAAAGCATATAATAAGTGCAATATACGAGCATATAAAAATTGTTGCACCAAAGTTGACACTAGTGTTTGCTTCTAAGATAGAAAGAAGTAGGAAACTGACTCAACATAAAAGTAAAAGAAAGGCCCTTCGCAGAGGGAAGCAGGGATTAAATCATGTGCTAGAGCTTTTTAAGTTTTTGAAATCATATAGAGAGTAAAAATAAGTTTTGAGAGGTGTTTGTTAATTGTCAACGAATCAGAAAATGGAAAGTACAATATGACCCCTGCCAACCAGACTTTTAAGAGCGGCTCCCATGAAGGACGTTATTTCTACCAGCAAGGCAGATCATCCCTCTTTCTCTTTTGTTTACACATGCAGATATTTCACTGTTTGTCATTGCTTGACTGATAAATCAGGGCAAAAATGTGAAGAGAATTAAGCGGTTAAAGTTGTAATTAATTGGGACTGGGCACCCCATTTGCCAGCTCTTTTTGCAAAATTAATGGATAAGCGGATGTATATGCCGCTAGTCCGGTGGTAAAGTCTGTTTGACAGTTGACATAAAGACATCCACCCCGTCCTCATGAGCTTGGTAAACATTGACACAAAATAGGAGTAATAAGTTTGAATAGTTTAAAGGTAGCACATGAAAAATTTACTTGGAATGGCAAGAAAATACCACATATAGGTAGTTATGGTGGACACAGATGGCATGGATTTGGCTCAAGGTTTTGGATGCACGAGAAGCATTCCCTCTCAGTACAGAGTTTAGGCTAGCAAGGTTATTTGAAGCAAACACAGGATATCAACCGACACAGCAAGGCTTATATGAAAACATATTGCAAGCATTATAAGACTCTACACTGTCTTCCTTGTTAACCAAACCCTTTTACTAGAAAATATCTAGACCTTAGAGATACCAATCATGCAAACCAAATTTCAACGAGCTTTACGGTAGTTCTTCATTAATAGGTTTTAACTACATGATACAAAAGCTTAAACATGAACTACTTGATAACTCAAAACAATTGACAAGTATCAAATTATCCAATACAATGATCTACAAGAATATGTAAGCTTTTTCCATTATACCATCTACCACATGCAACATTTTCTGTTCCAACCAAACACCAATCAATTTATTTCAACATAAACTCTCCAAACAATTATAAGTGAAGCAAGAGAGTACTTTCTTTAAAAGAACTAACAGCTCTGAATAAGAGATGCATGCAAAACAGGAGCTAAAAGCATAGCAATAGCTAGATAAGAATACTCAACAAGTATAAGTGAAGAATAGGAGTATTCATATGAAAAAGCGGAGCGTGTCTCTCTCCCAATCAAGAATGCTGGGGTCCAATCAAGTTGACCATAAGAAAAATAAAATACTGAAAATAAAAGCACACAGACGCTCCAAGTAAAGCACATATGATGTGAAAGAATTAAAATATAGTTTCACTAGAGATGACCTGATAAGTTGCTGATGAAGAAGGGGATGCCTTGGGCATCCCCAAGCTTAGACGCTTGAGTCTTCTTGAAATATGCTGGGGTGATCCATGGGAGCATCCCCAAGCTTAAGCTCTTCACTCTTCTTGATCACATTATATCATCCTTCTCTCTTGACCCTTGAAAACTTCCGCCACACCAAACTCAAAGTAATTCTCATTAGAGGGTTAGTGCACAATCAAAAACTCACATGTTCTATAAGGACACAAACATGACCGTTACTTTTAACATTAGCTACTGCCACTGATGTTATGTGAAGCTCTTCACCCTAAAAAAGAATTCCACTCAACACTAGTAAAAGAGAGAATGCGAAAAATAAAAGACAGAATCTGTCTAAACAGAACAGTCCGCAAAGACGAATTTTTTCGAGGCACTTACGTTGCTCAGATCGAAAAACTTTAAACTAACGAAAGATGCGTACATATCTGAGGATCACGCACAAAAAATTTGCAGATTTAAATAATTTTTCTGTGATTTTACAGAATTAAAACGGTGAACAGCAGAAATCTGTTCCTGCGCAGAAATCCAAATCTAGCATCATCTTCCTATTAGAGGCAATACTTGGCACAACAATGCGATAAAATAAAGATACAAAGGAATTGTTACAGAAGTAAACAACTCCTTGACTCAAAAAAAAGAAAAATTGCAGAAATAAAATAATGGGTTGTCTCCCATAAGCGCTTTTCTTTAACGCCTTTCAGCTAGGCGCAGAAAGTAAGAATCAAGTGTTTCCAAGTGATGAAGCATCAATATCATCAAAAACTTCCTAAAAAACAGCTTGTAACAATAGGCATTTTTGGTTCAGGTAATTCTTGGGAAGCAAATTTAAATAATTCATTATGTGATTCACCCTCAATTTTATCAGTTTTAAGCACATTAGGGGGTTTTGGTTGAGGCACTTTTCGAACATACATGAATTTTTGCTCTTTCCCCACAAAAGCTTTCTGCTTTTTAAACTTGATAGAGGAGAAAGTTGAACTTAGAGTATCCTCTAATTCACCTATCCTGAAGTTTTGATTATCATGGCCAGTGCTAGCTTCTAAAATAGCAATTCTTTTATTAATATCTCCCAGTGATTCATTAACTTTGCTAGAACTACCAAGCAAATCCGGCAAGTTTTTCTCCATGGACTCCAATTTTTTTATAACATCTTCCAAAGTAGTCTCAATTTTAAGATCATTAATAGGTGGTGTTCCTACCAAACTTTCAATTATATTGCGTGCTTCCAAAGCAGGAGTCCCCAGAAAGTTGCCTCCTGTCAGAGTATCTAGAACATACCGATACCAACTAGTGATACCAACATAAAAATTTCTAAGAAGGATCATGGTAGAATATTTTTTAGCACATCTACGGTGAGCATCACTGATCCTATACCAAGCATCTTTTAAACTTTCTCCACCTTGTTGCTTAAAGGACCGAACTTCAATTTCAGGGGTACTCATTTTAGCAAAATTAAAACAAAACAGAAAGATAACAACTTGAAAATAAAAGTAACTAATTTTTTTGTGTTTTTGATAAATAAAGCAAACAAGACTAAATAAAAATAAACTAAGCAAGACAATAACAAAGTAAAGAGATTGGAAGCGTGAAACTCCCCTTGCAGAAATCCTCTTGCTCAACGGCGCCAGAAAATATGGCGTGTGGAAGGAAGAGTTTCTGAACCGAAGTGCTTCTGCTCCCCGGCAACGGCGCCAGAAAATATGCTTGATTGCGTGGATCACACGTTCGTTGGGAGACCCCAAGAGGAAGGTATGATGCAGTATAGCAGCAGTTTTCCCTCAGTATGAAACCAAGGTTTAATCGAACCAGTAGGAGCAAGAAATCACTTCGGAAGGTTGTCAGTGGCGCGCTGACGTGGAATCTGCACACAACACAATCAAACTACTTTGCCCCAACGAAACAGTGAGGTTGTCAATCTCACCGGCTTGCTGAAAACAAAGATTAAACGTATGGTGTGGAAAACAGTAGTAAATTGCAGAGAATGAAAAGGAACAGTGTTTGCAGTTGGTTGTATTATCAGTGTAAAAGAATGGACCGGGGTCCACAGTTCACTAGTGGTGTCTCTCCATAAAAGATAACTAACATGCTGGGTGAACAAATTACAGCTGGGCAATTGACAAAATATTGAGCGCATAACAATGCATATATATGACATGATGATTACTATGATATTCATGTGGGCATTACGACAAAATACATAGACCGTTATCCAACAGCGTCTATGACTAATAATCCACCGCCAGGTTGTCATACCGAGTTCCCCGTTGGTATTAAGTTGCAAGCAACGGATAATTGCATTAAGTAATGTGCGTAAAGTAAACAAATGCATTAGACCTAACGGCGTACCCTTAAGCTAAGCATCGGTTATTTTATCCCTAGTGGCAACAGCACATCCACAATCTTAGAAGTTATTGTCACTCTCCCAGATTACCGGAGGCATGAACCCACTATCTAGCATAAATACTCACTCTTGGAGTTACAAGCATCTACTTGGCCAAAGCATCTACTAGTAACGGAAAGCATGCAAGATCATAAATAACATATAAGATAGATTGATAATCAACTTGACATAGTATTCAATATTCATCGGATCCCAGCAAACACAACATGTAGCATTACAATAAGATGATCTTGATCATGATAGGCAGCTCACAAGATCTAAACATGATAGCATAAAGTGAGAGACAACCATCTAGCTACTGCCATGGACCCGTAGTCCAAGGATGAACTACTCACGCATCACTCCGGAGGCAGGCATGGTGATGTAGAGCCCTCCGGTGATGATTCCCCTCTCCGGCAGGGTGCCGGGAAGAGCTTTGAACCCTCCTGAGCTAGGGTTGACGGCGGCAGCGTCTCTGGAACTTTTCGTGGATAATGGCTCGGTATTTAGGGTTTTCGCGTCGGAAGAATAAATAGGCAAAAGGGCGGCGGCTGCGGAGCCACGAGGGCCCCACACCACCCCACGGCGCGGCAGGGGGGCCACGCGGCCCCATGGTGTGGCTGCCACGTGGCTCCCCTCCGTGTCTCCTCTGGACTCCGTCTTCGTGTTGGAAAAATAGGAGGTTCTGTCCAAGTTTCGTCCAATTCCGAGAATATTTCCAAACTAGCTTTTCTGGAATACAAAAACAGAAAAAATAGGAACTGGCACTGTGGCATCTTGTTAATAGGTTAGTCCCAGAAAATACATAAAAATGCTATGAAGTGTATATAAAACATGTAACAATTGGTATAATATCAACATGGAACATCAGAAATAATAGATACGTTTGAGACGTATCAGGGATTCTTATAACGAAGACGTTGATATTATTCAAGTAGTGACTCCGGAAGATTTTATTAAAAGTCAAATTCAGAAAACTGCAGAGTCTGTTTTCGAATAGGTAACAGTTTTGGTAAGAGAAAGTTCGCGTTTAACTTTCCAACTTATGTTTTTGTTGTTTTTATTAAATATGGAAAATTACGAGCCAAAAACGGGAGGAAACGGTGCCCGAGGGCACCACACCACCCCACGGCGCGGGCCCACCCTTGGCCACGCTGGGGCATGGTGTGGGCGCCTCGGAGCCCGTCTCCAGCCCGGTTTCGACCTGGACTTTCCTTTTGTTATGAAACTTTTTGCTATATAACTCACCGGATCCCCCGAGGTCCGTATATCGTTTTCTCGTCGTGTTTTCGTTTCGAGCTGTTTCTGCCAGGAATTGTTTCCAGATTTAGAAGCATCATGGTCTCCAACAACAACAACAACAAGGCAAGGAGGCTCTGGAAGATGATCTCAAGGATCCCGAGCTGGAAGAGGAAGTCAAGAGTGAAGCTGAAGATGAAGTAGAAGAAGACCCGCGCTCATACCCGCGCGCCACCATTGCAAGTATCGGAGTGGTGGCAAATCCATTCAACCCAAAGAGGAATGCGCGGATGAGCACAGGGGGAAGGTTCCGCGTCATTGCTTAGCTCCAAGAACATCTTCTCCAGGCACCAATAACCCTTTCCACACTTTAATCCATAAATATCAGTTTGAAAGAGTTCCTGAGGCAGAACTACCAACTAGTTGAAATATAGATCGTTCTAACAATGCAGGAAAAGGAAGCTCTCAGTCTGATGAGAAGTGGGGAAACAATTCCAAGAGCTGGGACTCACAGTCTGATAGGTTCATGAACCGTATTGAACACAACACGGAGTTGATTCGTGCTCTCACTTACAAGATTGACGAGTTGAAGGAGTTGGTTGAGAAGCTTATTAGGGATTCACCATCACCACCGAAGGAGTAATTCATCATTGGTATTGGCATCCCCTCAGCTTGTTCCAAGCTTGGGGGGAGTGCCGCGGTATCATCACCATTATCTTTTACCTTTTACTTTTCAGTCGAGTCATATCATGAGTAGAGAAGTTATCATATAGTATGGTTTGCAGCGTGGAAGTATCTCTCCTTTAGTTGGTTATCTATGTATCCCTTGGTGTGAGTTGCCGTTATTGGAATATTAATGAGAAGTTTTATCATTTACTTTCTGCACACTTTATTTTACTTTGCAAATTTCTGTCATATGAATGATCTTGTTGTTAGTATTGGCATCACTTTGGGAGCATCAAGTAAATCTATTTGGTTTTGGCAAACTTAGCATTGGTCAGTAGCAACAATACTTTGAGGCTTAAGTAGAAAAGAGGGGATTGCATGTAGATACATTATCTCATTATCTTTCTTTCTTGTTGGCTCATGAGCTTAGTATTCTCAAGTTAAAATTATTTGTGTTTACAAGGAAGATTGCATGATTGTTTCTATTACATTTATATTTGTTTGTATCCCTCCACTCTTATGCTTGCTACCCAGCCTTGCTAGCCAAAAACCTGTACTGAGAGGGAATGCTTCTCGTGCATCCAAACCTTGAGCCAAAACCCATGCCATTTGTGTCCACCATAACTACCTATATGTGGTATTTCCTTGCCATTCCAAGTAAATACTTCATGTGCTACCTTTAAACTATTCAAAAACTACTACTCCTTATTTGTGTAAATGTTTACCAAGCTCATGAGGACAGGGTGGATGTCTTTATGTCAACTGTCAAACAGACTTTACCACCGGACTAGCGGCATATACATCCGCTTATCCATTAATTTTGCAAAAAGAGCTGGCAAATGGGGTGCCCAGTCCCAATTAATTACAACTTTAACCACTTAATTCTCTTCACATTTTTGCCCTGATTTATCAGTCAAGCAATGACAAACAGTGAAATATCTGCATGTGTAAACAAAGAGAAGAGGGATGATCTGCCTTGCTGGTAGAAATAACGTCCTTCATGGGAGCCGCTCTTAAAAGTCTGGTTGGCAGGGATCATATTGTACTTTCCATTTTCTGATTCGTTGACAATTAACAAACACCTCCAAAACTTATTTTTACTCTCTATATGATTTCAAAAACTTAAAAAACTCTAGCACATGATTTAATCCCTGCTTCCCTCTGCGAAGGGCCTTTCTTTTACTTTTATGTAGAGTCAGTAAACCTATTCCCTTCTTTCTTAAGCAAGCATTTGAGTTGTTGTGATTCAACCATCTATATATTAATATTATCAATCATGTTGTTATCCTTCCTTGTTTTGCACAAGTCTTTTATCTGAAGGAATATAACTTTGAAAGTTATCAATGACTGTAAAGAAATTGTGATAATTGAGCATGTAAGTTCTGCAATATAGCTCCGATATAAGGACTCTACTCGAAAGATAAGTACAATCTGTTAATTGTTCTCTGACCAAGAACGAAGTTTGCCATAACCAAACTATGATTTTCTTTATGCACCTTTATTGTGATTTCCATTACTCGTGTCAAGATAAGTTATATGAGGGAAGTTGCTGTCTAAAATGATTTGTGTATTAATACATGTTGATGCTTCTTGTCTGTATTCTTTATTATCGATGCTTTACTCCATAAACCTGTGGTCTTGTTTACTGTGTTCAGCTTTCGCTTGGGGACAAGCGAGGTCTAAGCTTGGGGGAGTTGATACGTCCATTTTGCATCACTATTTTATATCATAATTTACTGCTATTCATTGATATATTTCATATTTGAATGATATACTTATGTTATTTTATCTTGTTTTGCATATTTGATGATTATTGGAGAATTAACTGCCGGAGTCTGGATTCAGCTGGAAAACACATCGTCAAGACACCCTATTTCTGAAGATCGACAATTCACGGAAAATATAAAGATGTTCCTATTTTATCAGATGCCGGAGCCAGCCAAAAGGGGAGGCTGAGATGGGCCACGAGGGGCCCACACCACCCCATGGTGCGGCCCCACCTCTGCCGCCGGGGCATGGTGTGGCCGCCCTGGCCCACCTCTGGCGCTCCCCCTTCGCGTACTTAGTCCCCCAGAAACCCTAAGACGAGGAGAGCCATCAAGGAAATATTCCGCCGCCTCCACGAGGCGGAAACCACAGAGAGAGAAAAAGCTCTCCGGCAGGGAGAAATCTGCCGGGGAAATTCCTTCCCGGAGGGGGAAATCATCGCCATCGTCATCGTCATCACGCTGGACTTCATTGGGATCATCATCATCATCATCTCCACCACCGTCACCATCATCTCCACCGCTCCACTCTGTTCTGCTGTAACATCTAAGGTTATACTTTGTGTAGTTCATAGGGGAAACTTTCCCGGTTTTGATTACTACTTGTGGTTGATGCTATTAAGTTTTATCGGTGAATTGAAGTATATGTCCAGATTGTTATTCATCATTATATCACCTCTGATCATGATCCATATGATGTCTTGTGAGTAGTTCGTTCAGTTCTTGAGGACATGGGAGAAGTCATGCTGTTAGTAGTGGAACTATGTTGAGTAATATTTAATGGTTTGATATTTAAGTTGTGGTGTTATTCTTCTAGTGGTGTCGTGTGAACGTCGACTACATGACACTTCACCTTTATGGGCCTAGAGGAATGCATTGTGTATTCGCTACTAATTGTGGGGTTGCCGGAGTGACAGAAACCTAAACCCCCGTTAGTAAACCGGTGCATGAGGGAGTGTAGGATCTCAGAGTTTAAGGTTGTGGTTAGATTTATCTTAATTACTTCCTTGTAACGCGGATGCTTGCAAGGGGTTTAATCACAAGTATGTATTAGTCCAAGTTAGGGCAGTGCATTAGCATAGGTTCACCCACACAACACTTATCAAAACAATAAAGATTAATCGGCTGTAGGAAGCGAAAGCACTTGACGAAATTCCCGTGTGTCCTCGAGAACATTTTGCCATCATAAGTAAACCAACCGGCTTATCCTTTGCTCTAAAAAGGATTGGGCCACTTGCTGCAATTATTATTACTGTCTTTTATTTACACGTATTTTATTTATCTGCAATACCAAAAACCCTAAAAACTTGTCTGCTAGTATTTACAGTGATTCCTTGATCAAAACTACTTGTCAACACCTTCTCTCCTCGTTGGGTTCGACACTCTTATTTATCGAAAGTACTATGATACACCCCCTACTTTTGGATCATCAGTGGGTCATCACTCCTCGAATAACAACTTGGTCATCACATACTCTTCTTCTTGATCATATCAAATATATCCATACAACTCGATGATATTGATGCCAAATACTTCATTATATCAATATATTCATGGCATCAACCTTGAATCCAACATATGGAGTTCAAGCATTGGTCTATGGACAAACCCTACAAGGATAACTCATTGCAACCATTAGTCCATAGGGATTGTCATTAATTACCAAAACCACACATAGGGGTGCCATGTCCTTTCAATCTCCCCATTTTGGTAATTGATGTCAATCTCTTTTACGAGGGTTTATATAATGAATTTAAGCAACCATGCATGCAAAGAAACAAGCAAGGATGCATGAGCATGAAAAGAAATATGCTTATGAATGAATTTAAACAACCATGCATGCAAAGAAACAAGCAAGGATGCATGAGCATGAAAGGCAATATGCTTATGAACAAAACAAGAAGCATAAAACCAAATTCCCTAAAACCCTCTAAAATGCATGAGCGTGAAAGGCAATATGCTTATGAACAAAACAAGAAGCATAAAACCAAATTCCCTAAAAACCCTCTAAAACTTCTCCCCCATTGGCATCCATTTCCAAAATGGGTGAAAAAGCTTAGATGGTCAATATAGTAAGAGCTCCCCCATAATGTGTGCATTTCTCAAAATGTGAGTGAAATCAAATGCACCTATCCAATGACGAATAGATGGAGGGAGATCACACTATACTGAGGATCTAAAGATTGCAAAAGAATGATATGGAGAACCTTTTACAATTTTCCAAGTAAAAAGAAAGCAACCAAAAGATCCCACAAACCAAGTGAGCAAACGATATTATGCTTTAAAGAAAATAGAGGAGCTCCCCAATATTTGGACACAATTTATAATTCTTGTATGTGAATGCAAGGTGTACAAAAATGGAATCCTCACTCCCCAGTATCCTCCATATCACCAAATTTAAATGGATACACAAGCTCAAAAAGATGCAAAATAAAAAATCAAAGCTTGTGTCTTATCCCAAGGTGAAGAGAATTGGCTCGTCAAGACAAGCATGAGGTTAAGGATATTCACCAAGATGAGTGCACCAAGATGTGATGAAAATAGGATAGGCACTCATAAGCCAAATTATATCCGGGGTCACCCAAGAATAAGAGATGATAATAATAAAGAGGTGACACCATAGAATTAAGATATCAAGTAAAGATGTAATATCTCTCATGTATATAAGTTTCTAAGTGTACAACAATCATAGATATATATCCACAAAGAAACATGTACACATAAAATTAGTTACTAAAGGAAAGAACAGGATATCCAAAATAAGGTCATATATTATACACATATGATAGTTGTGTAGGATCATAGCCCATAGCTCAAGATTTTCATATTGCATAATAATGAACTTCAAATACAACCTCAACACAAGCATCACAAATATCACTAAGGGAAAAGGAGATAGTTGGTAGTTGGGATGCATTGAGGAAAGCAACAAGTATCATAAGAGCCGAATAGAATTTGCAATAGCTACAACAAAGGCAAATAAATACTTTTCATGCCATGATGAAACCTTCACAAGGTTGAATGCTATAAAAGTATGCATGAGGGTGGATACTTGTTACCGAGCTGGCATGGGGTTGATGTAGTAGACAAGAGTTTATCAACCATCCTAGCTTGGCTCCAATAAGCATGTGGTGAAGACACTTTCATTGTAAATGAGACAAGCATCCAATGCATCTCCATGTACCTAAAACACATTCAAGCAGAATTGTTCCCAAACTAATTGGGTCCAATGTAGTTAGTCAAACTACAATACATAGAAGGAACTCCACATACATATGTGCATAGAGATATGAAATGAATTTCATGCACATCTTAGCCGATTTAGGATTCCATGGAGTTTCACCTATATATTGGCACAAAGAAGGAAAGCATGCCATAAAATAAACATGTAGTAGATATGCATGCCTATTAACTTTAATAACCAAACGGAGATACAATTTGGACAAATATCACGAAATCAAAGAAGGTCCAAATTATATCAAAGATCCAAATCAAAAATTGATTTAGAGAAGCCAATTGAAACTAAAACAAATCATCATATGATTGATGAGATACCAATTGGACAAAGATACCAAAAAGGAAATAGATACCAATTAATAATAAATAAAAAGGAATAGATATCAAATTTCCAAAAGAGATATCAAAAAGAGATATATCAACGAATGATATAGCCCACTCCTAAAGAGAGATGCCAATTGAGACAAACTCTCAAAAAGAAAGAGCAGGGTTCCAACAAATAAATCACACCCTCTACACTTTCATGATGGCACAAAGTACCAAGCCGAAAAGGTTTGTCTTCCATGAGACATGTCATCGGGATCAAAGACCAATGGAAAGGATCAAATACAAATAGAATATAAATAGTGTTTAAAAGGATACATGATAGCTCTCCCAACAAAAGTGCATTATTTTATGATCTTGTATTTGAATACACAATGCACACACATGGAATCATCGCTCTCAAATATCTATTCAAACACTAGTCATATATCAAGAAAAAGCAATAAGATCCAATACTAATGAAAATATAAGTTGTACTCAATATAGGATAGCTCACCCAATAATAGTGCATTATCTATAAGTAGCTTTTGAATGCAAGGTGCACAATGATGGGATCAATGCCTCTCTACACCAAATAAAACACTAGGAAAGTTTGAGTAAAGCAAAATGATCCACAAGAGGTAAGGAAGACAATGGGAGTTAAAACAAATTAATTTTTGGCAAGAAATAAGGTAATAAAATCAAGAGCCAATATGAAGATGATCTACAAATTTCACCACAATTATGACTATCAATTGTCATGGAAAAGGAGTATATGTAGAAATTTCTTGGTGGTGTATTGGATTGATATTCAAGATCATCTTCGCAACCAATAAGCACATGGTGAAGGATAAGATTTAAGCGCAATGCTTATGTAGATAAATGTTCTTGATAGCTTCAAATATTCACGCGATCATGCAAAGCAACTATAGAGAGTAGCTTGAAGCAATCGGTTTCCCAAAGAGATATATGTGAATATATTAGAGGAAAACCGTAGCAAGAACTTCCTTCACAAATAAGATCCAAATAT
Source organism: Poa pratensis (assembly GCA_947311845.1). Lineage (NCBI taxonomy): Eukaryota > Viridiplantae > Streptophyta > Magnoliopsida > Poales > Poaceae > Poa > Poa pratensis. The sequence goes on from CAMZMU010000110.1 coordinate 19,758,903, forward strand.
AAGAAAACAAAATCATATAACCAAATTGGAACTTGTTTGAACAACATGCCACATAGGAACAAGATAATTGACAATATCAATTCTAAATGGAAATACCTCACATGTTCACATTTTCTAGGATTGTAATATGCACAAAGCTTATTACTCCCCCATAATGTGATAATCCATTTTATAGTAACAAGAGACACAATATAATCCAACAAGAGATAACTAATGGACATTATAGAATTGAATTTCTCATGAGCATGACATACCACATAGAGACTAGATAGTATTGATATATCAACACTAAGTGTTATTCCTCATGTACACACATTTTTAGGATTGTGAAGAGCCAAAGAGCTATCACTCCCCAAAAATGTGATAGTCCATTAATCTCTCAAAAGAACCAATTAAGATATAAGCACGTTGATATAAAGGCTCAACATCACACGTACATGGTGTGCAAACCAACATACACATACTTGATTGCTCAAGATAAGTAAGTAGAGAGCACAACATATACTAACACTAGCAAGGTACAAAACCAAACATATGCAAGGGTGCAAGCAACTTTCAATGTATGATTTAAATCCAAGTTACCGCAAGGAGAAACATTGGATATGAGATAGAACAATATAATCCAAATGATTTGGCTTGAGAGAATAATTGATGAAGATCCCTTAATTCTTCATGATGTAGCCAAGTCTCCAATGCCCTCCTCAACACCTATTGATCAAGTTTTAGTTTGTTGGTCCCAACCAAGTTGGGTCCTAAGAGTTTAGTCACAATAGGCTTGGCAACCCAAATGGTTCTTTTCTTGACACCACTTTGAGTACCAACATATTTGGTGTAGCGGACCTGCACTTAAAAATTGGCAAGATCACTGTGTATAGCGCAAACCACTGGATCGATTCATTTGCACACACAGTTTAAGATGAATATCACAACAAAGTATCAATTATTACACGTGGATCCAGTACTTAGGAAAATATTCATTACAAATTGCATAGCACGAAGCTAGCTTTGCAAGAGTAAAGCAGCGGAAATAAAAGTAGCAGTGAGTCTCCATCATCTTCATGTGCCATAGGCGAAACATGTTGGTTGTAGACTCAAACCCTTAAACGAAATCTCACTCGTCGTCGGAACAACCTGCAACAGGAAAAATGTTGCAACAAGGTGGGTCAGAACCATATAAAATGGAACTGGCAAGTGACACTGTGTGGACACTTAGTGGAATAACTCTAATATCCTATATGCATATTTGGCTGGTGGAGTTTAAGTCTATTTTGCATAAAGCCAACTTTTCCTAACTCTTTGGAAAACATTTTTCTTCTAATCGAGACATCCATGGCATGAAAACCACTGTCTCATCTACCCTTGTTCACCCATCAAATTTTTACTTGAGAAGTTGGAATGTTGGGATCCTCCGTTGACGTCCTTGATCAGCTGCTCAGAATTGTCCGTAACCGGGGACACGGCTAAGTACTTAGTTTTTACACTCTCGAGAGGTTGTGCACGTTCACCATTAGACCCAATCAGCCTAACTATCCTCTACACTTCATTAGTGATAAGGAAAAGGAGAAGATTGAGACGAGATTTTTCAGAAGCATTTTCCCACCCCATACTGGCCTGACACGCTCCACCTACAATCCTCTACCACCACCTGTCAAGCTGGGATGAGTCCATGCAACTTATTCGATCAAGACAGAGCCCATATGACCAATGGCTGCACTGGAAGCAATCTTCACTTGGAGTAACTTCAAATCCCTTTGTTCCTGGGTGGCCATCCACAAGTGCACTCTTAGGTAAAAACCCCCACATACCATGGTCCTAAGTATAGTGAAAACTATCTTAGGTGAAAACCCCCATGAACATGGTCCTGAGTAGCCACTCAACATAAACCAAGCAATACCAATTCCACCCAGGTGATTCATTAAACTTAGTAAATGTGTACTACCTCAGGTGATAACCACCACATACCATGGTCCTAAGTATAGTGAAAACTATCTTAGGTGAAAAACCCCATGAACATGGCCCTGAGAAGCCACTTAACATTTTGTAAAAAACTTTCATCCATTGCATAGCTAAGCAAATCTACCATGTTATAATAAGATTCTAGACCAACTAGTATAGGGGTGCTACTCTAAACAGTTTTAGCATAGTAATACTAATAACACCTACACATGCTTAAGGAAAAATACACTAATCATGCATAGACAAATAGTAGGAGTTTTATGAATGTGCCACTTGCCTTAGCAGTAGGAGGAGTAGGATCAACAGTTGATAAAATTCTCGGGTCTCTCCGAAAGGTCTAACAAATAAAAGAAGCCACACATAAACATACAAACAAAATAACAATACAATAAAATATGCTATGCATGAAATGCAATTAAAACACAAATAAAATTATTACACTAACTTTTCTGGTTTTGATAAATCACGCATGAAGTCAAAATGCATTAAAACAATTTTTAATAAAACTAAACAATACAATTCCCAAAAAGGAAATAAACACAATTTAAATACTACGGTTAAACAAAATAATTTAAAAAATAAGGGGAAGGTCTCTCTGGCCAGGGGCAAATATTTGTGACATTTTGTAATAAGAAAAATATTAAAATAGTTTGTAAGATTTAAACTATACCAAAAATACTCAAATTAAGTCTCTGATTTTTAAATCATCAAATAATGCTCAAAAATATTTTATAACAGAGGCATAAATTTACACATATTCTAACGTTTCTAAAACTATTTTATATGAAGATTTTGGACTTGTGGATCTAAAGTTAAGTCAAATTTACTCAAACTTCTCATTTGAAATTTGAATAAATTTAAACTATCAAAATTTGAAATCTAACAGTGCCAAAAGATTCTACAGATCAAGGGCTTTCCACTGGTATAAAGTTTGTAGAATTTGGATATACGGTTTGAAAGATATGAATTTTTGAAGTTTAATATGTTTTCTGTCTATTTATACGAATTTCAGAAAACCCGTGACACACGGCGCTATCTAATTGGCTGAGCGGGTTGACTGGGTGCTGACCAAGCAGCTGACTTGTCGTCGCCACATGGCTCCTTCCTATTCGTGGATACCCCTTCGTTTAAGTGATTTGATCTTGACCATACGATCTAGATCTAACAGACCAAAACTGCTGCTACGTGATCTAATCTCGGCCGTACAAAAACGATCTGACGATGCAGGGAGGGAGGCGTTACCATCAGCAATGGTGGTCGTCAGAACGCTCGCATCTTCAGAACGATGTAGGCGGCGGAAATGGTCATGGACGGGCGCGGTCTTCTGGTGCTCCTCCGGTTGCTGCGAAGACAACAACGGTCCCCTGGCGATACGACGAGCTCGTTGGTGCGGTCTTCTCGTCGAGGTGATGCTCCAGGCGGCGATGCGGTGCACTCTCGAGGTGGCAGCTGCGTTCCACTCCGGCAAGCTCCGGCGGCTCGAAAAGGTCGTCCTGGTTAGGGGAAAGCGGGTCAAATACGAATCTAAGCAAACAATAGAAATGAAGCACAGAAGTAGAGGGATTAGAGACTTTCGTGGGCGACGAAATCGTCAAGTCTGGAGCTGTTGCAATGGAGTTCGCCGGCGAGATTTGCGAGATCGATCTGGTGAACTTCGGGCTAGGGTTTTGAAGAAAAACGGAACCGGGAGGAGGCGTGGGTATTTATGGAGGATGTTGCGTGATGTGGGGCAAGGAAATCGACCGAATCGGCGTGATTTCCGGTTCTGAATGCATAGCTCGTTTTCCGTCTGGGTTCAGATAGGTGAAGAGGAAGAAGGAGACGATGGGGAAAAAAAAAAGAGAAAGGAAAACAGGCCGCGCTGGCGTGCGTGCTTGTTGGGCCGAGCTAGGTTGTGTACGTGTACAAGAGGCTTGGTTTGAATTTCTATTCTCCTCTGTAGGAGCGATGTCTGCTAGCTTATACTAGGACCTTAGGTACGTAGCTTAGTTCATTTTTCTTCTTTTCCAGAAAATTGAATAAAAATTACAGAAACCAAAATAGTTATATAGAGCCTAGGAATTCGCACATTCCGTTCAAAAATAAACATGTTATATATATATATATATATATATATATATATATATATATATATATATATATATACCATATTATGGCTCTATTTAATTTCCAAAAATAGTTTTTATTGTTATTGATGATACAGAAATATTGATAAGGTTCTAAAATGCATACGAAAAGTAAATAAAATATGTCCGACTCAGAGATTTGAAGAAGTCATGTTATCTTCTCTATTGACTTATTTTGAGTTGAATCTATTTTATTATTCCAAAAAGTCAAATGGCAAATCAAAATCTCGAATAACACCAAATATAATACTTCCCAACACTTATATATGGAATTGTCATATTACTTCCTATCTTGTGAAAAAAATGGCAAGTGCTTGGGCGAATATTTAAAAGTCTCAAAAAAATCCAAGTCGGTGCAAATAAAAATGCAACGAATGTAAATATTGAGAAATAGCTATTTTAAACTTATTTTTCTGATAAATATAATTGAATCAAAACCAATTTGTAAAATAGGATAAGCTTTAAAAACATTAAAACACTTTATAGATATTGGTTTAGGGTTTAGCAAACTCCAATTTTTTAATCAAATAGTTTAACCAAAAATCATTTTAGAAATAGACATACTTTAAATAACATAAGCATTTTGCAAATATGTTTCGAGGGTTTAATAATTAGCCAAAAGTTAAATAATCAAAATCAATTAATTGGAATAAAACATTTTATGAGATGAAGGTGTCTTTGAAATTTTTTAAATCACCTTGCCCAATATATTGGGGTTTATGAAATACATTGCATAAAAGAATTTAAACTAAACTCCAAATTTGAAATTAAAGATTACTTGGATATTTTAAACTATTAAAGTTTTTTTTAAAGATGCCAAATTTCTTCTATTAATTGGTTTCTAATATAATTTTAATTTTTTTCTTTTAATAAAACAAAAGTTTCAATTTTTTAGTGATTTTTAAACACTCTAAAAAATTGGGATGTTACATTTGGCAAACACATTGCCAACCTTATCTTTCCTAAGAGAATAACCATTATCAATTATGATAGGGTTGGATAAGTTACCACTAGTGCATGAAGAAGCAAAGTGACCCTTCTCACAGCATAAGTAGCAACATTTGCTTCCTCCTTTCTTCTTTGTTGAAATCTCAACTTGAGAAGGAATAGCTTGATTCTTCTTGGGAAGTGGCCGTTCTTCAACTTGGGGAACTTTAGTTTGAACTTGAGGTAACTTCCCTTGTTGCTTCTCACTAAGAGACTTCTTCTTCAAAGGGCAAGGTCTAACATGGTGCCCTTCAACTTTGCACTTGAAGCAAACAATCTTAGCCGAATTCTTGACTTGTTCATGGCCCTTCTTTTTCTTGTTATACTTGGACTTGTTCTTGGAGTTGAATCCAAGTCCACTCTTGTCATTGGGGCGTCTTTGCTCACTCAACATGTTGTCAAGTGTGGACTTCCCACCATGACGCTTTTCTAAGTCTTTCTTCAAGGAAGTGACTTGGGCCTTGAGCTCTTTTAATTCCTCTACATGGTTAGTATCAACAAAAACACTAGAGGAAGTTGAAGCTTCATTGTTAGAGCAACAAGGCATGGAAAGCAATTCATCACAAGATGTAGCAATATTATGAGTGGATGAATTACTAGGACTAGCACATGGCAATAAAGTATTTTGAGTAGAGATTGTGCCATTGTCCACATGAGGTTCACACGATGTTACCTTAGACATAATAGCCTCATGAGTTAACTTTAGCTTATCATGGGAGACTAAAAGATCCTCATGAGAGCTCGAAAGCTTTTCATGTCTTTCTTCCAATTTCCCATAATTGCTAGAAAGCAATGCAAGTTGAGCCCTTAGCTCAACATTCTCCGCCAATATGGATGCTTCACAAGAGATAGAGTTAGTAGCACAAGCATAATTATTTATGACAATAGGAGAAAGTAACTTGGCAAGCTCTTTAGAGTGAGAAGCTTTAAGTTGCGCATGAGACTCGGTGAGTTTGATGAGCCATTATTTAGGTGCTTCAAATTCTTAAGGAGTTTGGCATGTGCATCTATAAGCTTACCATTTGTTATTTTGAAATCATTAGCCACTTTAAGAGATCTATCAAGGGATCCCTTTACTCTAGAAAGTTCGAGAGCAAAAGTTTCCTAAAGAGACGTCTTGCTTGTTTGTTCTTCTTCAAGAGCTTCCTTGAGATCGGCGATCTCTTCCACATACTTGTATTCGCGGTTAAGGCTTTCATCAATGCGAGCTTCCAACTCCTCAATGGTAAGTTTGCGCTCAACAAGGGTAGACATGATTTCTAAGAAGTTAACATGAGCATTTTTATTCTTTGAAAGAGAAAGAATAACCATTTTACCCTTCTCAAGTATGGAAGCATCATTATCATTTTGTTCATTTTTCTCATCAATATCATCATGAGATATATTGAGATTCAAAGTAGGAGATACCTCTGAAGCCTTAGCCATAAGGCAAAAGTGAGTACATGACGATGATGATGAAGAATTACTTGAGTCACCATTTAAATCCATATCTTGTTCCATGGAGTGTTCGGTTTCCTCTACATTGTTAGCCAAACAAATACTAGAGGAAATAGAAGCATTTTTATCATGGCAACAAGATATAGAGAGCATATCATCACAAGGATTAATCAAGCAATTTGTACATGATATGCAAGGACTATCAACACAAGCATGTAGATCATTTTTTGTTCTAGATGCGTTTGAGTCCAAAGATAAATCATTGCAATAAGATAGAGGTGAAGTATCATCAACAATAAGCTTACTATCATTATTGCAATATCTATCACTACTCACCATTGCATTACTTTGTGGCTTGCCACATGTAGGTGAAGTAGAAGAAGTTGATAACTCATCACGGCCGGAAGTGGAGGGACAACAATCATCTCCACAATTCTTGGACACATCATATTTATCTTGAAGATTGATCCAAAGCTCATGAGCATTCCGAAAAGGAGAGACCGACATAATAACTATATCGCTCAAAGCATTGAAAATCACATTATAAGCTTGAGCATCTAAATAGGAATTATTCTCATCCATTAAAGATAATCTTTTGGGATTCCTTGGAGGAGAATAACCCCTATATAGAATTCGCTCTATGTATGGATCAATGACCCGAATAATATCAAGAATGTGAATTTTCCAAACATCATAATTTGTGCCATCTAATATAAAAGAAGCATTGTGCACTAGTCCGCTACACGACATCTTTACTCTCTAGGCGGTGAAGCCTAATAAGGAGAGAACCCGCTCTGATACCAATTGAAAGGACACGGATGTCGCCTAGAGGGAGGGGGTGAATAGGCGATTAAAAATCTTTACGGTTTAGGCTTGAATAAATGCGGAATAAAACTAGCGTTTAATTTATCAAGCACGAAATCTAAACAAGCTAGGTTTACCTATGTGCACCAACAACTTATGCTAAACAAGATAAGCAAATATGTGATAGCAAGATATATTACTTCAAGCTCGATGGCTATCACAAAGTAAATTGCATAAGTAAGAAGCTCGGGTATAGAAATACCGAGGCACTTGGAGACGATGATTTATCCCAAAGTTCACTTCCCAATGGAAGCTACGTCTCCGTTGGAGCGGTGCGGAGTCACAAAGTGATCCCCGAATAGCCGTCAAATGGCACACCATAATCTCCTTCGTGCCTCTACCAATGTAGAGTACCACGAACCACTATGGGACACTCAAGGGTGGTCACCGAACCCGTACAAGGATGAGGCACACTCCACAACTTAATTGGAGGCTCCCACCGAATTTCCGCGGCTCCCAAAGCCACAAGAAACACAAGGTTGAGGCACACTACACAACTCAATTGGAGGCTCTCAACTAATCCCGGGAGCCACCAAAACTCCGAGATCAACAAGGACCACCCCAAGTACCCAAGAGTAACAAGCTACTCAACTTCACTTACCACGTATCACCGTGTAGAACTCAAACCGATGCAACCGATGCAATGGCAAGAACACAAAAAGTGCTCAAGTCCTTCTCTCTCAAATCCCACCAAAGCAACTAATGCTTATGGGGGGAGAAGAGAGGAAGAACAAGGAAGAACACAAAATTCCTCCAAGATCTAGATCCAAAAGCTTCCCCTCACTTAGAGGAGAGATTGATTGGTGGATTGGTAGATCTAGATCTCCTTTCTCTTTTCTCTCTAATTGGAGGCAAGAATCATGGAGGAATAGAGAGATAGCAAAACTAAAGAAGGTCAACAATGGGGGAAAACATGAGCTGCAAGAGTTCGCTGGCTGGAGGTAGGTGGAGGGGTATTTATACCCCTCCCAGAAAAAGGGCCGTTGCAGACAGGGGAGTCGGATATTCCGATATAAGTCAGGATCGGATAATCCGACTGAGTCGGATAATCCTATGCGACATATATCGGATATTTCGACAATCTCCAGTGCGCCACAAAGCTGGCTGCAAGAAGTCCTTAGCCAAATTCGAGCAATCCTTGACGATCGGATAATCCAAATCAACCAGAATCGGATATTCCGGAAAACTTCAGTACGCCACAAAACTGGTTGCTTTAAGGTCCTTAGCCGAATTCGAGCAATCCTTGAGAATCGGATAATCCGAGTCATCTGGGACCGGATAATCCGATTCCCCTGCTTGAGCAAAACAGACAGAAACAGCAAAACCTGAAGTGCAATAACTTTCTCGTTCGAACTCCAAAACAGGTGAAACCAATTTTGTTGGAAAGGTAACGACAAGAGCTTTCCTACAAAAAGAGTTAAGTTGACACACATGGGAAGGTGTGCAACTTTCCTCACGGATAAACCGATAATTTTTCCAACCCGAAAACGCAACAAATTTTCCATACGAAATCCGTTTTCGGAGAACTTGGGCTTGTCATGAAGATCACAACAAGCACCAAAAACCCAACAAGGAGAAGAACCAAATAAGAATCAAGAAGATGATATGCCAAGTATGCAAATGTTTGAGCTCTCACCAACTGATACGCTAAAGCTCAATCGAGAGCCCCTCTTGATAGTACGGTATTTATCCAATAACCCGGTCTCCGACTAACAACATGAGACCGGTAAAATAGAAACCCTATCAAGATCATACATTTGCCTTGCGCATTCCACTTGACTAGATGATGGCGATCTTGATCTTCTCAAGTGGACCACCTTTCTTGATTGCGCTTCGCTTGGTGAAGATCCACATATTTCTCCCCCATATACCACTATGGGAGAGCCTCTTATCGGCATATCTCACATGACCATTATCTCCAAATGGGTGGCAAGCTTCAAGCCTAGGATTTCTTCGAGATGCTCCTCTTGAACTTGCGCTTCTCAACATTGATGACGATCACCACATGATGTCATCGTTCATGGGCTATATGAAATCTTCATTTGATGCAAGCCCATAGAAAGATACCTAACCACACATAGAAATGCTACACACATATCATGGGTTAGTTCACAAAGCTATATGGACAATTGCTTACTGACATGGGTATGCCTATCGGGTACCCTACCATGAGGGTACCTGGTGCACGTATCGACTAGGCCCAACTATCAGAGCCTACATGAAGCCCATGAAGGGAGGCCCACGAAGATGGAGTATCCTCCAAGTTTGGCGAAGCAATAGTCGGTTTAGAGTTTCCTTACTTGTAAATCGAGTCGGTTACGAACACCCGAGACCCAGCCTATTATTTAAGGACTGGGAGGGCCATCGAACCAGACAACGAACCACCAGAGCCACAAACCCTAGCGAGATCGACATCTCGCCGGGATCCTTGTAACCATCATATTCACAAAGCAATAACAGACAGGCAGGACGTAGGGGTGTTACCTCCACACGAGGGCCCTGAACCTGGGTAAAATCTTTGCCCTGCTTGTCAGCCGACGATACTTCCAGCTCTACCACGTTCTCTCCCCCATATTCATAACCTAGGGACCTTAACCATGGGTCTTGATGAGTCTACCCCTCGTCAAGTGGCGCCGTCTGTGGGAAAGAATAGCGCTGGACTCGAAGTTTCGCCGGTCCCAACAGCAAACGGCAAATCGCCGATCACACCAGCAAACGGCAACTCGCCGATCTCATCTGCAAACGGCAACTCGCCGGCCATGTCAGCAAACAGCAACTCGCCGATCCAGGCGACACACGGCGACTCGCCGATCCACTCGAAAAGCGGCAGCCTGCCCGCTTCACCTGCAAAAAGCGCATCTGCTCTTCCAATGAATTTCAATCCGCACTCGCCGGAGCTTCAGGAGGCGTTTCTGGCCTTGAATCAGGTTTGAGCTTAACTGTTGGAGCATTCAATTTTTTCGTAAACAATCTTGGCACGCAGGACTCGACAGATCCGCAACAACGGTGCTGGGTGCACTCGAGGCTCCGTCGACTGCTCTCGCCCCATCGTCGATTCCTGAAGCCTGCTCGCCCGCAACAACCATGTCGACCGGCGAGCTCGACAGGTTCATGATGACGGAACTCCAAGGCGAGGAAGCAGAATCAGCATACAACACAAGCAACATCGACTTCAACCTACCACTCGACGAGAGTTTCGACTGCGGGATCTCCCTCGATGACTTCTACGAGCCCGCGATTCATAACGACAACAACGTCGACTCGGAGATCTTCACCAACACCAACCTCGACTCAGAAATCCGTAATGGCTTCGCCAACACCGAGATGAGCATAGGTGATGAACATCGACAACGAGATTCGCCTCGAAGATCTACTCGATGAACACTGGCTCTGACATGAGCCTCGACGGCGACGTCGAGTCCATGACTGGAATCGACAGCACATACACCTGTCCTCGGGTCACGCCCCATCAGGTCTACGTGGCCTTCACCGCAGAATCATCCGCAGACGCTGCCGCTCGCAGGCCTGCACAATTCCCATGCACGGTAACCATGCCGGATGGGGTCACAACCTTGACAATCACGGAGGAGATGGCAGCAAAAGCAGATAAAGTCATAAAGGAGTGCACAATGATGCCACCAAATTCCACCCCAGAGGAGATGTTGACCTTCCAGTACTTCAACTGGCAGGAGTCAATTCGACTGCAAAACTACCGAGCGACGCTCGAGGAGCGCAAAAGGCAAGCCAGCCTCTCGAGTGCCCGACGAAGGGAGCAATCCCTCGGGTCCACACAGCAACCAACCCCTCGACCTAGGTCGCGGTTGGCAAGCCTTCCAGAACATGAAAGGGTAGCAATCACCCGTAACCTGTCGTTCATGACAGAGGACGCTAACGGAATCCCAGTGCCCAAAACTGCTGCGGGTGCATTATTCTCCGTAGGTGCTTACCTCAAGGCAATACAACCTCCGGCGAATGACCCTAACGCAGCCCTGCATCGCCAACAACTCAAATCGCTAGCTCTAGCGGCACAGGCTATACAGCCAGAAGACAAAACTCCAGCAAGGGATCGCGATCGCGACATAGTCGACTCACGACACGCAGCACATCATCGCAGTGGTCGCAGCCACCACTCGGATGAAGGAAGGAGAAGCACGCGCCGGCACAGGTCCAGCAGAAGCAGATCTCGAAGATCCTATAGCAGCGATTCATACTCTGATCGCGAACCAGAGCCATGCGGAGCATTGTGCTTCACTCGACGCATCCGTGAGACGCGGATGCCCAAACGGTTCAAGTTGACAGGCGAACAACCCAAGTACAACGGTCGCCAAGAACCTTCTGGGTGGCTAGAAGATTACAGACTCGCCGTGGCATGCCAGCGGGCACGAACACCACGGCGATGCAGTACATACGACTTATGCTCGAAGGAACTGCCCGCGACTGGCTCAAATCACTCCCTCCATCATCATATGACTCGTGGGATGATTTCCGCAGAGACTTCATCAAAAACTTCGAGCCTCTGTGTGAGCGCCCGAAGACATTCGAGGAATTAAGGACATGTACTCAACGATCAGACGAGTCGTTGAGATCATACATACGGCGGTGGACCGAAATACGCAATTCGGTTGGCAAAGTGTCAGAAGACAGGGCCATGGATGCCTTCATACAAGGTCTCGCCAGGAAGGACTTCAAAGAGGCACTTGGTCGTGAAAAGCCAACCTCCCTGGCTGACCTCATCAAAGTTGCGACTGAGTGGGCAGATGGAGAGGATTCTGTACGCAGATCCCGTGCTTCCCCAACACGCGACAACTACGAAAGCGGCAGTCGAGCCGCAGAGATTCATACAGAGAAGATCGCAGGCGCAAACGTTCCAGACGTCCTTACGACGATAACAGACCCGAGTTCATGGCGGCTGGATACACACAGCCAAGGAGGACCAAGATAGAAGCAATCGACGCTCGGATGATCGACGGGACAGTCGAGATCGCGAGCAGCGGAGCGACAGCTACAAAAGGCAAGAATGGCGCAAACGTAGCGACGCAAAACCCGAGCGGTCATTCGAGGAAAAGATGGACGACTGGTGCAGATTCCACCTCTTCAAGGGGGACGACGGAAAACTACGCTCCAATCACACCCTAAGGAACTGCAGGGAATTCGACCAAATGGCGACTGACTATGATACGACTCAAGAGGAATGGCCCAGCACCTGCTCAGCCCACGCCTGCACCCGTACCACAGCCGAACGCTGTGCCCGCTCTCATGGCGCCACAGCCGCCACCGCAACCCCACCACAGCCTGCTCCAGGCGCAAACCTCGCAGGTGCCATACAACCCGTACTACGGGCGGAAGATGATCAATATCCACAGCCCCACGGGCAGATGTACATGATACAAAAGGGTCGCCCCTCAACAGGCAGCAAAAGCTAATCACTCGACAGGTGAACATGGCTGTCATGGCACCTCCTGCCGTGCCGAATTTCTGAAGGGATCGGAAACCATCATAAGCTTCAGTCGAGAGGATCATCCCCCAGCTGTAGTTCGACCAGGGCATGCGGCTCTGGTACTCGACGCGCAAATAGGAGGCTACGCCATGACCAAGGTCTTCATGGATGGAGGCAGCGGCATAAACATCATCTTCGCGGACACGCTCCGCAAAATGAACAGGTCAGTCGAAAACCTCCCAAAATCTTCAAATACCTTCCACGGTATCGTTCCTGGCAAAGCAATTAGCCCAGAAGGCACCATACAACTCGACGTTACGTTCGGGGAAAGCCACTTCAGGACAGAGTCGATTGAGTTCGAGGTCGTCGACTGGAAATCACAATACCATGCTATTCTTGGTCGCCCGACGTTTGCTCGATTCATGGCGGTGCCACACTATGCGTACCTCACGCTGAAGATGCCAGGACCAAAGGGAGTCATCACTGTCCGTGGAAACTTTCAAAGGTCCGATGCTTGCGACCGCGAGTTCAGCAAAATCTCCGAGATGTTCGGGGTGGAGAATCACTCGCCGACTTGGCGATTACCAACGACCGCACACTCCTTCCGGAGCATAAGAAGTTGGCAGTCGACAGATCCTTCAATGCTACAAATGACACAAGGTCGCATCAGGTGCACCCGACCGATCCGTCCAAGACAGTCAACATATCTTCGAGCCTGCCTATCGCATAGGAAGGCGCGCTCGTCGAATTCCTCCGTGAGAACTGGGAAATATTTGCGTGGTGTCCAGCCGACATGCCAGGTATTCCCAGGGAATTCGCCGAGCACTCTCTCCAATTGTTTCCAGATGCAAAGCCAGTCAAGCAAACGATGCGTCGAATCTCCGGCCCAAAGCGAACCGCAGTCGAATCTGAAGTCGACCGGTTACTCGCAGCAGGATTCATTAGGGAAATCAAGAAATCACAATGGGTGGCCAACCCCGTACTCGTAGAGAAGAAGCATACAGACATCCTTCGGATGTGCGTGGACTTCACAGCGCTGAACAAGTGCTGTCCAAAGGATCACTTCCCGCTACCCCGATCGACCAGATCGTCGACTCCACCGCCGGATGCGCACGACTCTCCTTTCTGGATGCTTACTCAGGTTATCACCAGATAAGGATGAAGCAAGAAGACGAAGAAAAAACGGCGTTCATAACCCCACTCGGGGTCTACTGCTACACAACTATGCCCTTTGGGCTCAAAAACGCGGGTGCAACATACCAGCGCATGATGCAGGACTGCCTCAAAAAGCAAATTGGACGCAACGTCCAGGTCTACGTGATGACATTGTCATTACCACAAGGGAAGAACGCACACTACTCGACGATTTGAGGGAGACGTTCGCAAACCTCAAACGCTTCCATATCAAGCTCAATCCTAAGAAGTGTACGTTCGGCGTTCCAGCCGGGCAGCTCTAGGGTACCTAGTCTCTGCCGTGGAATCGAAGCAGACCCGGAGAAAATACAGGCCATCCTCACAATGCAAAGGCCTTCAAAGCTTCATGATGTGCAGAAACTAGCAGGACGAGTAGCAGCGCTCAGTCGATTCATCAGCAAACTGGGTGAAAAGGCTCTACCATTCTATCGACTGATGAAGAAGGCGGACAAGTTCGAGTGGACGCCAGAAGCTGAAGCAGCCTTCACAGATCTCAAGCGGATCCTCACAAGCCCTCCGATCCTCGTCGCACCTAAGGAACGGGAACCACTCTACCTGTATGTCTCGGCTACAAACAGGGTGGTGAGCACCGTACTGGTAGTCGAACGCATGGAGGAGGGGCACATCCAAAGCATACAACGTCCAGTCTACTACCTGAGCGAGGTTCTCTCCATATCAAAACAGCGGTACCCGCACTATCAAAAGCTGGCATACGCTGTATTCATGTCCTCAAGGAAGTTGACACACTACTTCACCGAGCACCGATCACCGTGGTAAGTAACTCAGCAATCGGTGATATCCTCACAAACCCCAATGCAACGGGTCGAGTCGCAAAATGGCTCATCGAGCTGGCTCCAAGAGACATCAAGTACGAGCACCCGAAGGCTATCAAAGCACAAGTCCTACCCGACTTCACAACCGAGTGGATAGAGCCCAATTACCTGGAGCACCAGACGTGTCCAATTCCTGGACCATGTACTTCGATGGGTCCAAGAAACACGAAGGCGCAGGCGTCATCCTCATATCACCAAAAGGGGACAAGCTACGTTATGTTTTGCAGATGGGATTCAAACTACCCTCCAATAACGAGGCTGAATACGAGGCTCTGATCCATGGCATGCGGATGGCAAAAGCACTTGGGTGCACTCGATTGATGATCTACGGCGACTCCAATCTCGTGGTGCAGCAAACAATGAAGGCCTGCGACGCAATCGCGGACAACATGATCGCTTATCGCGACCTGTACAACACACTGGAGGGCAGCTTCGAGGCTGCGAGTTGAGGCACATAGGAAGGGAAAGTAACGAAGAAGCAGACATGCTAGCCAATCTTGGCTCAACTGGCGCACAAATTCCACCTGGTGTCTTCCTCGAGCGCATCGAACACAGATCTATCAAGGAGAAACGAGAGCCTCCTCCGTCGACTACGCCACCCAAAAGCAAATGCCTAGCACAGAGGACCCCCCAGTCGAGGTATTTCTCATTGAGCCAACCTGGACTCAACCTTTTCTGGCTTACATACTCCGTAGCGAGCTACCAGATGACATAACCGAGTCCCGACGCGTGACTCGAAGATCAAAAGCATACACCGTTATCAACGGCGAGTTATACAAGCGCAGCATATCAGGTATGTTCCAAAGATGCATCGCATTCGAAGATGGCCAAGCCATACTTCGAGACATTCATGCAGGTACCTGTGGGCATCACGCCAGCAGTCGATCACTCGTAGCCAAAGCCTTTCGCGCAGGGTTTTACTGGCCTACAGCACTCAAAGACGCGGAGGACATAGTCAAAAGGTGCGTCGGCTGCCAGAAATTCGCAACAAGGCCGCACGCACCCGCATCGGCGTTGAAGACTATACCGCTGGCCTGGCCTTTCGCCCAATGGGGGCTCGATATGGTTGGGCCACTCAAAAAATCATCGCATGGCGGGCATACTCACCTACTGGTGGCAGTCGACAAGTTCACAAAGTGGATCGAGGCGGTCCCCATCACAAATTCGACTGCTACTACGGCAGTCAACTTCATAAAGAGCATCATCTACCGCTTCGGTGTCCCAAACAGTATCATCACTGATAACGGCACAAACTTCACGGCTGAGGAGTTCAAAACCTTCTGCAAAGAGCAGGACATTACGCTCAACTACGCATCCGTGGCGCATCCACAATCCAATGGCCAAGTCGAAAAGGCCAATGGACTTGTGACGAGTGGGATCAAGAAGCGCCTCCTGGTGCCACTCAAAAGAGCTGCGGGTGCTTGGGTCGAAGAACTACCATCTGTGCTATGGAGCCTACGCACAACTCCCAACACTTCTACGCAGTTCACCCCATTCTTCATGGTCTATGGTGCAGAGGCAATTCTGCCATCAGATGTAAGGTTCAATGCACCACGAGTTGAAGCATACAATGAAGACGACGCAAGAGCACTCGAAGACGCAGTCGACTACTCGATGAAGCGCGAGACACGGCCTTGGCCCGCACAGCTGTTTACCAGCAGATCTCCGCAACTACCATAGCCGTCGACTGCGAACCAGGTCCTTCGTCGTTGGTGACCTGGTTCTTCGACTGAAGCAAAAGAAGGTGCACAAGCTCGCTTCCCCATGGGAGGGTCCCTTCATCATCACGGAGGTCCTTGGTGGAGGCGCATATCGACTGAAGCACGCGAAGACAGGCGAACTCTCTCATAATCCTTGGAACGTTGCGCATCTGCGCCGTTTCTACGCATAAAGTGCTCCACAATGTAATAGGCTATATGTCGGATGGCTGCAGGTTTCAGACGCGCTCTTTTCCTTACCAGGGTACCTAAGGGGACTGGAAGGTTTTTAATGAGGCGGCCTGCAGCCTAACATTCAAAAGAGGAATAAAATCAATGTTCCTTCGACTTCTTTGTGGTACTACCGCATAATTCATACCTTAACCGCACCCGAAACCCTCGGGGGCTGTGTTATCGATCAAATGAGCTCTCGCTCTTGCAGAAACACAATGCCTTAGCCGCACCCGAATGCTCGGGGGCTGCGTAACAAGGATCCAAACAAAGAACACAAAAACTCTGCAGCCGCACTCGAATACTCGGGGGCTGCACAGTCATTGGTTCACAACCAACACATATTTCACAAACCCCGCTCGACTGACTCGGGGGCTCAAAAAATCAAAGTATACAAACTATACAATATACAAAGAGTCAAAAATTACACTCGGGGGCTGCCCCTATACAAAAATTGCACTCGCAAACTATTCTAATCCTCAGGCTCGTCCTTTACGGGCAGCTCGGGACCGCAAAGCTGTTCGCGAGTGCACTCGATTAGTGTCTCCGCAGCTTGGATCGTGTCATCCAGGTCTTTTGTTCGAGAACCTCTCCGGCTGCAGGTGTCCGCAACACCAACCTTGGTTTTCGACTACGCATATACGCCATTGCAGCGTTGGCTCCAATCACAAGTTCTGAGACAGCAACTCTCGAATGGGATTTGTTTGGCGAAGATGTTCAACACAGCACGAATCCCTTGTGGTTGTGGCCCCGAAGGAAAAAGAGTCTCGTTCAGGCGAATAAACGCTGCCCGGCATAACTCCAGCAGTTCAGCACTTCGCCAGACGCGATCCTTCAGGGTGGCGAGTATGCGGGCATGGTACCTATCAAGCCAAAAGTGTTGACGCCCAGTCGTAGGGTCGTCAACCACGCTATCCAGACGCCCTTCCACGCGAATCTTTTCAGCCTGGAAGTTGTCGACAAAGCCTACAAACACGGGCACACCAGTCAGATCAAAAGGCAAAAGCTACGCAAAAAGCTTGTAAACAGAGCAAGACTCGAACTTACACTCGAGTTGCCTGTTCACAAGCTCCATCTCCCCGAGCACATAATCCTCGCGTTGGGTGGCCAACGCGGGTCTGGCCCTCAATCGATTCAGCTCAGCCTGGGCGTCCTTCAGATCTTGCTCCATTCTCACAAATTTAGCCTTCATATACTCCATCACCTTGGCATCATTTGCCACCTGACCCTGGGATCGGGTGGTGATTGGAGCCTGCGAGGAACTAGTCGCAGTAGCAGGTTCTCGTGACTGTTCAAAGAGCATAATCACAAACACAAAGTTTGTGTCAGAAGCAAACTCATGTCATAAGCATACAACTCTTCGAGTGAAAGCATTAGCAAAAGACTTTGCATAAACAAGGTAGCATAAACAAAGCGCAGACTCGCGCAGTTCAGAAGGTATCATTACAAGGCATAAAAAACAAAAGGGTACAGCTACCCTAAACCTAAGATTCGATTTCCTAAAGACGATTGGCAGTCTCGAGTGCCCGGCGCTCCATGGTGTTCATAAAAACTTCGGCCAGTCGCGCGGCGGCTCCGCTCACCCCCTTCAGGAAATGGGCTTCCCATCTGGCTTCTGAGGGAACGCAGACAGTGCTGCCTCATAGTCGCAATCTATCCCATGTCCCATAAGAAGCTTGATGGTGGACTCGGATCCGCGTACCGTGTTGGCGCGAGCGAAACCCGCCATGGTGGACGTCCCGGGGCCAAACACGTTGGCGAAGTCATCCACCGTCGACGGCACACACCAGTCGGGAACACCACTTGGTATACAGCGCCAAGCGTGCTCGTCGATTTGGCGAGTGCTTCTTTCGCCTTATTGCATAGAGCGCCTAAGCCGCCCACAGCCTGTTCCAGCGAAAGATCTTCACTCGCCACGTCTGCAGAGGCCTATCAAAGGGAGAAAAGGTCACTCACCTCCCATGACCTGCGCGAGTGCCGCGAGCTGGTCAGCATATTCTCGTTCGCGTGCAGCCAACTCTTTCTTCGACTCTTCGCGCTGCGCGGCGAGTGCGTCTTCCAGCTCCTTCTTCTCGCCTGGCCAACAGAATCACGTGCATTCAATACTCGACAAAATCAAGCATTGCAAAAAGAAGTTCGGCAAAACAAAAGCAAAAAGAACTCACGACTGAGCCACTCGAGCTCGGCGCGCATGGTGTCCCTCTCCTGCTCCACCTGTACATAAGCCTTGGCAGAGTCTGCCAAGGTGTGGTAGAAGGGCTGCAAAGCGCACGGATTCAGCAAAAATCCAAAATTCTCACAGACCTACAACTTAACGGGTCAAGCAAAAAGTTACTCACGTGGTTCATCCACGGCTCAGGAGCCGCGACTGATGTACCGACATCTGGAGTTGCTGCCTTGGCTGTCCCAACGACAGCGTCAGTGGCCATTGGCTGGGTAGCCTTGTTTCCAGTCGGTGCAGACTTCGATTGCTCCAGGGTCGGAACATTTTCGACTGGAGGAGTCCCAGGCTGATTGTTTTCAGCACTATGGGCAACACAGCAAAGCAAAAAGATTGTGAGCATAAACATGCGACAGCACAAAAAATCTCATACTCAAAAACACACATACCTGTGCTCCTCGTCCTCCTCGTCTTCGGAGTCGCCAAAAATTGGTCCTCCAAAGGCTGGGGTGCCACTCGACTGAAGCGGAAGGGTCGAGCTTGTTGAGCACGCACGCAAAGGAGCGGCTTGGAAAACAGGTGGTGAACCTGATTCCTCGTTATCCTCCAAAACCTGCTCCTCGCGGGTGAACTTGCAGCAGAATGCACCTTCTTGGCCAGTCGACGTCGCTTCGGTGGCGCGATATCGACTTCCTGGTCAGAGGTGGCCTTATCTTCAGACTGGACTTCTTCTGCTGCTTCCTCCTCGACCTCCTCCAAATGAGAATTTGTGGCAGAAGGGATGGGTGAATGATCCCCTTTCGGGTCCACCACCTGTGCTTGTGTTTCTTCAGTCTCGCCATTTTCAGGTAGGGGAGGAAGGGAGGCAGCAGTCGAGTGACCCTGCATAGCATACATCACAGATTGCAAAGTCAGAATCAAAATCCGCATATCGCAGAACATGCGAGTGACAAACTCTTCATTGCAAGCAGACTATAATACTTACATACCTCAAGCAAAGGGTTCTCCAACCCATATGGTGCAACAGGGCAGTCGACGTTGCAAGCGTCGCCTGTCGTCAAGTTGGTGATGTGCCGCACATGCGTCAGCAGCTCACTCCTTGAAAGCTCCTCTGGGTTCATTCGGGTGATGTCACCCGCGCCTTCATACTCCCACATGGGGTGCGCTCGGGCACGGATGGGCCACACCCGCCTCTTCACAAAGGTCGCGATCAAATGGATGCCTGTGACCTTGTCCAGCAGGCCTCCGATCCGAGCCAGCAAAGGGCTTGCTTCCTCCATTTCTTCGGCTGAGAGTTGGTGATCACACGCCTTGGTCCTGGTGAAAGCAGCAGCCGAGAAAGGGGCGGCTGCATCCTGCTCGACAGTCGCATAAAACCATCCCTTCCTCCAGCCTTGAGCGGAGTCGACGGTCTTCAGACGGAAGTAGCGGGTGTCGCTGCGCACCTGAATTCCACAGCCGCCAACAGGGTAGGTGCGACCGCCTCCTCTGTTCGGCCGTACCATGAAGATGGCTTTCCACAGCGCCCAGCTGGGTGCGACGCCGAGGAAGCACTCGCACAGCGTGATAAAACACGCATATGCATAATGCCATTTGGGGTGAGATCATGGATCTGCACCCCGTAGGCAAAAAGAAGTCCACGAACGAAATCGTGGAGGGGAAGCGAAAAGCCCCTAGGCAAAAACTCCGCAAAACAAACACGTTCGTTGGCGCGTGGTTCGGGGAGTACCTCCTTGGGCGACGGCGCACGGACGGCGAGCTGCTCCGCGGGTGGCAGATACCCCTGCTCGCGGAACTTGATCAGATGGGCCTCCTTGATGGTGGACTTCGCCCAGTCCCCGCTACCTTTCTTCAGCGCGGCGGACGCAGATGTGCCCGCCACGGCCTTCTTGCCCTTGGCCGCATCAGTCGCGGCGGCGGCGGCAGCACCACGCTTCACACCTCCACCTTTCGCCATTGCTACAGTGGAGGAAGTGTGGGGCAAAGAGCTTGGGCGCAGAGCAATGGAGGGGCAGTGCGAGGAAGGAGACGAGGGGCGGCGCAGGGAGCAAATGGCAAGTAAAAAACTTTGCCAGCGCCGTTCCCCCTTATTTACCACAGATCACAAAAATGATCGCAGCCGTTAAAACAAATGCATACGCTCCGCGCGAAATCTGGCCGTACACGTGGCAGCCCTGGAGAGCAACCGTCGGCGGCCACTCCGTCCACTATGCACGAGAATCCAGGAAACCATCATTACGCCCCGTGAAAATCGCGCCAGAACGGTCAAATCAAGTCCACGCGGCGTCATCCCTGGTCAGCTATGCAGAAACGGGCCCACAAAACAGGGTCACGTCCTATCAAAGCCTCTCCAAGCACGCCACCACTTGTCAGAGATAGCAGTCGCAAAATGCATCACTGCTGACGTTGTTCTTTCTTTCACAACGGGCATAAAAGTCACTCGATGATATCTTCGGGTGGTTTCTCGCATACGTCTTTGTTAGTTTTTTAGCAAATGTCATAGAGGCCAGTCGACATTATTTCGACTGCAGCATCATACTCCCATCGGGAGCATATCAAAAAAATTCTTTGACTACTATGTGCAGGGTAAAAAGAATTTTGAGATTATCCTCTATTGCGAGCAATAAAGCACAATCTCGGGGGCTACTCCCATCGGGAGCGCTGTCGCGCACCCGATAGAATAATGGCAAAAATATCAGTCGATGAAACACTCGACTGAGTTCATAAGCAAAATCACACTCAAAATATTCCCGAGTTGATCCGACGATCCTTGGATGCTGCATGCATAGTGCAAAGGTAAGACCCGCCGATCAGTCGAGTTGGGCTAAGGACCGCTCTAGCAGCGTTATCCTTAAATGTTCCGTGTCAGCAGACATGCTGAATAATCCCCGACGGACACGTTGGGTTGATTCAAAATTATACTGCAGTTCGATTCCGTAAGACCTCAACGGCTGTTTCGAGTCTGTCCAGTTTGTTCCAGATTCGAGTCCGGGGACTCGAGTTTGATTGAAAGCTAGTATGGTTTTGCCACGAATGGTAGTTAACCGGCCCCGATCCGTCGTGTGTGCCGGGCCTGCTAAGTTAATATCCCTTGACTATCATAAGCAAAAACTCATAGTCGATGAAACACTCGACATAGCTGACATGTGCTATTTCATAAGAATTCTAAATGCAGATGTAAAAAATGTATAACGTGCATGATGTATGAGTCCATGCCCGACTCTTCGAATCAGACAAGTACTCGGGGGCTACTGACATGGGTATGCCTATCGGGTACCCTACCATGAGAGTACCTGGTGCACGTATCGACTAGGCCCAACTATCAGAGCCTACATGAAGCCCATGAAGGGAGGCCCACGAAGATGGAGTATCCTCCAAGTTTGGCGAAGTAATAGTCGGTTTAGGGTTTCCATACTTGTAAATCGACTCGGTTACGAACACCCGAGACCCAGCCTATTATTTAAGGACTGGGAGGGCCATCGAACCAGACAACGAACCACCAGAGCCACAAATCCTAGCGAGATCGACATCTCGCCGGGATCTTTGTAACCATCATATTCACAAAGCAATAACAGACAGGCAGGACGTAGGGGTGTTACCTCCACACGAGGGCCCTGAACCTGGGTAAAATCTTTGCCCTGCTTGTCAGCCGACGATACTTCCAGCTCTACCACGTTCTCTCCCCCATATTCATAACCTAGGGACCTTAACCATGGGTCTTGATGAGTCTACCCCTCGTCACTTACCATATCAAGAGATACATGATCCCACTTGGTACATCTTGTAACTTTGTGTGTTGATCAATATCTTGATCAACCTTATATATTTTCTTCTCTTTTCAATAGATGATGTCTTGAAGATAACCATGAATGATCACATAATCCTTTTCTTCAAGACATACTTGCAATATGCTCAACTCGCATATGACCAATCATCGGATAACTCCTCGAATAACAACTTGGTCATCACATACTCTTCTTCTTAATCATATCAAATATATCCATACAACTCGATGATCTTGATGCCAAATACTTCATTATATCAATATATTCATGGCATCAACCTTGAATCCAATATATGGAGTTCAAACATTGGTCTATGGACAAACCCTACAAGGATAACTCATTGCAACCATTAGTCCATAGGGATTGTCATTAATTACCAAAACCACACATAGGGGTGCCATACCCTTTCACATATATTCGACAAATTTATTTTAGAAGAAAATTTGGTACGTGACTGAAAACAAAATTCACAACAACGGTGGGAAACTCGTAAACATGGTAACTTCATAACAAAAAAGGCAACTTAGCATCTTGGCTCCTTCACATAAATGGTATGCAACTTCATAGTATCATAGACAACTTGTCAACAACAGTGTTCAACTTCACAACACCATATAGGCAACTATGTAACAACAATTATTAATATCTTCATAACAACGGTAGGCAACTTCACAAACATTGATGGACAATTTTCCCAACAGCGATAGGTAACTTCACAATAGCAGGAAACTTCACAATAACTAAAATCAACTTAGCATCTACATGAATCCCTTGCAAGGTGAGATCGTGCTCGGGCCTTATTCCAATGACAGAGAATCAGCGTGGCGGGTGGATCGTTGTGGCTGATACGCTGGTCGTTTTCGGGCGTGCGGGAGTTTGCTAATACGTCAGGGACAACCATCCCACCACCTAGAGAAAATCTCGCGCGTCCAGGTGAGATCATGCGGCCAACGACGGTGCACGCATTTCTACCAAATTGTGGAAATGCGTTTTTAAGTATTTGTGAAAGAAAAATAAAAAAATCTGGCCACAAAAGTCAATCGTCTCTAGATATTGACCGATGACCGGTTTAGGAAAACGATTGCACCATCATGTGGAGACCAGCCCGCAACACTTAATATTTTACCACATTTTGTGAAACAAAAATTGCATAGCCACATCATATGAGCTAAACAAAATTTGCATTTATCAAGACTTGAGATAGAAAGAAACCCTTTAGATATAGCAACGGATCCTTGTATCATATGATCATAATCTGTAACTTAGCAAAAAAGTCATATTTCTAGGTTTTCAAAATTATGGAAAAGCATACATATATACTCCCTTCGTTCCTGTATGTAAGGCTTATAGTTTTCTGGAAAAAATCCAAAATATAGGTGTATTGCGATTTATGGATAATTTTATCCATTCGCAAATGTGTACCAATCTCGAACGGAGGGATTTTTCGGATTGTTTTCGTTTTATGACTATTAGGGACTCCTCTCTTTCGGTTTTATATAAACAAATGAGTCCACCGTATGCCAAATACCCATATCTTAATATGCGTGCAGAAAACTATACGCCTTACATTCAGAAATGGAGGTTGTACTATAGATAAGGAAAAATTATATGTGATTGTGGGTAACATGATACATAATTTTGTGTCTACACTCAGTGTAACTTCAAAATATTTTTTAGATTAATTTATTCCAACATAGTATAATTACTTAATTTGTTGTTTTCCTGAGCTCTAGGATTATCACATCCTCTACCAAATTTAGGGATTCTAAATTCTTTTTAGAGGACCTGACCAACAAAGGCCAACACCACTTCGTCATTTCTTGTTGGTTCTTGTCACCTCAGTTCAAAGATTCAGCTAGCCGATTCACTAAGGTTATAGCAAATCCATCTGTTAGACTTAATCGGATCTCTTTCCATAGGATTCTCTGATTTTTCGTCTAGCAATCTCCTTTGGGACCTTTTCGCCTCAAGGAAATCCCGGGTGTATGTTCGTGACTAAATATATTTTTCATGCTTTATTTTTATATAATTTTTAAACTTGGAGATATAATTTTTCACCAAGTTATTATATGCTCGTATCATCATAGGATTAGAAATTCTTTATCCCCATAAGACTGTCATCAACCCTATAAAACCGACTTTTGTCCGTGATATATATGGGACGATATATTAATTTGTACATTGTGTTTTATATATGTGAGAACAAAATATACGGCTATGGCACCACTGGCGGAGCTACTTGAGACCAACCGGGTGCACAGGACACCGGGTAAAACGAAATTTCTTTGTAAAATAGCAATTTCTCACCATATATGCACCCCCTAAAAGATGATTTTTTACGCTTGGTGCACCAGTAGGCACCCGGGTGCTATATGCCCTAGCTCCGCCACTGTATGGCACTAACGTTGTGTCACCATAACGTGGGCCGTGGAGAGAGGAAGAAAAATAGAACGGCAACATAAAGAAAGGGCAAATCGTCAATATCCAATATTGATAAAGTCATGAGTCAAACTTATTGGTCAGTTCGCATTGATTGATTGTGGTGTTAAACGTACACTGACAGAACAAATTACCAAAATACTGTACTAATACAGTTAGTTTTAAGAAAAACAAGTTTGTACAAAATAAAAAATGAAACGATAGCCTCTTCCACGCGCATAGTTCAGACCCTCTGCTCCGGGGACACCTCGTGGAGCTGGACAGCCCTGTCGTCCGTCCGGCGCCCGGCGGCCGCACGGACGAAGAAGAAGTAGAACCCGACGCCAATTCCCACGCTGGCGATCACCCAGACGGCGATCCTGAGCCCCCCGTGCGGCATCGCGTCGGCGACGCGTGCCGCGACGACGTTGACGAGCGCCACCGAAACCCACCAGACGCCCATCCTGACCCGCCACCGCTCGGGCGCCGCCGCCGGGTCGTCGCGGCGGAGGAGGTCCAGCTTGGCGAGGCAGCAGTAGAGTAGCGCGATGAGGTAGTAGGTGACGATGATGAAGGCGAGGTTCCGTGGCCTGTGCCGCGCCTGGTACACGTTCCACGCGAAGCTGGCGGCGAGGAGGAGCAGCACGGCCGCCAAGAACGCCCAGCGCCACCACTCCCGCCGCGCCGGGCCCGTGCCCAGCTGCGCCGTCTGCGGCGCCGGCCGGGGCGGCGCGTCTCGCGCCACCGGGAAGGACGTCGCCGCCGCGGGCTCCATTGGTCCTGATCTCGAGCTGTGGATCTGTGGAAGGAGATCTGCACTCGTCGGATGAGCACGACAGGAGCAGCGTTTGGCTTGTATAGGACGGAGTGGTCGCACCTACTAGGAAAGAGCAGAGAAGAAGCGGCGCAGTTCGA
The DNA here is from genome assembly GCA_947311845.1 of Poa pratensis. Classification (NCBI taxonomy): domain Eukaryota; kingdom Viridiplantae; phylum Streptophyta; class Magnoliopsida; order Poales; family Poaceae; genus Poa; species Poa pratensis. The sequence goes on from CAMZMU010000110.1 coordinate 19,784,944, forward strand.
GGTGAATGGGCAAGCGCGTCTGACTTTTTACCGCGTCCCCAGGTGCGGTCAACGGCTGCCCTTAAATTTTTTTTTTTTGACGTGGCCCTTAAATAATGAATCGTGACCAAGTGATACTTGAAAAAATAGCTACAAAATCAGCTTAACAATCACAGATTTGTTGTCCAGCCAGGCACGCTGGCCACGGAGATTTTTTTTAATTTAGATAAAGGGTTTTATTACTCAATAGTTTAAGCATTACACCCGGCCTCTGTATAACAAATACACATAACCGCAATCCAACTGAGAAAATAAAAGTATGTATGGAAATAGACGAGTTACAATCAATAGGAAGATGTAAAACGCCTATGACATAGCAAGCTCATCCGCCTATGGGGGACCAATCCGGCGATTAAGCGGCCACCCATGTTGTGACAAAATATCTCTTGCCACCTCCTTCAAGCGTGCACACGCCTCCGTAAAGAGGTCTCGATGTCCCACACGGTGTAAGGTGGACCACGTACGGAGAGTACTTGTGCATCTGTAGAGTACCTGCAAAAGAGAAACATCTTTGTCATTAAAAACCTTGTCATTTCTACTAAGCCAAAAGCAACCATATAACAGCTATCGCTCCCACCCTAATAACTGTTCTAAACTTCTTATCTAACCCATGTAGCCAGTTGCCAAAAATTGCAACAGATTTGGGTGGATATAAGTTAGATGCTATTTGGATAGATGACCATATAGAACGAGCGAAATCGCACTCGAAGAATAAGTGTTTAATTGTTTCTTGTTGCGAACAAAACATATACTTGAAACTTACATGCCAATTCCGTTTGACAAGATTATCTTTGGTTAAAATGACACCCTTACGAAGATACCACGAAAAAACTTTTATTTTAAGTGGAATCTTCATTTGCCATATTTTCTTATTGTAATCGACTGGAATATCAGAATGCGCAAGTGCCCTATACATAGAATCTACTGAGAACTTCTCATTCCCGCATAAGTTCCAACGAAATTCATCGGAACCTTGTGTGAGTTGGATAGAATCCAACCGTGCCAACAAGGCATTCCAAGAAGTTAATCTTGCACCGAGTAAATCACGTCAGAACGTCACATTGGGGGACGAACACTGCATAACATCGGCAATAGTATCACCTTTGTGGCGTACAATATTGTATAGAGCCGGATATTGCTTTCGGAGGGTGGTATTACTCGTTGCTTGTGATTGCTCTCAGCAGATTTTTTTTTCTTTCGAGTAGCCTCCCGAAGGACTCAGCAGATTTTGGCAGTCCGTAGCCACAATAATTCTCCCGCACCGCAGACGTCTAGCCATTGCAATTGCCTTCAGCGCCGCAAACGATTCAGTGCGGAATGCATCCACAGCTGCAGGTACCGAGCCAGCTTCGGCCGCGATCATATCACCAATACTGTCTCGAGCTACAACACCCCAACCACCCTTTCCAGATGTCTGAACATATGCTCCATCGGTATTCAGCATGACCCAGTCAGCTGGTGGCGGCTGCCAGCCTTGAACCTGATCGGTAGCCTGCTTTGGAGTTTTTTTTGAGGTGTGTACTCCATTCAGCAACATGCATGTTGATAGTATATTGCAGTTCACTTGTTGAAAGTCTCAGTTCCCCTCTATTGGCCTTATTTCTTTCAGTCCACCAACACCATAGAAGACACACGGTCTTTATTTTTTCATCATACGGCAGCTCAAGGACATGGTTCAAAGTTTCCAATGCATTATTGCAGCTAAGGAGATTATTTCTAACAGATTGGATCGACAACCCAGTCCAGATTTTCTCCACTTCAGGACAAGCCACAAACAGGTGACCTCCGCTCTCAAACATTTTTTTTAGAAACAAGGGGCAAAAGATTTGCCCCATTTTCTTTATTAAGAGAGAGTGCGCACACAAAGTTCGGACAACAACAACATCGAAAGCAAATTACACAAAAGGATTACTCTCCCGGCATTAATTCTCCAAGTCGCTTTGCCCCCGCAATGACCCACAACTTCGCCTCGCTCTTGATCTTGCTTAGGATGCCAATGGACGGCGTGTATTTGGTTCGGAACACTCGGGCATTCCGCTCATTCCAAATTTCCCAAGAAATGAGAAGAACAAGGGATGTCATTGCCTTGCGGTTTGGCATGCTAGCACCGGACATGTGACGCCACCAATCCTTGAGGGAGAGATCCGACCATAGCGAGAGATCAAGGTGTTGCAAACCTAGCCATTCCTTCAAGAGGCTCCAAACTCAGAGTGGTGAAACGACAATGGACAAGGAGGTGAGAGGCCGACTCGGGCACCCTTTTACAAAGCGGGCAAGGGCCGCAATTTGGCCGCCCCCGACGCGCCAACCGGTCTGCCGTCCATAGACGGTTTTGGAGAGCAAGCCAAGTGAAGAATTTTAGTTTGGGGGGCGCCCAAGCTTTCCAAATCAAGATTTTCATATCGGAGGAGTGAGACCCATAGAATTGTGCCTTGTAGGCCATCTTTGCCGAATAAGCACCATTTGCGGAAAGTTTCCACACAATGGTGTCCTCCAAGTTCTCCTCAAGGGCCACGTCTTGAAGTTTGATCCAAAGATCGACGTATTGGCGCACATGGTGGATGGTGGATTCTTCGGTCATGGCGATCTTCCCAATCCAAGCATTGTTGAGGAGGGCTTGAGAGATGGTCCATTTTTTGTTGGAGGAGATACCGTAGATGAGAGGAGCAATGAGCCTAGGTTTTTCACCCCCAAGCCAAGGGGCCTCCCAAAATGATGTTTTTCTCCCATTTCCAACCGCTATTGTTGTGGAGGCATAAAAAAGATCCATATCCTCCTTGGTGCAAGGGTTGGGAGAGCCGGCCCAAATCTTGCTAGGATCTTTCCATTGGAGCCAAGGCCATCTCAAACGCAAGGCCCTTGCGAACTTGTCGGTGCTAAGAATCCCTAACCCACCAAGGGAAGTAGGGCGGCAAACGGTCTTCCAATTTACTTTGCATTGGCCTCCCGAAACCTTGTCGGTTCCCTTCCAAAAGAAAGCGCGGTCAATCTTCCTTAGAGAGTTAATGAGGCCCGGAGGGACAATGAGGGGCGTCAAGTAGTAGATAGCTTGTGAGGTAAGGACCGATTTAACAAGGGTACCCCTTCCGGCAATATTCATGAAGCTCCCATGCCAAGCGGGGATCTTGCCAACACATTTGTCTTCAAGGGGTTGAAAATCAACTTTCCGGAGTCGCCAAACCGAGAGCGGAAGGCCTAGGTATCTCAAGGGAATGTGGCCCTCACCACCGGAAGGCCATAAAGGACGGCATCGAGGTCAACTTGTCCACAACGAATTGGCACCATGGAGCTCTTTTGGAAGTTTGTGCAAAGGCCCGTCACCACCCCAAAGTCACTAAGAATTTCCGCAAAGTTTTGGATATCCTCCTTTATAGGCGCCACAAAAATAGCCGCATCATCCGCATAAAGGGAGGTCCTCAAGATGGTTCCCCTCCCTCTAATCTTTTTGAGGAGCCCAAGCCGAGTTGCCACATCAAGAATCGTGGCCTTCGTCAAGGAGACCCTCTCTCGCCTCTCCTATTTGTTCTTGCGATCGATCCGCTCTCAAACATAGAGTTACAAACAACGCACCTGGTATCTAGCTCAATGTGTTTCTTTTCAATATTCATTCTCATGTTCAGACCAAAGCGCCATAAAAATGGAGTACCTTCGGAGGGCACTCCAATTTCCAAATCTTTTTCTCCCACTCACTTCCAGTACCACCACTCGACCCCCTGCCTGCCTCTCATCACTGGTATACTGAAAATACAGTTTATAGGCCGATTTCACTGAGAACACGCCCTTGCTGTCCGGGTGCCAGGCAATATGGTCATCGAGCTGATCACACAAAGGTATCTGTAAGATTGCTTCAACATCTCTTTGTGGGAAAACTTGTCGGATTACCTCCTCCTTCCAGCACATAGTGTCACGGTTGATCAATTCCATCACATTAGTAATTTGTACATTACCCTGTGCCGGCGTGTTGCGTTGAGCTCTACATGAGCAGCTGCTGTCTTTTATAGGACAGAGAGGAGTCCCGCTTGTGTGGAAAAGGTAGAGAAAAACTTTGGGCCACATCCGCACATGGGCATTGGGCAAGTTTGGGTCACAAGTTGTGGTCAACAGTCAACAGCTACACTGACGTTTACACTTCTGAATTGTGAAGGAGATTTGTCGCCAAAATGTGTTGTTCGCGTGGGAGATCATCCCCAGTTTCCTGCCCTGTTCCTCTGCTATAATTGTCTTTTTCCTCATTTCGATTATCTGCTGATATTTCCTGATACCAAAAAGGGTAATATTTTGGTACTCCATTTGGTGTGCCTGCAGTTGTGTTGCTGTCGTTCATTGACATGATTGGACTTGATAATATTGCTGTATATTGTGAGGTCTGGTCAATAACTTGGTCAAATGCCTTGGTTTATATATTTTTATCTGTTGGCGATAATATGTGTTCTACATAGAAATATTGGCACCAACCATTGGTGCTAAAAATTTGCTAGTTAGACATGAGAATGTATATTGGCAGCACATCATGTGTAATTTCATTATGTTGATTCTTCCGTGAGAGAGTGGTCAGTTCATAAACAAATCTTTTCAGGATCAGTGCCTTGTTATTCAGTTATTTGCATAGATTTCGTTTTGTATAGTACATGATGTAGAAAATGGTGTGTTTTGTCGAAATTGTGTTTTGCCCATGAACTATAATGGTTACTGTGTATGCTACATCTGCTGGTTTTTCGCGTTGCTTTTGTGGTTTGTTCCTCACAGAAACTAAATATGATAGAGGTATAGGCTTAAGGTATGTTCCTGTTGATTTAACCATGTACATATGCTCATGTACGCTCACGGCTCACCTCCCTAGAGGTGCATACATTACCTTTGCGAGCTGACTGCTGATGTGAAACGCTTGTCCACATGCATATCTTCCTTGTTTCTAGGATTGTTAAGGTCCCTCGCTGTCTCAGAGATGCTTTAGTTACCATGGCAAGTTTGCCATTGAAGCCAAACCCCCTGTGTCCCCATATATCTTCCATGATTCTAACACAATTTGCTGATCGCTCTTGTATCAGTGCGATTATATTTAGTGGGGAAACTCTGAATAAGAAGGCTGAGGTGGTGTTGCTCGAAGCTCTCCTCAAAGTGAAAAAATGTGCTGCCTCTCTTTTCAACAATTCCCCGATATTTGTAACGTTGTGTATTCTTCGAGGTTTGTGTGGTTTCCTTTTCAGGAAACATGTGGCTTTTTCATGAACATTGTTATTGTCATCTCAAAAAAGAAAATATGAACATTGTTATTGCCAAATGATGATCTTTCTTCTTTTATGAATGTATATCTAACCTTAGATTTCGTTCAACATCTTTTCCATAATTGTATGACTACAATATACATCGTCAACATGTTACAGCTTATAGTCTCAGATTTTGTAGTTGAAGTATTCGTGTAAGCCACCCATACACTAAATGGCGACGCACCAAACGAGTCAAATCCTCACATCATTCAATAAAGGAAAAATCCTTTGCATCCCCACCCAACAACAAGCTCAGGCCATGCGCACGACACACAAAGCACACAAAACAAAAACACAAAGGGCAAACAACGGGCGTGGCAAAGAGCGCGGAGCCCTTTCAGTATAGTTCTTCAAACCCTCTCCTCCGGTGACACTTCGAGGAGAGGCCCATCCGCCCGGCGTCCGGCGCCCTCACGGTAAATGAATAAGAAGGCGAGCCATATGCCAAGGCCGGTGATCCACCAGAGGGCGTTCTTCAGCCACCGGTCCGTGATCGCTTCGTCGACGCGTACCAAAATTGTGTATGTCAGCATCACGAAGACAGTCCACGCTGCAAACCTGACCCGCCACCACACAGGCGCCACCGCCAGGTCGTCGCGCCGCAAGAGGTTCAGCTTCGCGAGGCAGCACAAGAGCAGCACGATGAGGTAGTAGACTGGAGACGTGGAGGAGCATGGCAGGGACGGCCCCCACCGCGGCGCGGGCGGCCGGAGGTGGTGCGGCGGAGGCGCAGTCGCCGGCGGTCGTCGGCCTCCTCTCCATGCCGCCGGAGGAGAGGCGGCGACGTGGAAGTGGTGGCGGCGCGGCGGCCATCCCTGTCTGCTCGGAAGAGGCAGACGCATGAGGAAGTGAGAGGAATTTGCGATTTAAGGCTAGGGTTAGCTTATATGTAGGAAGGACCGAATTGTAAATTTTGGCAAACTCAGGGGCCTTTTTGCAAAAATGTCCATTACTGTAGCAGCTACAGTGATACGAGCGCTCACAGCTCGCGAAAATGGACCATCTTTCATATAGTTAGTAATGGCGATCACGAAGATGAGGTCCCGCCGGCTGTGGCGCGCCTGGTACACGAACCACGCGAAGCTGCCGTTGAGGGCGAGCGACACGGCCGCCAGGAACACCCAGAGCCACCACCCGCGTTGCGCCACGGCAGGCTCCATGCGCGCCGGTGATCGAGCTCGAGTATGGAGCGTGGACGGAGATAGCTGTGCAGTGTGCACATCTGGGCGTGCTGGGAGGAGCTCGGCACGAGCAGCGGTTGTCTTATATAGGACAGAGTAGCCGTCCCTGTTTGAGAAGTCAAAATGCAGACAAGAAGCGGAACAGGGAGTAGCGCGTCTGACTATTCCCCCGCGTCATACTAACTCAAATGGTGTGGTCAACAGCTACATTAACACTTCTGAACTCTTGACAAGTCTCAAGCTTACTCTGATGGAGAATTGTCGCCAAAATGTATTGTTTGCGTGGGAGATAGAGGAGAATGGCAAAGACCAGATATGTGATACAGTACCAGCTTTGTCTAAAAACACAAGCAGACTACATATAAATATCACACGCAGCGACAAGCTGTTCAAAGTTCAGGCAGCTGGTTTTGCCACAGAAGTACCACAAATATGTCCATTACTTAGGGAGATTAAGAGATTCAGGTATCAACTATCGGATACTAGGTTTAGGATACGGCCCTACTTTCACCTTTGCACCCGTTCAATCATTTCAGCGAAGGAATGAACCATAAGAATGCATTAGGCTGGCGGCACCTGTTCAATCATTTCAGCGAAGGGATGAACCATAAGAATGCATTAGGCTGGCGCCCCTGGTAGTACCCATCTTGCGGATTCTGGGCAACAGGAATTTCAAGGGCCTCTACTAGCTCCTTGGTCCCATGCTCGAGGTTGAACGCACATAGGTTCTTGTAGCCATCAATGAAGTAGACACAGTTGGCCTTGAGGTTCGGATGGTCCTTGGCCCGGAAACAGAACGAGCTGTGATGGCTGACAAACAGACCAAATTCCCCAATGTCATCAGTGCTCTCGAAGGAAGATGTCCCTCTGTCCAGGATCCACACTGCAAACTTGTTCTCAGACTGGCGCTTAACCTTAACGAGATCGCCAGATGGGGTCTCCACCAGACAGTTAAACTTCCGGTAGGCGTGGCTGGGATGCAGGTGTGGTGGATCCACTAGCGGTTCATCTGCATCCTGCCACGCACGGGGTGGCTCTGCCCACACCTCGACCGTACCAAATATGTCGATGGTGTAAAGCTGCCTTCTGTGCTTGAAGACATCTATCAGGATGTGTTCTGAATCAACAAATGACCAGCTTTTGCTTCCTTTGCGTGTCACCTTATATCCTTTTTGGTTGCCATGGATGACAGCAACAATGAAGTTGCTCTCACTTATGTCAAGCAACACAGCCTTGGAGATTGGATTGCGTCCAAGTGGGGGCAGTTCGAACTGAGCTCCGCTGATGGGGTTAACCAACTGGGTGGTTCCCTGAGTTGGGTTGAAGAAGACAAGCCAGCCATGGGAAGAACCAATGGGAGTCCACATGGAACCAAATATCGTGGCAGTACTCATGATACGTATGGTTTCATTCTTTCTTTCAGGTATACTGAAAAATTTAGCACCATATTGCATACTTGTGGGGAGCATCAGCCATGGGTCTACCCTTGGATCATTGGATACATCCCTGCAGGCGCAGACACGGTTCCACGAGGTGCATACGGCACGGAATCTGATATAGTCAGGGATGGCAAGCTTCCTTATAATTGTACCAACAATGTCAGTCTGAAGATTAGCCCAATCAGTCATCCTAGCGGAATTAACTTCCGCAAGCCTGAAAAAAAATAACTGGTGTGTATCAGTGGACATCATGCATCTATGACACCAAATAGCGAAGGCACAACAAGCATTGAAATAATACAAACAGCCAAATATGTCCATTAAAATGCATTCATCCCATATGGGAGTTGAATTACACTTTCTGCTATGTACAGCTGAAGGTCACACTCTATAGGCACATCCAGTGGAAATCAAACACAATGCCACATTCATTTTATTCTGGGTTGTGATCAAAGATAAATTACGTAAAAAACACAAGTTCAATAACTAAAACTGAAGAACTTAGCACTGGTGAAACAAGTTAGATGATTGCCTTACAGGCTTCAGCAGAAACCTCAAGTAACTTTGATAACTACCATTAACATCATAACGCTCTTTCACCTGACAATAGCTAACACGGGCACAGGAGCAATACCAACCAGAGAATGTTGATAAGGATCCAAATGTTCCATCATGAGATAATATTACAGTTCAATATATACTCGATTACATATCATCTGATCAATAAACATTACAAAACTATTGCCTCAAGGACAAACATGAACCAGTCAAAAAAATTCAACAAAAATTGAAATTAAAATGTACACCGTTTTCAGACCATCATTATTATGAAGAATATTAAACGCCATAGAGCTCAAGACTGGATGAAACATGACTAGCCTATAATTATGTAGGTGACAAGTTTCATACATAACTCGAACTATGAGAATACTGAATACACCTATTGACAATGCCAAAGTATATGGTAACTGATCATAGTACCTTGACACTTTTGCAGACATGCTACTTATTACCAATTCAGCTGTTGCGGGGATCAAAAGTCAACTATAGTAGCATGACACCATCATCAATTGAAACCTCGGGGGATTGAAGAGGGAAGAACATGCCTTGGGGCCTTGTAACATAACTGGAGACAAGACACCAAAACATATTAAACAAGATTTAGTAGTTCACCACTGAACATCCAAACTCCTAAATAAGGAGAACATTCATTCTACATGTTACAAGGTTTAATACTCCCTCTGTCCCAAAATGTAAGGCACCATTGATTTCTACTGGTCAACAACTTATAACTTTGGCTATGATTTATACTTATAACATGCCCATAAAATTAGTATAAAGATATATGAAATGAAAGAATTTTGCAAGACAAATGCAAGGATGCCATTTATATATTCTCAGCCCATATAATTTGGTATATACAAGTGGTCAAAGTCGTGCATCAAAACCGTGCAAAAAAAAGCGCACCTTACATTTTGGGACGGAAGGTGTAATAATTTAGGCTGCACGGCATTGGTAGAGAAAGGTGGCCTACACTATGTTTCCATGAAAAATGGAGCTAATGTGCACACATACAATTGCAACCCTGCAGCATTAGCGGAAATAATCTAAATTACCAAATTGTCTCTCTCGTTTCTAATAGCTTGCGTCACTAGAGCGCAAGCCTGCAAGGCCAGAGTGATAGCTCATGCATAAAACTCGGTTATCAAAGGGCTACAGCCTAACTTAAGAAAGAGTACACATGGGACGAATGGACCTACAATAATAGGCTGCTCCTTCTATGCTTAAACTGTGAAAACAATACTGGAACTTAGAAAATAACGGATTCTGTGACACCCTCACAAGAATCATAGTCGTGAGCACTAATCCCTTCGAACGAGCACATGGGTACATTATATTGAATTAATAATTATACACGCCAGTACGTCGTGGCAAGCTTTTCGTATCATGCGTTTCTCTCAGGTAAGAAAACGATGCGACAGAATCGCAACAACAAAAGAATCGAGGGATACAGAAAAATCTATAACCACCAAACCCTACCAAAGGTCCAAAACGCCTCAATCAACGCGTACTGATTAGTCAAGTAAAAAAATACCTATAAGAACTATGCAACCCAGGATCCACACCAAACCCCGAATCAAACGCACAACTCCCCAAGAGAAACTGAAATCGACCGATCAAACCGTAAAAACAGCACGCATACAGGAGTTATGTGGATGTCCGGATGTAACGGGAGCCTCACCTCTCTCCATGACCCTCCGGAAACTGAACCTATACGACGCAGGCTGGATCTCTCCTCCGCGCGGGCGCCGATGTCGATGTTGAAGAGGAAAGGTGGCCAACGTGTACTATTTTCCATGAAAAACTGAAGCTAATGTGCATGTACATATGTAATTGCAACCCTGCAGCACTAGCAGAATTAATCGAAATTACCAAATTTTCTACCATGTTTCCAATAGCTTGCGTCACTAGAGAGTGCAAGCCTGTCTGTCTGCAGGACCAAAGTGATGGCCCATGCATAAAACTCGATTATCAAAGTGCCAGAGCCTAACTGATGGAAAAGTGCACACGGGGAGAATGAACAGGTAGCTAGAGATGGAAATTTTACTATACAATCAACTCCTTCTCTCTCCAATAATAATCTACTCCTTCTTTTCTATGAAAAATTCTATAACCCCCAAACCCTAGCAAAACCCCCAAATCAACGCGCCACGCCCCCCTGCGAGTGAGAAATACCGATCAGAAGTATACGGCCTCGGATCGATCCTTCAATCAACACCTAAACCCCGAATCAAACGCATGACTCCCCAACGGAAACTGAAATCGACCGATAATCAAACAGTAAACACAGCACGCGTACAGGAGCTTGGAGGATGTGGGTGTCAGGGTTTGAAAGAGGGCCTCACCTCCTCCGTGACAATCGGGAAACTGGGCCTACACGAAGCGGGTCCTGGATCTCTCCTCCGATGTCGATGTTGAAGGGGAATCGAGCGGCGACGGCTAGGGTTTGATGGCGGCCTCGATCCGAACTGCGGCGGCGTGATTCAGTGCAAGGATCTTGCGGAGAAGGCGTGGAGGAAGCACGTGTGTCGCAATCGCCGGCGGTGAGGGCTGCGCTGGTGCCGGTGGGGAGAAATCGAGGGAGCCGGGGTGGGAGAGGCGGCCGGGCGGAGCTCGCGGTATGAGGGGTGACGTGGCATGTGCTTCCTTGGAGGTACTGTAATATATATCTCGTCGAACGCATTTTTTAAAGATTTTACTTTGATCAAAAAATTTTTGCTGCTTTTCGGTTGCCTGAAAATATGGTAATTTTCAGCTATTTTCGTGGGTGGCCTTCGCTGTCCGGCGACGTGTTGTCGGGGTTGCGTTGATTAACTTTATCGCGCACTCGAAAAAACACGTCTTCCTTGACCAAGACTTGAGTGGTTTTGGACAGCGTCGCCATCGGCCTATAGGATAATCTCTGTTACACGACGAGGTGGAGGATGACACCGAATTCCAAACACCACTGCCTACGCACTTGGCAAACGTCGATCGAGCACGGGTGCATATGGGCATATGGCTCGATAGTCTCCAGAGCTATATCTAGCTGAGGCCAACGATTAAAAACAAGAAAAGTTTCTCCAGGCCTAAAGAAGACGACGGGATATGCACCAGCATGTATTTAGGCGCGTAGAGTATTTGATAACTCAATCTGTTCGAACAAAAAAATCATAAAAGGAGTCACCATCATTATTCACGCAACATGTATATATTAATGCACTATCAACTTCCGATTTTGCCTTTTATGTTATCAAGTTTTGGATTGAATTAATTTATGCCGTATGATGGAAATGTTCTCTTTACTATTAAAACGGAATCCGTGAATGCATGGATTACACAAAATGCCACCCTGCTCAACAAACCATCACATCCAAAGTAACTCTGTTTTTTTTCCACCAAACTCACACGTTGCTAACAATTTTACGTGCAACACGGTGGTTAACATAGTAATAGGGAGAAGCCACGCGGAGATTGCATAATAATAGGGATATAAAACAAGACGAGGTTTCCCATCATAGGCAGCTGAGGATCCATAGGAATCTACGAGAGAGTTTTAACAGTGGCGTGTCTTGACCAAAATTTCCGGGGTAGGGATATTTTCCATCAAGACCTTCACGAAACAAATTTTTCACAAGTTGGTCCCAAGTTTGGGTGGGTGGGGGGGGGGGGGGGGGGGGGGGGAGGGGCGCACGTCCCCCTGGCTTGCACTAAGCTCTGCCACGGGAGTTAAACCATAATCGCTAAAACAATATTTGGGAAGGGGATCATATCGTGCCCAATTTTGATTGATCCTATGTTGGGCTGCTTCATATCAAAGTTGGGGAGACTCAAATAAATATATTTTTTGATTAGATATTAGCAGTCTAGGATTTTAACTTACATATGGTGAAAGTTTTTCGTAACTTTTATTTCAAATTCATAAATATTCATAGTTTAGGAACAACTAAATTTTAACCACAAATCATTTTATACATAAAAACATGTGAACGTGATCCTGCACGGGCTAAGATTTAAAATTATATATGGTAAAAGTTTTTCGTAACTTCTATTTCAAATTCATAGATATCCATAGTTTTAGGAGCAACTAACTATTAACCACCAATCATTTTATATTTAAAAACATTTGATGTTTTTCTTCATTGCTTGCGTGAAGAAGCATTTCGGTTACTACCAAATTAGTGTGTTACAACGTGATGTTTTCGTAGACACCAAGTTTATGTTGTTGTTGTTGATCACAATGTTGATTTCTTACAATTCATTTCCCTTAAAGTTATTGTAACTTTCTAGGGAATATGTGGGATATATATAGGTAGATGTAATATATGCACAATATCATGCCCATATTCATTGCAATTGATTATAATAAACAGTGCAACCATGGGTATACAAATGTATACCCATTATTTTTGTCTTTGTCTAATTATTCATGTATAGAGAAATATACATCAAATAAATAAGGAGAACCATGAGTAAATATGTGACTCTTAGTGTAATATGTACACCCATTATTCATAATCGGGCTTCGCCACTGAGTGCAGCTAGATATAAGTACACTCCAGTCCTTTGCGTGTAGATATATGGAAGCAAAATATCCACGCAACGCACCCTTACGAACAAATATGATTTTCTCTAAAGTAGAATTGTACATTTAGTCCTTTTATTCGAGTTATGGAGATCAAAAGGTTGATTAATGGCACTAAATATTTCCCCGCAAGGTTTAGACAAATATATGTTTGAGGGACCAAGTACATACAATTGTTAAACAAAATTTGGGAGTACAAATATTTTATAACGTACCAATTGGTTATCTCTGGGGTAAAAGTTTTGCACATAATATCATAGCGAATTCAAGTTAAACTAAAAGGGATGCACCCTCGCTCATTTTATGTTTCTACCTATATCTTTGACTTGACAACTTCAACATCTAGAGCTTACCGTTGGACATTAGCTCTATTGCATACTTGGAATCTAACTTCACACAAATTTGGAAATATCGTCGTCACACGGGTTCCATAGGCTAGTTTTCTTGCTCCCATAACTAAATGCCGAACGGCAACATGGGTCACATAAAACTTGTCGGGTTCACTCTATTTGTTAAACATTAGTATGTAAGAAAATATAACATGTCTAGTTAGAGTCATCATCTTTTTGGAAAGCATATAGATGATTCATCTAGAAACTGTAACACTTGCTTTTGTACCGAGTCATGTCAAATGCGGCTAAGAAATCTAATTAAAATCCAATAATGATCCCCATTATTTTTCCTCTTAATTTATTTGGGAGGAATGTGATTTTTTTTTGTCTTTGTACACAGCAGACAGCACACATATAGACATGTTTGTACCCAACTAGATTCGAACGGCGCGGCTCACCGCGCGGCGCTAGTTTCTTCTTTGAATTTTTTGCCCGTGGTTGTCACATTTTATACAGATTATGAAAAACAACCTGATTTTAAAATCGAATAACTACTATTTCATCATCCTATTTGATGAGCTAATATATGAGAAATTGATATCGTCGTGACAAAAAATCAGCTACTTAGCAAATAATAAATGTCATCTACTTTTCTTCATGCCGTCGGAGCTGCCCACCTTCTATCAGCAATCGTATTTTTAGTACCGAGTCTTTCGAGGAGCGGCTGAATGTCCACGTCGATCAAAAAAATAAGCAACTATGATAGCTACCATTTCATGCAGTAACTAAAATTGGGTATCATCCGATTAGGTCTCAGCCATCTATAGAGATGGAGAAATGAAATACAGAACTTCCCAAGCACAAGAATAAGAACATAGTAGTTTGCACTATACTAATATAACACATGATAACTTAATAGTTTGTCAAACACGACAGTGCGCACACACACACACATATCTCATCAACATGAAATGTATTATTTATACAGGTGCTACAAAAGATATATGTAGACATTGGCATGCCAAGATGATAGTAGAACTAAAATGAAATTATTCCTGGGAGGCTGGAAGCAAGCACATCTAGGCAATCTGCATATAGGGAAAGTAAGAAAGTCTGTAAAACGAAAGTTCAGAGTTAACTGACAGGTTTTGTTTTATATCCGAATGTCCTAAAACCCAATGAAGAAAGTACAATTTTTTTGAGATGTTTTGCAACAAAATAACTATATGGTCAACTCCTTGGGGAAATTTCGGTTTGGCAATGCTACATATTCCTTTTTATTTTATAAACACAGTAAAATAGACCTTATGTTAGCAAGAGCATTGCCAATATAGGCTCTTCAAATGACCTTATGTTAAATGAAATACCAAGAGCATTATCCACTCAGACTAATAAGTTTGACCAAACATGCATGAAACAATAGCATAGAAAAGAATATTACCTTGGAAACAGTGGCATTTAAAGTGCCTATTTCTTGCATAATTGCCGACGAAAACAAAGACATAGGTAAAGAACAAAAGCTTACTTTCCAGTTAAATGTAGCCCCATATGGTGAAACTGTTTGCCCTCCAATGCATATTGCTATTGCATAGTCCTCATCTCAGATAGGATCCTAACCTTGAGGAGCAAGAACACAAGATAACAAGGTAAGGTAAATAAATTGTACGACACATGATTAGAAGCTAGCCAAAGCAACAAACCATCAAAATAAAATTATTTACCTGAAAGTACAGTAAAGTATAAGAAAAGTGACATAGTACTTACATTGGCCTTAGGAGAATTACAGATTGGATCCATAAAAGAGAACATTAATCATCCAGGATATGGCACAGCAAGCCACATACTAACAAATTAAGCCAAAATAACCAAATCTTCAGACTGTAGTGCCTAATATAAGAAATAATAGTCTAGTGGTCAGAAATGTGTGAATCCTGAGGGGTTCATTCCCTCTTTTATTCTGAAGAACATGTGAAATATGATATATGATAAAATAAAAATGCAGTATAATCTTATATACACATGACACCCTTTACATCCATGTGCTAAATCTAACTAATATTGTAAATATGAATATGAGCTCCTCTCTGGAAGTTAACTTTGCAAAAAATCATTTCTTAAAAAAATGCCAAAATGGAAAGCTAAATAAAAATTTATTTCAGATCACCACCAACAAACAAAATTGATATCTTAAACCATGTCAAGGCAAAGAAAGTTCTGATTTCATTATGTTGGCCGAACCATAAGCTAATTAAAACAAAATTATGTTCAAGGAGATGCATGAGTTAAATAACTGAAGTTGAGAACAGCAAACTCGGACAAAGATATGAACATCCTTCTTTTTACCTCTAAAAAATGGAATAAAAACTCCCCTTGTTTGGCCCGTGAGCATTTCTTGAATCTGCATCCACAACAACACATCACACAACTTAAAACCCAATCAATGGATCGAAATGAATGTATTTGAGTTGGTACCATTACCAATATTTAAAAAACCCTAGGGCAACAGAAGGGTAATAAAGGATCCAATGTAAACTATACATGAATATGCCTATCATATAAGGCTCACATGAGTGAGAACTAATTTTGATTTTTTGAGAATATCATTTGATATCAATCCTGGGCACAATGAATCTTATATATATAGTCTATTAAGAACACAAAAGTTAACGACATAACCATAAAATCGTTGTAGCATATTTGTATTGACTAACGACATAATTGATTATGGTAATGGATCCTAGAAAAGTGTTTCATATGCAGCATATAGAAGCCAAATAGCCATTTCCGCTTTATACTTCTAGGCTTCTAGCAAGCTTGGTCTATAGAATTTCAAAGTACCGAACAAAACTAAAAGTTGTCAATAATACAAACCAACTTTTAACCAAGCCAACTCAAATGAAAAGGAGAAGCATGTTACAGAAAGTATGAGCGATCGAGATGGTGCATTTAACCAACTATATTACAAAGCCCCGAGACGTAGATGTGCATGGGTGGTTTCCTAAAACCAGCAGGGAACAACTCCCTGCAAGCAATGCTTCATGGCACTGCCAAGAGGGGGAAACGACATTACATTTATTAGATGGAGAGGATGATAGAGAAGAAGCTGAACCATGTATGTGCAGTAGATGATGAAATGTATTATTTATACAGCGGGCGTTCTTCCTCGCCACCATCGACAACAAATTAATCTAAGATTCTCACTCTATTAACAAATATGAAAGCTGAAACCATGTATATGCAGTAGCTTTCAGGTACACTGGAGCTGAGGCGAAAGGGCTCACCGTGGCTCACTATCGTTGACCACTGCAACAATTGTTGTCGAAGCACCACCGCTTATGTTATTGTGCCCTCCCATGCCATCTCTAGAAGCTAGCCAGCTCGCTAAAAATCAGCGGCGCATATCCTCGAGTTGGTGTCCTCGCTAGTCTGTCCGGTAAATCTGCACACAGTTCACAATACATGGAAACTGGAGATTCCCAAATAGAAGACACAACTTTGGTATTTGTTCCTACAATAATCAAATATATATAGCTAAAACATGTAGAATGAAGCCAAAGCAGAATGAGTAATTTACACATGTAGAATAAGGGCATGAAAAGAAGAGTTACAACTTAGGTAGTGGATGAACATATGGCAGGCACCACTAATAAGCAATAACCAGCAAGTATGCAGGAGACGTTACATTTGAACATAAGCAAGTATGTGTTAAGTGTCGGTCTCGTTATCCTAAAATTTCCGTCTTGTTGGCTTTAAAATAGATTGTTCCGGGTTAAAACTGAGAACAGTGGAAAAGTGGAAATAAACTCAATTTCTTACATATTAAATTTAGACTTCGGTAGTGGATGCACATATGGCAGGCACCACTAATAAGTAATAACCAACAAGTATGCAGGAGACGTTGTGTCTTCTGTAAAGAACATCATGGAGACATCAATACCAAGTAATAGGTACTTCCTCTCTCAAATTATAAGACATTTTGGTATGCTAAATTAGGCTACTAAAACGTCTTGGAGATTCAATGTGCAAAAAGAATACATGCGGACGGGATAGATAGCAGATTCAATGCTACTAAAACGTCTTGGAGATTCAATGTGCAAAAATGTTTTGGTATGCAGGAGACGTTGTGTACACTTCCTCCAATCTGCAAAAAGAATACCTAACTAAATCCTTTGAATCCAGTGAATACATATACACATTGGAGATTCAATGTCAGGTGAGGGTTCTAGGTAGCAGAGAGAGGGAGAGACAACAATGAGATGGTTACCTGCGGACGGGATAGATGCAGCTAGGCTTAGGCTCCATGTGACACAGATGCAGGAGCTGCAGCTCAGTGGCAACCTGTACTGAACAAAAATACCACCAAAATACACAATAGAATGTGCGCCCACATGGAAGCTGTTCTAATTACATAAGTTTTGATCAGTCCACTGATCTAAGCTGGGTAGTGATAACATGATCTCAAACACCTAATGAGTTTCATGAGATAGACATATTTGGTCTAAAAAACCGTTAAGAGAGAGACATTTAACAACATAGCCACAAAATGTCGAGATGCAGATTTTGGTAAAGGATAACTTGTGCAGGTGCAGGACCACTTATTTGGTTAATAAAAACTGCAACTCAAGCTCTAGAAAGGCCAAATGATGGGGTGATGCAACTTGCCGAATAGCTTATTATCATCCATTCATGCAATCAACAGAGCAGCAAGCAAGTCCAGAACTGCATGTCCTGGGAAGGCTAACATGACATGCATACAACTCTAATATTCAGTAGGGCAAATAACCATCCACTGACTTTAGAAAACAAATTAAATAGCAAGAACGCAGAAAGGTAAACTTTGTTGGCATCTTAACAAATGCAGGAGAGAATAAAAACATACAATAGAAGTGATTTCTGATGGATAAAAGCCAAGCTCTCGGCGTGGTGGTTAATACTCGATAAGAAAATTTAGTTGGTTTGGCATTAGTAGGGCTAGCTTATTGCTGGTAGCTGCTATGTACTGAAATGGAATGCCTAGTAGGAAACAAATACGGAGTAGTCTTCTGGAAAACATATAAATACATCCTAGGCTGACAATAAATTTTTGATATTTTATTTTTGCCGAGGGAAATTCTTCTAGTGTTTTCTAACAGACAAATCAAATTCACAACCTTTGCCCTTATGTTATAATAGCCCTACTTGGAAGAGAACATGAATGGGCACCAAGAAGCACACTTTAAGTGAAAAAACTAAAGCATCACAAATCTAGCTTCACTTATTTCAAAGTTGTATCATTACATAACCTCCATCAAGACTTTTCAACATCAATGCTATGATAAAATATATGAACATTTAAGGAAGCAACAATAGCTCACACCTTCTTAGAAATGACATGACTGATTAACTTCTCCAAAATCTGCACCTTAAGTATATGATATCAGATAACACAGGTTAGCAAGCTGCATACATACACGATTGGTTACAACATTATACTTTGGTAAATAAAACAACATGCATAAAAGGTTTCGTTACTGCTAAACATGGAGCTTCATGACGGTCATGTGACAGAAGTGATGGCCCCACACTCAAATGCAAGTTATAGAACAATAAAGCGCCGCACAAGTAACCAAGCAATTATATAGAAGTTCAATGAACAATTCTTTCAAGTCACATGATTCATAGTTACCTAGCTTTTTATTCAGCAGAAGATTCTTAGATAAATTATGTGTATCAATTAAAAAGTGAGCGACCTCCCTGCATATATCATAATGAATATTCAAACATTTGTATTGTGATAGACCAGGAAAGTGAGTCATCAAATAATCTATTATATCAAGCGAACTAATTAATTTAAGTGTAAGATAGATCCATCTGTGCAAGGCAATGATAGGCCCCACACTCAAATGCAAGTTATAGAACAATAAAGCGCCACACAAGTAACCAAGCGATTATATAGAAGTTCACTGAACAATTCTTTCAAGTCACATGATTCATAGTTACCTAGCTTTTTATTCAGAGAAGATTCTTAGCTAAATTATGTATATCAATTAAAAAGTGAGTGACCTCCCTGCATATATCATAATGAATATTCAAACATTTGTATTGTGATAGACCAGGAAAGTGATAAGCAGTTAGCCCATACACACCATCATAAGCGCATAGGAAAGATACCCCTGTAAATTAAACAACTCGACCAACTCTCTTGGTCAGAAGGAAAAATGATTATATAGACAACCAAATAGTTTCGAATAAATTCAATGCAGAGAGAGGTGTCCTTGAGTAGCGCAATATCTTGCCAAGTGACGGTGCAATGGTTTTCAAGCAATGGAAGTCGAAGAAAAAGTGCATAAGGAGAATTCCTGCTCCACAACAAACCTTTCTTCAACAGATGTGTAACGACAAAATTTAATCAACCAGCAAGCTTAACTGGCCTAAACCTGTTCTTTCTTCGATATGCCATGAATTTCCTGATCTCATTGACTTTTCCTTCTTCAAATATTATACGTGGTTACCCTAGACACGGAAAGACAAGGTCACAAAGAGCACGTGGAGGATGTCAAGCCACAAGTGCACTACAATGATGTAAAATTATTGTGAGAATACATTACCTGTGCATCTAGCAGCACATCATGTATGTTTATAGGTCCATCATCAGTGCCTCACCCACAATCTTAGCACATACACAAAAACATTAAGCAGTTGCTGCCAGTGTTGAGCTCAGCGAGCGTGCTGATCGGCATCTGCATATATGAACAAATGATGTCATAAGCAAGGGAAAATAAGAACTGCAACCAGCTAATGAACCAGCAGGCAAACCATTGAGCGGTCACTAATAAGAAGGCATGGAAATGTGAAATAACAGAAACCACACGCAAGATCCGCTGAACAATGTAGTGGACATAGCACAACCCCAACCGTAGACGGAACCAGTAAAAAGCTGAACATGTCAATATGATACTTCTAGTTGAATTTTCCAGATATAGTTGCTACAAAACCAAACATATAATGACTACACTATCTGCGTATTTTTTAAAACAGGGAGAAAAGGACCTGCATAGTTTTATATTTAGTCAGAGGAATAAGGCATAATATCGTCTAGGAAGACAAACTATGTCCATATTAGAACCTTGCGTTTTATCAGAAACATAGTTTTTTTTTTTTTGGAAAAGCAAGCATTGAAGCAGTTTCGTCACCAAAATAGACTAATAAACCAGGAGTACATAATCCTCCAGGTGAAAAGGAAACAAAACAGGTGGTGACATCAAACACAGAGAGCTCTCCCATAAACAAATGCGTAAATACTCAGTAAGCATGTATATGCTATTATGCTTATGACTAATCATAGCAGCCATGGTAAGTTAACAAAGGCATCTTGGTCGCCTGATTCCCATACCCACAAATCATGTCCAACTCCCAAGTGGAAAGAATTATAAGACAATTACTTTAAAAGAAAGTATTAGATATTTTCACTGTGAAAATAAGCTGTAATAAACCAGAGAAGTAATCAAAAACATAATCAAGTATTTGAACCTATAAAAAAAGACATAACTTTTCAGTAACCGATTAAAAGTATAATGAGTTTACCATCTTCACTATCCTTGAAAACAGGAAAATAACACTTAAATACACTTGAAAGAACTATTTTTCGAAATGATATGTGGAAGTTTCACGTTTAGAACTACATTTCTATTTTCAATCTGGAAAGAGGGCTAAATTATATGTGTGTTGCCTAAATCAGAAAAGCAACCGAAAACATATTGATACTTTTAAACTACCAACTTTCAAAATGGGAGAAGGTATATGCTATATTACATGCTTACAATTACAATGATCAATTGTACTGTGAAACCTCCTCTCTTTGTGTAACGCCATGATACCCTAAACCCTTGTCGACAGGCAAGAAATATCATTAGGCACTCGAAACATCATAGCCTGTCAGACGGCACATGGAAAACAATATGCATATAAACGCAGATAGAAAGAAATACAGATTCACACTTGCATAGAAATTAAGGCACTGAAAATTAAAAAAATGGAAGAGGATACCTAACATAATGCATTGGATAACTTGTAACAGCAGCGTCTGAAACTCTTTCCTGGCAAAAGACATCATTAGGCAAACATATAGAAAATCAACAATAGGATAGAGAAGACATGTATACAGAGTACAGACATGAGGCATATATAAGCTCTAGTACTCACCTGCTGACCAGTGACAACTCTCACACCGAACAGACAAACAACAAAAACCAAGGGACTCTTTTGGAACCTACAAAAGGGGAAAATGGGTGTAAGCCGTATAAGAAAGAACACTCCAGTAAGTTGGAACTGCCTAAAACTGTACCAATGACCAGCAAATAATATGAAACTCTAATCAGCTGAACAAAACACATAACCAATACATCCTAGCAGCCTTCATCAGCAAGCAAAACATCAAGTGCTACTAGAGGCATAGGAAAACATCAGCAAGGAAAATAAGCAAGCAAGACATCACGTTCTAATCAGACTACTGGCCATCTCTAAGCAAGCAAAATGTATATGCATGGACAACAAGTACACCAGTACCAAAATTATTGGAGAACCTAAAGAACCTATGAACTGCACATATTTACCTCTCTGCATAGACAATCGATAAGAAAACAAAAAGAACTCCTTTCTTGCACGTACCTCAAACCAGCACTTCCTATGAAGCACCGGATCCAACCCAAGAGCAGATCACAACGTCACTGTGTAGAAAAGAAGAAAACATTGAACCTCAACCAGCCAAATCCAACCTATGAGCAGATCCAACGCAAACACAGGAAAAACAAAGAAAAATGTGAGTATCTTGCCGTGGCGTTCCTCAAATAAGAGATGGGAGAGTGAGGGAGAGAAAAGGTACATATGCGTACCTTCGATCTGTGCATGGAGACGCGGATGAGGGTGCTCGGCAGTGGAGGAGCTCGCTGGCGACGGGGAGGCGGACGGCTGGGCGAAGAGAACGCTGGAGCTCCCCCACGAGGTCCTCCTCACTGCTGTGGCTGCAGATCGAGCGTCGGAGATAAAGGCGCTCCCCTGCGTGGTTCTCCTCGTGGCTACGGTTGTGGCTGCAGATCGAGCACCGGGGACGAAGGTGGGAGGACGTGAGAGGCCTGATGCGACGGCAAGGAGGAGGAGGAGGCGCGGGAGCGGGAGGGTGCGTCGTCTCCGTCCTTGCGTCGCGTGGAGAAGAAGCGTCGTCGGCGTCCGATGGGCCGAACATGCCGGCGCCGGCATGCTGGATGGCCCTGCTGGCTGAAACCCTAGATCGAGAAATGATTTAGGGTTCATCAGCGAGGAGGTGAGGAGCAGATGGGTTGGGCCGGCGGGCAGCGTGGGCAGGGAGGGTAGGGGCGGAGGCGACCGCCGCCTGTAGCTCCCGTACCCGGCGTCGCCTCCGAGGTCGCCACGCCCATACGGCCGCCGTCCTGTCGCCACGATCTGGACGCAAAATGACAATTTTGCCCATAGGGGCTTGACCGAATTACGGCCCCTGCCACCGCGCCCCGATGGCCGCGCAGTACACTCACGTGGGAACGATCCACCCCACACGCTGACATGCGGGTCCCAAAAAACTGGAGCCACCGACAGTGACACGGAGCAGGTCCATGCGGGTAGAAAATGACCGGCCGACCAGGGATCACTAGCAAATGGACAGCCAGGATCGCATCTGAATTCCATAGGACGGTCAGCAATGTCTAAACTCTGAGGAGAGGGCTGGCTAGAGCAAGATGTAATCTTTAGATGTTGAAGATGCATTCTGGGCCGACCAGCGCCGAAAAGATCACATTTCCTTGGGCCCAAAGGGCTCCAAAATTCTTAGCCCGATCCGCGCGCGCGCGGGCAGCCAATTCGCGCCGCCAGCGAAAAATTTCACTGGAAAACAAAAATTCCGCGCGAACCACAGTCCACAGGGCGCTTCGCGGCCGGATTTGAAAATTCGAACCAAAACATACGAAACGCGATCGCGTTCAGCCCATCTCTTTTCCCACCGTTCCTTCTCCGAAAAACGATTCCTCAAATCCTCTCGCGCGCTCATATCCATCCAAATCCCGAAATTTTTTCGTCTCCGGCGCGATCATTTAAGCCCTTCTTCCCACCTTTGTCAAATCAACCGCGCCCCGCGAATCTCCCAAAATCACCGATCCAATCTCGAGCCAGCCCACCTCGCCGTCGACCGCCCATGGAGACCGCCGGGGACGCCGCTCCGAGCGGCGGCTGTAGCATCCGCGATCTGCCGCCGTCGAAGCGGTTCAAGTTCGTCGGCACCCACCTCAGATCGGCGCCGTGCCTGCCGCTGCCGGCCAAGAAGCGCGCGTTCCTGCCGCTCCAGGAGGCGGCGCCCGTCCCCGTGTGCCTCCCGGCGAAGAAGCGCGCGTACCCGCCGGCGGTGTCGGAGGACGCGGCCAAGGTCTGCCTCCCCGCCAAGAAGCGAGCGTACGCGCCACCGGTGGATGAGATCTCGCCGGCGTGTCCTCCGGCCAAGACGCGCGTCCACGTGCATCGGCCTTCGCCGGAGGATGCCGCTCGTCCTCCCTCCGTCCCGTCCAAGAAGAGCGTCCAGGCGCCGTCGAGCCAGGAGGACGTCGCTGCTTTTCTATACGTCCGGGCGAAGAAGCACGGTCAGATGTCGTCGCGCCTGGTGTCCTCCACCGCCGCTCCCTCCGTTCCGGCGAAGAAGCGCGTGTCGGCGCCGTCGCCCCTCGGACCGGGGGCCGCCGCCGCTCCTCTTATCGTCCCGGCCAATAAGCGCGTCCAGACGCCGTCGCCCGCGGAGGAGGCCGCCGCTCCACACACCGCCCCGGCGAAGAATCGCGTCCAGGCGCCGTCGTCCACAGACGGCGCCGCTGCTCCTCCCTCTGTCCCGGCCAAGCAGCGCGTCATGGTGCCGCCGCGCCAAGACCGCGCCGCCGCTGCTTCCTCCGTCCCGGCAAAGCAGCGCGTTCAGGTGTCGTCGTGCCCGGAGGCCACCACGGCCGCTCCCTCCGTCCAGGCGAAGAAGCGCGTCCAGGCACCGTCGCTCCCGGAGGACGCCGCTGCTTCTTTCTCCGTCCCTGCCAAGCAGCCCGTCCTGGTGCCGTCGTGCCCAGAGCGCGCAGTCGCTGCTCCATCCGTCCCGGCAAAGCAGCGGGTCCTGGTGCCGTCGCGCCCGGAGGGCTCCGCTGTCGCTCTCTCCGTCACGGCCAACAAGCGCGTCCCGTCGCTGTCTGTCCCGGAGGGCGCCTCCGCTCTGTTTCCGGTTTCCTTGCCGGCCAATAAGCGCGTGATGTCTCAGTTTATCCCGCCCAGGCCATCTCCATCAATGAAGCCAGATGGGGATCGTGTCGCTGCTGCCAAAGAAGCCAGTCCTGAAGGATCCGTTAAAAGCGGCGGCGCCATCAATCCTGCAGTGGTGGATGACTGTACCAGAGCTGAGGCGTCCAAGATGCAGGACAAGCCCAATGATGTCAAGGAGCAAGTGGTCAACAAATCCCGTAGAGCAAACACTGCAAGAAAAGCGAGTGATCTACACTGCAAGAAGCTCTCCGATGTCATCAATGGCATGCAGTCTGAAGTTCAAGCTGAAGTGCTCGAGACATTCGAGCAAGTGAGTGATGTACACTGCAAGGAGCTCTCCAGTGTCGTCATTGGCATGCAGTCTGAAGTTCAAGCTGAAGTGCTCGAGACATTCGAGCAAGTGAGTGATGTACACTGCAAGGAGCTCTCCAATGTCGTCAATGGCAAATGTTCTGAAGTTAAAGACGAAGTGCTCAAGACACCAGAGCAAGCGAGTGATCTGTATTGCAAGAAGCTTCCCAATGTCGTCAACGGCAAACATTCTGAAGTTCAAGCTGAAGAGCTCAAGTCATTCGAGCAAGCGAGTGATGTACACTGCAAGAAGCTCTCCAACGTCGACAATGTCAAACATTCTGAAGTTGAAGATTCAGTGCTCAAGACACTAGAGCAAGTGATTGATCATAAAGTGGCAGCACCGGCACGCGAAGTGAAGCCCAAGAAGGAAGATGAAGTGGTTGGGGAGTCAACGAGAGATGCTCTGGTGGAAGCAGAGGAGGACGACGGGGTGCTCTGCGCGGTATGCCGGAGCACCGACGGCGACGCGTTGGATCCCATCGTGTTCTGCGACGGGTGCGACCTCATGGTGCACGCCACATGCTACGGCAACCCCCTGGCCCAGTCCATCCCCGAGGGCGACTGGTTCTGCTCGCTCTGCTCCCACAAGGCGACGACCGCCACCGCCAAGAAGGGCAAGCCTGCCCGCCCACCCTGCTGCCTCTGCCCGGGGAGAGGCGGCGCCATGAAGCGCACCACGGACGGGGCGTGGTCCCACATCGAGTGCGCGCTGCTTGTGCCGGAGGTGTTCTTCCAGGACCCTGACGGCCGCGACGCCATCGACTGCTCCCTTGTGCCCGGCCGCCGGTTCACCAAGCAGTGCTACCTCTGCGAGAGCAGCAAGGGCGGCGCGCTCGACTGCTCCCAGCCCAAGTGCAACCTTGGGTTCCATGTCTCCTGCGGCCTCAACGGTGGCCTGTGCATTGAGTACCGCGAGGAGAAGGGCAGTGCCATCGTCGCCGGTTTCTGCTGGGAGCACACCAAGATCTGGGAGAAGGTACAATCTTGCATTTCTTTTCTGTTTAACACTGGGTGAGTTGCTATGGAGAAACTAAATTCAGCATTCTGATATGCAATTTGTTTGGTTGGATTTGTGAATTTTTTGGTGCAGCAACAATTGACTGGCAAGTACAAGATTGTTTCACGAGGGCGTGCATGATATGGAAGAGAAGGATGAGGCGATCAGTTGATTAGTGGAGTGGTGAAGAATTGCATCTCTTGATTTTCTAGGATATGTTTTCTGTTTTTCCTTTTGGTGTGCCTTCCTTCTGCATTTCTGCAATGTTAAGTTACAGTAGAATGTTAGTATAAGTCTGATGGTTTGTGCATGGAAGTAAGTAGTTATTTAGGAGATTGGCATAGCTTTCTGGCTTAGACAGCATGAAGTTGTTTAGTTTCAGCTCATTTCTAATGTCAGAGAGATGAGTTGCCTCTATCTTAATCTGATGTCAGTATTGAAATAAGAACATTGATTTTTCACACTGTTCTCTGTTGTACACATACAAGCCAATAGGTCCTTTTCAAATGATGAAATGATTATTGTTTGCTTCAGAATTTATCTGGTAGCTCAATTTATTGTTTATGATGCTACCATGCATCGTGCGAACTAGTGCAGTCAAAGAGCATCTTCATTACTACCTGGTCTAACGTATAATCAAACTAATGCATCATAAGATTCCTGACAGGCGCGCACAAATCAGCTTCCAACTTGGTCCAATACTGGTGTGCTTACGACTTAGAAAATTCGCAAGATAAACGTAAATTAGATGTTGAATGCCTATTTCCAAACCTGACATATCAGAGTTGTAGCACAAGATGGTACTTGCTGCCTCTTGTCTCGAAATGAAGCCTGAAATCTGAATCGGCAAGTATCTGAACATCTCAATTCTAAAGAAGCCAGTCAGATGCCCCCACAAGATGTTCATCCTTGTCATGATGCAAGTCTCCCGGTCCTAATGCTGAAATGATTCCGTTTGCTTCAGGATTTACCTGATTACGAATGCCAAACTATGACCTCCATACCACTAGTTAGACAATGGGAATCTTTGTTAGCTGAGCTGACTTATTTTCTTGATGTTAAAGGCAGTAGTTCTGCCGTCCGATTAGATAGAAAGAGAGTTTTTGTGCAGAGTTTTTTGACCGATTACAAGAACTAGGGACCTAAAGTTCCGGAAACGAGTCTCCCGGAGATTCCTGACAGTCTCGCAAAAACTAAAAACAGTGTAACATAGACGTTGCATTCCCTGCGTACCAAGCTGGACCGAGAAGAGATGGACATCACAACATGGGCAAACACTGCAATATTGTCTTGAAATGTTGGATGTAGCCTTTTGTTTATGTCTTTCAGAATACGTTGAAATGGAGCCTGATATCTGAATTTTGAAGTAGCCTGTCAGGTGCCCACCACATAACCAAAAACTCATATCTTGGCCTGTTTTGCAGACTACCAATCATCTATATCTTGTAGTTGCGGCCAAGCATAACCTTGCCTTGTTTGCTTTCCTTCGCTCAGATTTGTCGTGCTATAATCTGTCATCTGTCCCACCCAACGTCCAATTGGGACGGCCAATAACGTGTTACCCTGCGGAAGCAAGCTCCAATACAAAATGCCGCCCATCTCCGTTGGTGTCAAGCTAGGCGATCCGTCCTATGTGCTGCCATGCCATGTCCTCTACTGGAAGAGGTGCTCTTTGCACTGGATCACATTTGTTGATCCGTCGCAATCTCGCGTTTGGCGAGGTGAAGAAACTTGAAAGGGGAACGCGATCTAGATGATACTACTTAAATTTTAAGTAGTCACATATCTGTAGCTATACGATAGGTTATAGGTAGGATCAGCAGGTCTCAATCAAACAGGAAAGGGAGCTCGATCTAGAGGTACATGAATGGCAGGTATGATCAGCAGGTGTCGATCAGACGATAGAGACGAAAAGGAAAGGGTCTCGATCATGGAGGCGAGAAGTAGAAGACGAGAAATATAGGTGGGTGGGAGGCGAGCAGCATTCATTCGACCGCCCAACTGGAGAACGGATTTTGTGCACCACGTCACGTACAACGGGTCGCCTGAAATAATAAAGGAAAAAAATGCCAGTTTAATACATGAACTTGTGGAGAGTGTGTGGTTTGGTCACAATGTTGCAGAACGTGAAAATGGTCAGAAAGTTGCCACGTGCAGCGTTTTGGTCACTCCGTGGCGACGGCTTTTAGTTTGCTGACGTTCATACTGGTTTTTTACGAATCACCCCTTAAGTTTTTATTCGCCACGTCAGCAAACTAACGGCCGCCGTCCCGGAATGACCAAAACTTTCGTGCGCGGGGACTTGCTGACCCGTTCTTGTGTTCTGCAATTTCGTAACCAAGACGCACATTCTTGACAAGTTCATGTACTAAACCTACATTTTTTCTCAATAATATAACACACGCGTAAGTTTCCCTAATAATTTAAAATGTCTCTGGATGTGTTGTTGGATGTAGTTGAACATATAAAATTTCCCTAATAATTTCGTGTGAGATGTACTCAGCTTTAATTTTCCTTGCTGGCGCGGCATGCAAACGGACACATTATTAGACGAAACTGCTCACAGTTTCATGAGTCTTGATAACGTACTATATCCACAAATCATTATAGAACTTTACGAAAGAAAAACTAGGGGGGGGGGGGGGGGGGGGGGGGGGGTGGGGATGGATGTATTTTTTGTACCGAGAATGTGAGGTGAACTAATCGATACGAGCGAGACTTGGTCAAATGTACATGTGGTTGACACAAGAATTATTTTTGGCAATAACGAACAAGTCATCTTCCGACGACTAAAATTGCCTACTACTCCCTCTGTATCAAAACATAACATGTTTTAGATATTTTAATACAGACTATATACAAGCTGAAATGGGTGAATGTATACACTAATACATCCGTATCAAAAAATGGTAAAACCTCTTATATTTTCGTCCGGATGTAGTACTCACTATTGGTAGCTCTCCGGTGTATTCATTTTTGACTTATGATCTTTGAAATTGATATGGATTTTGGATGCGGACGATCATTTTGCTTGGTAATACTCTGTAGCCGGAGATTGTGGAAGCTTCGGGGCCTTTGACCTCTCTCCCATTCAAAAAAAAAAAGAATAATATATATCCACAAATCATTATAGAATTTTAAAGAAAAACAAGCTCAGGAGCACATGTTGCATCATACTGTTTTGAAACTATACTTATTTCGAAAGGGTGTGTACTATTTTCCCCCTCCGTCACACACTTTGCGTGGGATGGCAAGATATTTTGTGCCCCGAGAGTCTACGATAAGGATGATAAAACTTATTTCTCACACTAATTAATACGGGTGAGACTTAGTCAAATGTACATGTGGTATTTGACACAAGGGTATTTTTTTGGCAATAACGAACAAGTCATCTTGCAATGACTAAACTGCCTACTACTCAGGGACGGAGCCAGCATGTGACCTTGAGGGGGGCTAGCTGGATAGGTTAAGTGTCACAAATTTGTTGAGGGGGGCAGACTTCAGTAAATCACTAAGAAATAAGAGCTCTAATGCCTAGTGTTCTTCACAAAATCTGAAGCATGGGGGTGGCCTAGCCCCCCCTCGTCCCCCTCTATCTCCGTCCCTGCTACTACTATGTACTATTGCTCGAGCGAGCCCCTCTCACCGTTGTCAGCTCTCCGGTGAGTTCATTTTTGACTTATGATTTTTGAAATTGATAGGGATTTGGATGGGGACGATCAGTTTACTTGGTGATACTTTGTAGCCAGAGCTTGTGGAAGAACATAAATGCATGGGTCTTTGGCAATGTCAATCACTAGCCGAACGTTGAGAAAATCATCAATCTCATTTGTGACGGGTTCAGACGGCGGGGCTTTGCCGGAGAGGAGTCAGTGGAGTCTTTGACCGGAGAATAGGAGTAGGCAGCCTTTGTGGGCGAATGGAGGTTGGTGTAGAAACTACTTGTTGTCGTTCATAACCTTGTTATTATTTTGTCATCTAGATTTTTTTGATATGTCAACTCAGAAAGAAGGTTGACGTCACCCAATTGTATGTGCCCTTACTAGCAAGAACGGTGGGGCACGAGACCTGCATCGTCGGGAGGGATGTTCACACACGATACCTTCATAACAAACAAGTCATTATCTATACAGATTAAAAAATAATCCTCACATCTTTATCCCCAATGAATATATTTCTTACATGCAACAATGTTAGAATTAAGCTCGCGGTTTCGACATACAACCAAGAGAGAACTGGGCAGTAGCCCAATGATTAGAGTCGCAGTGGTGCACCCAGCACGAGAGTTCGACTCTCGTCGAGAGCAGAATTTCTGAAAATTCTCATGAAGGATAACTTCTTCTATAAAAATATGCTGATATGTCACCAAGTGTAGTCCTGACTGGTCTCTTTTTTTATAATAATATAAACCGAGTAGAACTTGAAAAAAACCATAATCCGTTGATTATTGCGCATAACCCTGTGTTAATCGTCTGGTCGAGTCTAGATACATCCACTTGTGTTGCATAGCAAGTCAATTAAATTGGAACGGAGTGAGTAGTAGATAATTTTGTTGCAGCCGTAGCGGCAGGTCCACGGGACCGGCATCGGCTGTAGCGTAGCAGTGTCCACGTCCGAACCACGATTATTTCAGCTCCCGACAACGTATTCTCTGATTTCCCTTCCCCTTCCTCTTCGTCTCCACTCTTCTTCTCCCCTCTTCTACTGTCCTCCTTCCCCAATCTCTTCCCCTCTCAATCTCGTCGTCCCCCTCGCTCCCCAGCTCGCGATTTGCCGCGCCGGCGTCGGCGGGAACCTGCTTGCGCGGATCGGTCCCTTTTCTTTGCCGGTAAGCCACCCCTTATCCTGATCGGATCATTTGGATGGGTTGGTGCGGGAGTTCCTCTTGCGGTTCCCTTTCTTTATTTACCGTCGCGGCGGCCGGCGACCGGAATCTGAGTCACCGTTGAGGTAGCTGCCGATTTGTCTGTCCGCTGCGTGGTTTTGGTACACGACTAAACGTGCTAATCAGTTCATCCATCCACCATGGTTCGGTTAGCTGTTTTCTTCGGCGAGCTAGACCGATCTGAACTGGCCGTAGCTTATTTATTCTATAAATTTTTGGGGGTTGGGCTGATTCACCACCAGGGTTTAGAACCTGGGAAGCACCGCTGACTTCTGTATGCTGATGATGTTTGGGATTTTAGACATGAATACCTGTTGAGTAACGATTTTATGTTTGCCATGTAAGAATACTGCAATTGCTCACAACATTTGCTTCTACCTACTAGACTCGATCTGTACGTGTGTTTGAAAACAGTTTTTTTCTATCGAATGCAGCAAGATGACCATTCTCACAAAATTGCAGGGTTGGCGTGCCAAGCTGCGTGCTGTTATGCTTTATTCTTGTTGAGCTGATTCCAGCAAGGAGGAATCTATAAAGCAGTTTGGTGTTAAGGTTACTGGTTGCATCTGTCCTAAAGAGCTCTAGAATAAATGGGAGAAGGTAACTACTTCTCTAAATTTTTATCTCTCTTTTGAGTTAGACTTCAGTATGCCTTTGCCGCTATGTAATGCGCAAGGGTTCTGTGTATGGAGCTTCAGTTGTAGAATTCCTGCATACATTAAGCTATATAGCGGCAAAGGCATACTGAAGTCCTGAGTTATATAGACTTCTAAAAAGCAAGAAAGTATTTTTCTACTTACACCTTATTGTGTGATGTTGGCATACATGGTAGCATAATAGGTTGCAAGCATCAGCGAGATATAAAATAATTATGATTCCTGAGTTTACGGCTTGCCTCTGTTTACTAGGGCTTTAGCATGATCCCTATGCGCATTATCTTAGCTTTGTTTGTAAGGTTACTTCTTAATCTAACTCACACTTGGCATTACGCAGCAAGCTCGCATGAACTTTGCCATTGTCAAGGGTGTCTTGGCAAGTACACCCTACTCAGAGATGAAGAGAACCCACAGCTAGCGAAGTTTGAGAGACGCCTTCCTTGCTTTGGTTGTGGAATAGGATGGTCCTCGTAAGAATCCTTTACCTTCTACATAAACTTCAGTTCAAATTTTAAATTCTTCATGTATCAAACAATTTTTGGTTGCAGATTTCTTTTAGGTTTCCTGTGTCCATTGCTTTGGTTCTATGCAACGACTCTTTACTTCTGCAAGTACTACAATAGGGATCCCCGAGAGCGACCCGGTCTTGCTGCCTCTGCTATTGCGGTAGGTTTTCCTTCCACAGTAAACCCTTAACATGCTACTGTAATTAATGTAACTTGAAAGAAAACAATTCATTGATACAAAGTAGTGTAATGGATAATCCATATCTAGTTACATAAAGCAAAATACTTCCTGTAGAAAGTCATTTCTTCATGCATGTAAACCATCATCCAATCTGATACAAGATGTATTTGTAAGCAAGTTGGTTGACAGATTGATTATACTTGTGGTGAGAGCGGGTCTTAATGCCGTTTGCTCTATCCTATTCTATCAAAATGCACATATATGAAATTTTGCTCAAGGAAACTTTAAAGGTAGATTACAAACCAGCAGACTCAGCAACTCTGGAGAGTCATTTAGGAGTTTTTTCCTTGACAAACTTGCTTGTATAGGTTCGTTAGGGCGAGTGTTGCTCCTGATGGTCCAATTAATAAACAGTCGTCATGCTGGAAACTCTATCTATGTGCAGTCATGTATAGTTTTTCTTCTTCTGTCCTGATAGGCTTGCTGAAATAGTCTGGTTACAGCGAGTTCTCTTTTCCTAATGTTTTGACTTATTTGGATACGTGCAGACGGCCTTCTTCACAACGGCAACTATTATTACCCTCTCCATCATTCTGATAATCTGGTCATCCAAGTGATTTCTCTGGCATGGAGAACATGGCTGATGACCCTCATTGGTGGTTCATCGGTAGACGAGGCATGCAGAAGGCAACCTGTTATGTTGGCTATAGCATAGCAGATCGTTTCAGTCCATTATGTAATCACACCCCCACATCTACAAGTTTTTACCGGACGGCTTCATCCGTCGATTGTCGTCTACCAGCATCATTGTACAATCTTTCTTTCTTTCTTTTAGGATGGGACATTCACTATTTTTATCTTAAAGCTTGCGATCCGGAGAGTCAAATTCTGTAAATTACATAATATATCCAGTAAATAGCCCAATCCGCCGGTGGTTGCTGGGATTGGAACTCTAGGGCGTGTTTGGTTACCTGCTGAGAGTCTAGTTCACAGGCAACCAAACACGCCCCTAGTCATCATGAGAAATAGAATGGATTGCATCCCCTGGTTGTTCCTTCCATTCAAACTCTTATATGACAAGTTGAATTTGTAATAGACAAATTATATTTGCTGGGTGCATAGTGTGGCGGGTTTCTTGGTGGTAGTACCGTGTGAGAGAACTCCACATTTGAACGTTTTGACCCCTTTGTGGTGATTGCACAATTTTGTGGAAAAACAATTTGCTTTGCCCCCTTTGTAAGTTGAATAGTGCTTCGCAACGATATATATATTTTTTGCTTGGCTCTGGGTGCAACGATGTTACATTTTGGAGTAAACACATAGAAGGCATGAACTTTTATACCTGCAATTGTTTTAGTGTTTTTTATATTTGTTGAAATTTTAATAAATTTAATTTGATCTTGAGGGCATGGGCTTCATGAAGCCATTTTTGTTTCTCTTTCTCTCTTTTAGTTGCCTATTTTAGTCCATGTTGAGTCGAACGTTGGGCTAGAGAATGGATTTTTGTGGCACTCAGACGCCGGTGTGCGTTGGAATTTGGGGCACCCTGGTTTAATCACAGCGGACCAGCCTTGAGTGCCCTTTGGGGAATCCAGCGTGGCGCCTCATGCAACCCTTTTTATAAGAGCAAGTACAACAAAGCTATGTAAGCCGAAAATCTGAAATGGAGCCCGGGCTACATAGTGCCTGTGTTTTTCAAAAATTCGAAATCGATATTTTTAAGTTTCCAAGAATCGAGAAAACATTTCCGGATGTAGATATGGTCGAGATCTACAATCGTGCAAATTTTCAACTCCAAATTCGTTGTATTTTGGGCTGCACAAAAAAGACAAATGAGCGGATCTGGATGGTGAACAATACACAATTTTAAAATTTTAAAATTTCCCGATTTATCTTTTTTTGTACAGCACAAAATACAAAGAATATGAAGGTAAACTTTTGTAGATCTCAACACTATCTACATCTTTGATTTGTTTCGTGATTTTTGAAAACTCAAAAAATGTCATTTTCGATTTAAAATAAAAACGGGCTACATGTAGCCTGGTTCCAAAAATCCACTCCTTATGTAAGCGGGTTATAAGAATTTAAATAGGGCTATAAAGATTTCAAATAACATATTTTTATTTAGTTGGAGTTGAGGGAGAGGGAAGAGGAGAGAAAAATAGAAGCGGTAGTTAGTAGCCAGCTGGAGGACTTGCTTCTAGACACTTTGTGGGTCATGTATTGATAAAATAGTATATAACATATACTCTTATAAGTAAAACCCCACTAACATGTATTAATTTTTTTCTATTTCAACATGCAAGCTATCTATATATATACTAGTTGAATGCCCGTGCGTTGCTACGGAATAACAAAATATACATGCACAAGTTATTCTATTTTGTTAATTGCATGTCTGCTATGATTTTTTTTTTGCACCTCACTCGGGGCTATATATTGTTCGCCCTTTGACGTGGGTATACCCTTCGGGCACCGACCGTTGGCGTACCCGATACAGCCCAGCACCTGGAGGCCCATGAAGCCCAACAAACTACAACTTGAAGTACAAGACAAGAACCTCATGTAAACCCTACCTGGCTCCCTTTATAAAGCCAGGCAGGGGCACCCCATAGGACAGATCCTCACGGGACACACAGATAGACATAGGCCTAGCGAGACCACGTCTCATACCATCGCCCTTGCGGTCACCATGTAACTTCATATCATCATCTATACAGATCAGACAAGCAGGATGTAGGTCTTTACCTCACCATGAGGGGCCGAACCTGGGTAAATCCTTGCTTGTCAGCCGACGGAACTACCAGCGCACACTCTCTCTCCCTTCAATCAACCCGGGGTACTCAACCCAGGGATTTGCCGATATGACCCCTCGACAATTGGCGCCGTCTGTGGGAAGAACGCGTGCTGGAATCGCGGTTCCGGCGGCTCCAATCTTCATCAGCAACAGCGGCCAGATCGTATCTGGTTTACCCCGATCCATCTTCATCGACAAACAACCGCAGCGCTCCGCCGGTGCGATCAAAGCTGGCGGGTGCGTTCCGTGCACACAGCTCCTGAGATCCAATCTGGCTGCGTCGCTCGCTCGTGCGCTCGTGCGTGGCGGCGTTCCGTCACTCGCCACGTACGATCCAATCTCGTCGACTAAGCCACGGCCGCTACGTACGATCCAAATTATTATATTGTCTATCTGCTAATATTGCTTTGTCTCCTAAATCCTATGCGTGCATGTACGAGGAAGACCAAGATGCATAGCCGCAGAGCGCGCCCGCGGAACAACACCTCGACGGCAAAGACGCGGACTCGGGGGGCTTAACGTTGTGCAGCCGCATGTACAGTCCAGCGTCGACTTCTTTCCAGCCATACGCCATGACTTCGCCATGGTGACGTCGCTGCACCGCACTCGACTACAACCCCACTGCGGGGTACTTCGACTCCCTCAACTTCATCGACCGCGTACCGGCACAGAGCCCGCTTCCTGGAAGGGCATCATGTACCCTCGGGGCTGGCACTTCGACGTAAACAGCAACAACAAATTCATCGCTGCACCCGACAGGCGACTCGGCCTCGCCTTCACTAGCTCCTCCTCCGACACTCGGGGGCTGGCCCTTCGTCAACGACAAGTTCATCGCTGCACTCGACACGCGACTCGAGTGCCTTCACCGACTCGGCACCGTCGACTCCCCTTCGCCGGCCTAATAAGGGACTCGGGGGCTGAGTGATGCCCGCGCCGCGTCGACTCCGGCCCGCCGCTTCGACTCCCTCCGTCGCACTTCACGGCGTCGACTCCATCCACTACGACATCCACAACTCGCCAAGATCGCATCCATGATTTGACAACTTCTACAACCACTTTGTCCGCTGCGTCGACTCCGGTCCGCCGCGTCGACTGCCTCTACGGCACAACTCCGCCGCGTCGACTCCGGTCCGCCGCGTCGACTGCCTCTACGGCACAACTCCGCCGCGACTCCGGTCCGCCGTATCGACTGCCTCTACGGCACAACTCCGCCGCGTCGACTCCGGTGTCCGCCGCGTCGACTGCCTCTACGGCACAACTCCGCCGCGTCGACTCCGGTCCGCCGCACCGACTGCCTCTACGGCACAATTCCTCCGCGTCGACTCCGATCCGCCGCATCGACTGCCTCTACGGAACAATTCCTCCGTGTCGACTCCGATCCACCGCGTCGAATGCCTCTACGGCACAACTCCTCCGCGTCGATACCGGTCCGCCGCGTCGACTGTGACTACGGCACAACGCCGCCGCGTCGACTCCGGTCCGCCGCGCACAAACAAATTCGCCTTGGCCACACCTGATGCTCTCCCGGGTGTTGCGCCGCACAGGCCACAGAGAAATTTGTCTTAGCCACACCTGATGCTCTCCCGGGTGTCACGCCGCACAGGCCACAAACAAATTCGCCTAGGCCGCACTCGAACACTCGGGGGCTGCGCCATACAGGTCCAACAAGAAAACCTAGGCCGCATTCGAACACTCGGGGGCTGCGCCATACAGGTCCGACAAGAAAATCTAGACTGCACTCGAACACTCGGGGGCTGCGCCATACAGGTCCAACAAAAAAAACCTAGGCCGCACTCGAACACTCGGGGGCTGCGCCATATAGGTCCAACAAGAAAACCTAGGCCGCACTCGAACACTCGGGGGCTGCGGCATACAGGTCCAACAAGAAAATCTAGGCCGCACTCGAACACTCGGGGGCTACGCCATACAGTTCCAACAACGCAGTAGGCCGTTCGACTGAGCAAATACTCGATATGTTTGTCGAGTCCACCAAGTAGGCCGTCAGGCTGAATGAGCACTCGAATCTCATTCGAGTTCCACAAGTAGGCCGTCAGGTTGAGCGAACACTCGAAACTCATTCGAGGTCCACAAGTAAGCAATCAGGCTGAAAACTGCAACATATAGTAAGCCCACAGGCTGGAAATAAAACTGTTTTATCAGTGATTCCTTAAGTTACTCCCATCGGGAGGGTTTCAGAAATTTCTTTCGACTGAGAGAGGTTTTTTGAGATTAATCTCAATTACAAACAATTCAGCTTAATCTCGAGGGCTACTCCCATCGGAAGCACTGTTCGCGCTCCCGATAGACTCAGTCGAAACGTTACCGACTAAAGCATCCTCTGTAAGCTCTCAACGGCCGGAGTCGAATTTCTTTAACTATCCTTTTCAGGAACAAGACGGCGTGCCCAGGAGGAAAGAGTACTTACCCGACGCATCGACTACGCCTACACGACATGCTGCTTTGAGTCTCTGCCCGATTCTTCGTATCGACCAGACACTCGGCGGCTCCTGACGTGGGCATACCCTCCGGGCACCCGACCGTTGGCGTACCCGATGCAGCCCAGCACCTGGAGGCTCATGAAGCCCAACAAACTACAACTTGAATTACAAGACAAGAACCTCATGTAAACCCTACCTGGCTCCCTTTATAAAGCCAGTCAGGGGCACCCCATAGGACAGATCCCCACGGGACACACAGATAGGCATAGCCCTAGCGAGACCACGTCTCATACCATCGCCCTTGCGGCCACCATGTAACTTCATATCATCATTTATATAGATCAGACAAGCAGGATGTAGATCTTTACCTCACCATGAGGGGCCGAACCTGGGTAAATCCTTACTTGTGACCCCTCGACACCCTTCCTTCTTGTTTTATATTCATGGCCTGCCAAAGTAACCATGTACGCAATGAGCATAGCATTTGATATTTCTGGTGACACGCGCTCACCTTGAAAATTGAAAACAAGCAGACTCTACACACTTTATACGCTACAAAGACAATAGAGTTGTGAAATGTCGGCAGAAAGCAAGTTCTGCTTAGGTACATATAGAGATGGGCCCACATGAAATTCAGAATCATTTATAAGCTTTGGAACTCATTTCTAATAAACATTAGCATAGTTTGAATGTCGGTGCACATTTTACACCAACAACTCAAATAATAAAAAGCTTTTCTCATAGGGGACATAATTGTTGTACATGGCACATAACGGTCATAAGAACTGCTTGTGCTAAATCTGATGATAGCATGCTCGGCAGAAATCTCAACAGCAACAACATCATAAGCTTATGCTGCCCCTTCCCTAGTTTATAGTTTAACTGTTCAAACAAGGAAATTTATGAGTAAATTCGCATGATGCACTAAATGTAAGCTGAGATAAGTTAGGAAACTGTTCCTATCCATGCTTGCCCCGTCCCATATTGTTTATATTTTAATACGGCTTAGTTTGGACAAAAGAAGGTAATCATGTGAGCAAGCTATGCACAAAGGAAGAGAGCATGCTATGATCAGATTTAGAGAGCTGAGCAAGCAAAAACATCCAGTTTTCGCATTAGCTCCTTGCAAGTTGGCGCTACCAAATTAACATGACGTACATGTACAGCAAATCAGAGATGGGCAAAGATTTTCTCCATACTTTTGGCTTGATTCACACAAGAGTGCACTTAAATTAAGACTTCATTATTTTCCAAAGCTGTAAATAATTAGGACTTTCTTGCAGGTTGCCCAGGTTGATTTGTTAATTGGGAGAACAGGTGTATGTCTTTTAAGACTGCATTACTTTTTCAAGCCTGTAAATCATTTAGCCTGGCCCATTTTTTTTTCATCTTCCGCTCACACTTTGTCTGAATAGCAACTCACCTAGACTGCATTTGGCAACACAAAATTTGCTGATGCAGCTGGCTGGTAAAGAGCATATGTTAGTGATCATTGATGCATCTCGCATGTACAAGCGGACATGAAAAACAAAACAAATGTGGCTATTTGAATTAATGATTTTACAGCTTAGGGTTCTCTATAGTATAATATACAGGTGGAAGAGCTCCAGATATTCACATCATTGCAAGGCAAGAAAACATTGCTTTGTATTTCAGCATTTAACTTCAGAGGCATCTGCACTGTTTGCTTCACCATTACCAATGTTATGTCTTACATAATATTTTTGAAAGCCAACTTTGCACCCAATCAGGATAAGAATTTATTCACAGAAAATAAAGAAACTTAAATTGAAGATCTCCACCATACAATATGTTCCCATCAATCTGACCTATAGTCCGAATTAAAAAAAGGATCTGGATGAATAGACCTACTATATCAATACTATCCTGGAACATTGTTTGTATCAATCTAACCAGATGTCATTTTAATTACCTGCTACTCGTCCATTTTGTATAAGTGAACAGATTTACCAGAGCGCCTTGCTTAAAAATGTTGCTTAAACATTTATCCAAGTTCTGCCAAGTTACAAATGAATATATATTTGCACATTAGACATTACTGTAAAATAAAATAAAGCTACATAATTGGGAACTCATTTGAACAGTACGGTGTGTAGGAATGAAAATATCGCAGCGTCAAAGCATAGTGGCGGCAGCGTCCTTCACAAAAAATCACACCGTCAAAGCATAGTTGGAATCGTTGCATCCACCTGCTTGCTAATTGCAGTTTTCCCTTAGCCGCAACCCATGGTGGCCGCCAGGACGCGGGAGGGTCTTGTCCGGCAAGACGGCGTCCATGGACACTACACGCTCAGTTGGACCATCTCGAGACGAAAAGGCTATTGCGCAACAGAAAAGGGAGACACTTTGGATTAAATGGAGAAAACTTCAATTGTCTATGAGAAAGCCCAGATAAATAACCATTCCACCTGAGCTCCTGCTTGGCTAATCCCTACCATTATTATCCTTATTGAATAGTCGTGCTAAAAGCTTACTCATATGAATGCTACAATAAACTCCCATTTTACACTTAATGCTCGTGCAAACATACTGTATAATCTTAATGAAGATGGACATACAACTTTGCAAAAACTTTGTAAGAAATTAAGTATTGTTAGTACCTGCCCGAATTATTTAGAGTTCGACCATTGATGGACATACAGCTTTGTTTGTTTATGATAGCATTGCATCCAAAAATGAAACCTGATCTGTTTGTGCCAAAAAATTATCAATTATCAGCAGTGATTACAAATCAGTTAAGCATATATATTATAATGCTTCTATCATCCTTGTTGCTTTTATTTATTTCAAATGAGGATCCCCATTGCATACAGAACCAGGCAACTGGTAAGCAATGGTGCATAACAACCAGACAATTCTACAGTTATACGCCAAAAAATGGCCTATATCGACAGTGTCATATAAACCACCATGCAGCAAGAGCAGCGATTACTCTAACCAGCATCATATAAATTTAATTATAGACGGAAAACTCTTAAGAATAACATAACCTCAAACATATTGTATTTCTTCTAGAAACAAATCTATGGTTTTACGAATGCATGATCTTTAGGATAACTTGTCAGTGTAAAGTAGCTCCCAGCTTTAGGATATTGATGCGAAAATTCAGAAAATGCAACGTACTTGTTGCTGCTTCTCAGCTTTAGGATGTAGCAGAAATCAAAGTAAGAAACCAATCCTCTTGAGCAATAGGTACGTGCTTATAGGTTTCAAGTGGCGTACGTCGGGGAAGTAGTCGAGTAGCAGGAGGACGGTGGAGACGTTGACGGGTAGCTGCAGGTGAAGAGCTGGTGGTTGTATCGATGAGCAGATTAATGGTGGCGACACCTACGAGGAGCAGGCGGCGTCCACGCACGCACACGGAAGGCAAACGCACGCGGGCGTCTTCGCAACATAAGACGTGGAGGAGGAAAGGAAGGGGAGGGTGGGGCTGGCTCGACCCATCGACCGGTCGGAGGAGGACATGGGCTCCGGTCGCCGGAGATCCCATCGGTGGTTGTGGCGGCTCGGTGAGAGTTTTTCTCCTCCTCACTCCTGCTCGCATAGTAGCTGCGACGCCTCTGTTCTCCTCTTCCCCCTCGTCCACCCGACCATCGTGCGTGCATATGTGCGCTGCCCCTGGCGGCGGATCGACGGAAGCAGGAAGATGGGGTGAGATGGTTCACGTGGAGGAGGGCGATTTGGAGCCCGGGCACACCTGCTCCCGGAATCTGGACCGTCGAGGATGCATTGTGATGCGTGCGTCTGACATATCCAGGTGGCGTCCTGGTCGGCAGAAATCTCTACTACTCCCTCCGTTCCACAATATAAGACGTTTTAGCATGTGTGCATGTTCATACATATGTAGATGTATGTAGACATATTTTAGTGTGTATGTTCACTCATTGTAGCATGCATTTAGACAATATATATGAGAGCTAAAACGTCTTATATTATGGAACGGAGGGAGTATATAATATGTTTAACCGTCGTACGTCGTACGTAGGTCGCTTGATGTCGCTAGAAAAAACGACCGATGGCTCGTCATAACAAGCCTAGGAACGCTAGATAACAAGCCCATCAAGCAACACTACCCTACGTACGTACGTCCCACCGCAAAGCATCGCATGCGTAATGAAAAAAAGGGATACGATAAAAAAACTGATTTATCTAGGAGACGAGATCGACCACGATACGAAAGCTACCTAATATATCTGCCCACCCACGACCATCGATTGAACAAGATAAGAAGCCAGGAACATATGCTGCGGCCTCGTGAGCGATCACGGGCAGGAAGACCACGATGGAGAAGTTGGAGGAGTGGAATTCAGACTCGGCTACATGTCTATCCCGCATCCTTCATCGCATCCGTGCTGCCGCCGCCAACAGAACCCGGAGAACTCCACGAAGTGCCTTCCGAGTCGACCTCCGAGGATGGCGCGAATATGCGACGACGGTTCTGATGATGAGGACGCGCCCTTCCTCGGCGTGGCCTATGGCGTGGGCGGGTACCGCGATCGCGACATGGACGCCGCCTTCATCCATGGCCTGGCGTTTGATCCCGGAATGCCCGTTTGCCCCTACCCGCTGCTAGAACGGGTGTACGAGTACGACTAGATGGTCGCGTCGGCCGTCGGCTGCTTCCGGCCGTCCGAGCCTCTGGTGGGTACACGGCAGTGATCCTCTCTAGATCGCGGGCACGACACTCAAGTGGGCGCACATCGGCGACAGCTCCTTCTTAGTGCCCTCGGGAACGTGTTCCACGCCGAGCTGGAGCGGGTAGTGCGGATGGGCACGACGCAGGATACTCACCCAAGAACATGGCGGAAGTCGTCGCGGGCAAGACGAGCAGAACGACGTCGATGCAGAGCATGAGAGGATGCAAAATAGGGGAAAGAGGAGATCTCAACTAAAGAAATAAGAAAAATAGCTGGATGGACCGGTTGCTGGGTTGCAGAAGGCGAGAGAGGGAGTTCAGCTAACTACTTTCGGCCCAAGTAAGGTTGGGTCTCGTTTTGCTTATGTTTAGGTCTTAGCAAGTTGTTGTACATAAACGTATATATTTGGTATTTGGTAACTATAATAGGACCGTATCATTTTCTTACACTTAGGTAGAAGAATTCTCATGCACAGATAAATATAGGTCTGAATAAGTATTAACATAATAATCTCGACTCAAAAGATTATTATACAATAACATATTAGTATGAGCACATTTTTTATGTGTGTGCATGAAAGAGGTTGAACCATTTGCTTAAGTGACCACACGGCATCCCATGTCTAATTGAATCCGTCGGTTCGTGATCGAGTAGTTTCCGTTAAATGTTTTCATATTTTTTAATCAACGGGTATATTTGCTATAAAAAATAATCAAATATTACGACGAAAGGGTGAACTAAATCTAGGTTTACACGGGTCGACCGACATTCAATTTTTTTTTTTTTTTGTTTTTCAATCCCGCTGCAACGCACGGGCATTTTGCTAGTTCAAGTAATACGAGTGCACAGGTCTGTACGATGGGCCGAGATTACGCGCAGGTGGACTCGGTCGGGTGGTCCGCGTAACGACGTTAGCGTGGAAATGTCCTGTGCTGGTGGTTCTGGATTTTGCGAAATCCTAGTCCGGAACAGAATAATCCGTAACGGTGACCCCGGTCAATCTACACTACTAATAAACAAGCAAAGTTGGTAGGAAAATTAGATCTTCACCGTCCATGCAATTTCATCCAACGGCCCAAATACATCTGTTCTCCCCACCTCTCTTTAATTGACCTCACACTTCTACCATATATCTACACTACTAATAAACAAGCAAACTTGGCAGGAAAATTAGATCTTCACCGTCCATGCAATTCCATCAAACGGCCCAAATACATCTGTTCTCCCCACCTCTCTTTAATTGACCTCACACTTCTACCATATATACACAGACAAAATAATATGGCCCTCAAATCACGCCATACACAAAATAATTGCCAACACACCAAAAAGGGGGTATTATTACCTGCAAAACTTTTCCCCGAGCGAAGAAAGATGCAATCCCATTGTATCCTGTAGCAAACTACCTCACAGGTTAAGGAACAGCAAAGCAAAATGTATATATAGGGAAATGAAGAACCACCTTATTCTTGAATGTGGTCATGAACTGACCAGCATGGTCCCTCTTTGTAGCACTTGACAGAACATCCATGTACCAGTAATTCCGTAGCCAGTAACTATTTCGTTGGAAACATGAAAAACCTCGAATTATCTCTTGTCCTTAGGGAAACATAGTATATTTAGTTGCACAATATTACATTCCAACCTTATTTTGAAGAAATAAAGAACTACTACGATAATCCACATAGAATAGATTGATTTCGGTGCTCGTAGTTGCATCCTAGCCATGTTCAAAACATTTCTTGCAACTTCAGACAAGTTGAGAACCCACCTGTAGCAGAACAAACACAAGATCAGGGCCATTGTCGATCACAAATGGTGAATCTTGAGAGCGGCCGTATATCTTGATTGATTTTTATAAAAAAAATTCTAAACTATTATTATTTTTTATAATTGATTTTATTTAATATATTTCATGGAGATCATCCTACAGTGTGTGGATGTTAAATTTCATGTAGTATTGAACATGAGATATTTATCTAACCTTTTTAAGTATAGTCTTCTCGGTATCATGATACTTATCTAATATTCTTGATGTATATTTCGCTCGGTATCGTGATAACATTCTTGGAGTATTATTATTTCAAAATTAACTCTGATTTACTTGCTAGGTTTATGACATATTCTTGGATGATTTTCAATTTATTCGACCTAGAAATAAAAATGGATGACGTGGAAAACCCGAGACTTCAATTTTTTTCCATGTGCACACTTATACTAATGAAAAATGTGGATTGTTGTTTTTCGTACATCTTAGGCAGTCGTGAAATTTATTGCTCCACTGCCAAAAAACTCACTAAACTAAAAATTTGGATTTATATTTTAGAGACGTGCACGTGCAAAGCTACTAGTCGTGAAAAGGGCACGACCGCACGAGTGAGAGAAGCCGGCGAGGAGGGTGGCGGCGCGAGGAGAGCCGAGGGTTAGGGGGACGAGTCCTGCAAGAAGAAACAGAAACAGAGGTGTGGGAGAGGGCGCGTGAGGAGGTGATGGCGTGATTTGAGCAGCGACCGTGGGCGATAGACTGGCTGGAGTTCCTGCTGGATCCAGTTGACAGGTAAAATTCTTTCAGACTCTCTCGTCGGTCGATTTGGTGCAGTGTGGGGTGCTAGGCGCCTGAGAGTTTCGTCGACAGGTTCCCACTCATGGAAGAGGCCGGCGAGACCGGGGATCCGCTAGATCTGTTGTGCGCGTTCGCCTGCGGCGGCGGCGACGCTGATGTGCATACTGGTCGGGAGGCTTGCTACGCCGCAGCTGAGGGGCACTCGTCCGTGACACTGATTCAATCATTCAAGGGATTACTGAGGATGCTGATGAGATGTTGACAGCCACGG
This sequence comes from Poa pratensis, assembly GCA_947311845.1. Taxonomy (NCBI): domain Eukaryota; kingdom Viridiplantae; phylum Streptophyta; class Magnoliopsida; order Poales; family Poaceae; genus Poa; species Poa pratensis. The sequence goes on from CAMZMU010000110.1 coordinate 19,829,907, forward strand.
GCGCCCGACGTCCCGACGAAAGGATCCACAATTAAAGACGACCCTCATGTCCCAGGCTGAGCGAAAAGGTTAGTGATACCAGGCTCCATTGTACGAACATTCCCCCAATTCATGTTTGCCTGATGTGGGGATGTGTGTGCTTGCTATTGTTGAACTCAAACGATATGTTAATTTGAATGATGTGTGGTAGCCTTGAACTCAATCGCATGTCCATGGTCATTACTTATAAATAGAAAAGAACGTTCTGATTTTGCTCGCTAGATTTTCATACTAAGAAAGCACTGCAGGTTTCTGCTGTATGCAATTTTTTTTTTTTTGACGAAACCGCATTCGGAGCTGCTTATTCATTGCTTTAGAAGAGTAGTACAAGACGTACAAAGATCAAAAAACGAACAGAAAAGGAACCCGGAATTGCCGAAGCTCTAGAAAAAGATAGAAAAGACTCCACGTCTGTCCGGTTCCCTGGGTCTGTGGAGCAACATGTCTGCTCTAGTCTTTCCTGCAAGTCGGAGCTGTATGCAATATGCAGGTGCGGAATTGTTGGTTTGAGCACTGTTATTTGTTTCACCACAGGGAAGAATTGGAGCAGCGCCGGATGAGAGACCGCCTTGTCCTGGCCGAATGGGAGCAATAGAGAATTTTGTCTGGGGTATGCTATGAATCCTTCAGATGGGGTCATAAACCTTATTTGTGCCAAAAATGACGAGCACACAGCGAAGGAGACTTCAAACCGCCAAATGCACATGTTTGTCAGGCATTACATCCTGTTGCAGCTCGACCGTGACGCTGCGGAGAGCTATGAAGAAAGGAGGAGCAGAGTTGTGAGTACTCATTGTTCTATGTTTCTGTTATGGAAATTTTACCTAACTTGACAATCCATAATTGTTCCTTCCCAGGTGGGGCAGTAGTGCGATTCAACCTTCCATTCGAGCATCACACAGGTAAGTTCTACACTAGGGCCATGTTTGAGCAATTCGGCAATAAGTTATACGAGGTGGAGAACTACGCCGTCATATGGCTTGAGAAGGGCAAGACGTACACAGCAGCACACACCCGGGCAGAAACAATGGAGAAGTGGTGTTGGGTGGTTTTGGAGGTGAGAGTTTAAGATGATACGAATGAGTTCATTTGTGAATGCGGGTAGTTCTCCCATATGGGTACCTTATGCTGTCATGTACTGAAGGTATAAAAGCATGTCTTTTTGTGTGTTCTGGTTTGCATACTTGCCTTTCAGAAATACATGTGTGTGAGGCTGTTGTCTTTTTATTCAGGCGATGGACTATATGCACGTGATGGAGATCCCGGCAAAACACATTCTGAAATGCTGGACAAAGGACGGGCGAGATGTTCTGCCGGACCCTCTTGTGCAATATCAGAGAGAACATGTCCAAGCGGCCGGTCACGCACATGTATTCAGGAGTATATTTGAAAGCAATGGAGCTCGTCCGGCTTGGGGATTCGTGCGTCGAGCCAAATGAAAATATAGATGCCGCATTTAGAGATTTACTCGTATCCATGGCTCATTACGAGAATGCAAGGGATGGCCTTGGACTTGAATATCGCATGGCAGCGGAAGCCGAAGATGAGGGTGTGCTGGGAGCAGGGAGCAGTGCAACTGCGTCGGTAACAGTCAATACCTTAACCGGCAGGAACCTGACAAGAAGCGTGGTGTTGGGACACCAACTAATAGCAAGGACAAATCACTATACGAGGGGATGAGCAAGCTATCAAGGTTCTGTGAGATTTGCAAAAGCCTGATCACAAGAGAACAACCTGCCTCGATTGGGGTGATGAGTGAAAGATGCCGCAGAAGCCATCTAGATGCACAAAATGTGGCGTGTTGCGCAAAAATAGTTGTATGAATAATTTGTTTGCTTTTTTAGTTGGTAGAAAGGATTTTAGTTTGTGATTTTTCCAGTGTGTACATTAAACTGGTGTGTCGCTCATCCTCAGGATTTAGATAGGAAAATCCATCAGACCACATGTTGTGATGTTGTTTCTACCAAATACGACTAGTAGCTGTTGATGTTTTCATTGCTGGTAGTTGGTAGAAAAAATGCTGTGTTTTCTGACCCTGATTGGAAAAATATGTGGGGAGGCTATGGACCAAATGAATCGTTGTTCGGCTTGCTCTATGAAGATGGCATGCATTATTACACTCATTTACTGTTGGAGAGACTAGACGTCGGGAGATTTTACTCTCTGCTTGAAGCGGCGAAGGAGACGGCGAGCATCCGATGCGCTGGTACGAGATGGTACAGGAACCGGCAGCCTCCGTCGGGATTTGTCTGTACCGATATTACTCGACCGTGGGGAGGGCATTAATGCGTGGGCCATCCACCTGGAAAAACGACGCGGATCTGAACCTATACGGCTTGAATTACAACTGACGATAACGGATCTCAAGGGGAACGAAGGCCCATGATATCGGGTGCACCTGCGCTCGGGCTCCAAAACGAATTTCACGTTCACGTGTGCGTATGTAGGTTAGTTTTCCTTGTTGGGCCAGGCCAAGGTACGTGGCAATGGGCTGAGAGCGGGATGACACCCAGACGGGAGAGGTCTAGCGAGCGAACCATCTGAGCGAAGCATCGGATGGTAACACCAACGACCAACTCCCGTGTAATAGTAAAAAGATGGTGGGACTATTCTAGATAACCCCTTAAGTGTTTCTAGAATAGTTATTCTAGACAATTTTCCCGTCATAAGCACCTTCTTAACCCGACCCAACGCGCCGTCCCAACCGGAACGGGCTCCTCTAACGTTGAGGAGCAAAGTCAGAGAAGCTACACCCCCTGACTTTCCATCTTCAAAAATATTTTTGTAAGTCAAATATAATTCAGATTACTTTGTATATTATAAATCTAAGCTATATATTTACTCTCATTTCTTGCAACCAGTAATATGGTGCTAAAAAAAAATAGTTAAGGTAATGCATGCTACAGTAATTATCTACAGTTCAAGTACAACAAATAATACACAAACTTATGCTACACCCCCTGACTTTCCTTCCTAGTTTTTTCTGACTTTGCTCCTCAATGCTAGAGGATCTCGTTCCGTCCCAACCATGCTAGCTTCCTGCGGCTGCGACCCACCAGCGCGCCTCGGCTCCTCCGGCTTCTTCCGCGGCGACCAGCTTCCGCCGCGCCTCGCCGGCGACCCACCACCGCGCCGCCTCGCCGGCTCCGTCCCCGGCGACCCCCACGGCGCGCCTCCCCGGCGACCCACCACTGCGCTGCCTCGGCTCCTTCCCCGGCGACGGACTGCCGCCGCGCCTCGCCGGAGACCCACCACCGCGCCGGCTATCCGTCCTCGGTGACCCCCACGGCGCGCCTCCCCAACGACCTACCACCGCGCTGCCTCGCCGACTCTTTCCCCGATGACCCACCACCTGCGCGCCTCCGTACCAAAGGGTCGGCAGCGACCAGAGAGACTGGCAGGGGCGCTTGAGGAGAACTAGGCGGGGAGCGAGGTCGAGGTCGGAGAGCAGAGGCGGGCGGCTGCCGGTCATGACGGCACCGAGGCGGGGCAGGAGCTGCGCGGGGCGGTGATCCATGGCGGCGCGAATGGAGGAGCTAGGGAGAGAGGAGAAGAGGCGGCCGGCACGGCGGAGGGAGGAGCAGAGAGCAGCGGCCGGTGGGGAGCAGAGAGCAGCGGCCTGTGGCGGCGCTCGATCGAAATGGAGGACGGGATGAGGCGCGTCTGTGCGTGTGCGTTGACGGGATGAGGGCAGTTGGGTTGGCCTAGCCTAGCGTTAGCTAGGTGGGCTACTTTTCTTTGATTAGCTAGGTGGGCTACCTAGTTGGCCGTTGGTGGGCTGGCTGCTGCCACCTGCCAAAACGTTTTTTCTTTTATTTTTATTAGTAACAGAAAATAGCTTAGGTGTTATTTGAAAATAGTTTGAGGTAACTAAAATATCCCAAAATATTTAGCAAAATAAAAACAATACAAATATTCATGTGACACTATTTTAAAACCTTCTCCAAAGTATTAAAAAATATTGTTGACAAAATTGATTTCGTTTTAAATTTAAATACCTTTGACAAAACTTGTATGATGCGATGAGCGAGTATTCTGTAATGATTATGCAAAAAAAATTGACCAATTTAAAAGTTCTCTTTATACTGCGTGAAAAGTTCATTTTAAAAGTGCTACAAGTTCTCACCTCAGACTCTGGAAGTTTAATTTTTGCGGAGTTCACCCTGCTCACGGCGGAAAGTCCACTTTGACCATAGCGGAAGTCCACATGAAGTTCACATTGTGCAAGATTTCGGAGGTTCACTATTTCAAAATCGGGAGTTTACATCGTCCATCTCGGAGGTTCGCTATTTGTAGACGAGGAGTTCAGTTCTCCTCGATCGCGTCGGATAATTACTCTTTTATCGGAAGTTCATCCGGATCATAGAAGCAAGTTCATACTTAAGTTTCAAAAGGTTCACTTTGTACCGACCAGGAGTTCAACATGAACGCGTCGGAAAATCATATTAAAATGTGTTTGACGTTTACTACTTTATTGGGAGTTCGCTTTGAACACCGCTTGAAGTTCATTTTCCTTACTTCTGCAATTCCTAAAATGTTTATTTTCAAAACAAAATATTTTTTTTATCGCGGAAAGATTAAAACAGGAGTTCAATTTGTCTATACCCAAGGTACACATTTTTCCTAACAATAAAACTAAAATTCATTCGTGAGTAAAAACTTTTCATATTTTCTGAAGGAGGTTCACCGTTACAGGTCGGGAAGTTCATTTCATTCATGTCGGAGGTTCAATTTTTATTAAAAGAAAAAACTATTTTATTCATGAGTAAAAAGAATCTAGAAAAAACAGCACACCGAGGTTCACTCTAAATTTTTTTCGAAGTTCGATGTATATGATATCGAAGTTCACTCGGAATAACAACATGCTGAAAAACCGAATTTAGAAAAACAACAGTTCAATATATTGAAAACTTCTCTCAAATCATGGAGAATTTCGAAAAATGGTCAACACGAAAAAGTTTCTGAATTTTAATACCTTTTCAACATATATCATATGCATAATTTGGACTAACGGTTTGAAAACAACGACATAAATAGTGCGCCACACAGAACAAAAAATCCAAGATCGGAGGTTCACTAACACATAACCAGAAGTTCACTGCCTCATAGCCAGAAGTCCACCGCCTAATACGAGAAAGTTCGTATACTCAGTTTTTCTAGGCGGAAATCCTACCCATTGAAATCATCACTACGAGCTCCGGTTAGCCAAATCGACCACTCCACGTGCAATTGGTAAGTATATGAGTCTAATTTAACTCTCCCATGCTGGCACAACTCATCCGAGCAACACAAACATGTCAATTTTGAATTGTTCCAATGTCATCTCGTTTCTCTGTTTATTGTATTTTCAAAATTAATAAAAAACTGTATCGAATTTGGAAAAACTTTCTATACAAAACGTTGCGCCTTGTCAATATCTTTCCAACGCCATATCATTTGTTAAGTTTCGATAAACCGTTTGAAAGTAATTGACAAAACACTGTCCGCTGGTCAAGATGGCAGTTTTCCCGTGGGGGCGGGTACCCGCGGGGATATATTCGCTAACAATCGGGCATGGGGAGCAAATTCGCCCCATGGGTATAGCGGGGCGGGTACCCGTTAAGCTAACGGGGCGGGCATGGGGGGCAAATTCACCCCGTGGGCCTCCGTGGATACCCGCCAGCTACTGACGTGTGTGATCTCCCAGTACCGGCCCAACACACCACAGCCATAGCAGGCCAACTTAACACCTGTCGGCTGGCCAAGAGGCCAAGAATAGCCCAATCGATCCAGTAACCCAACCTAACCTAACCCAACACGCATACTACATGAGACACCACACACACGCGACTCGCCCAGTCGCCCTTCCTCTCGCTCGCTCCTCACAGCGCCGCCGCCGCCTCGCTCGATCCCCTTCCCCTGTCGTTCCTCTCTCACGTATCTCTCTCTCCTTTCTCTACGCATGGTCCGGCTCCTCCTCGAGCCACCCTATAGCAGCGTCGAGCTGCTACCGCTCCATCTTCCTCAACTGCTGGCCGTAGCGCCCAGCTCCTCCTCTCCACGCAGCGCCCGACTCTTCCTCGAGCCACCCCATAGCAGCGTTGAGCTGCTGCCTCTCCATCTTCTTGAACTGCTGGCTGGAGGACGAGCTGACAACCGCGCGCGACCTCTAGGAGGCTGCTGACGGCGAGTACCCGTGGAGTCCCCGATGGGGGTCGGGTACCGCTAATAACGGGGACGGGGGCCATTTCCTCTCCGATAGTGTAGCGGGGACTAGCGGGGCCGGGTAATGGCGGGGATTGGGGCGGGGATGGTGGAGTGCCCCCCGGAGGTACCCGTCCCCGTTGCCATCTTGATCCGCTGGATCTAAAAGTTCAGATTTTTTAATCTACTCTTAAACCGTAAGGAATTTGGAAACTTTATATGAGATAGAAAAGGTGCGCATTTTTCATAGCATTCTAACGGCGTATCATTTGCATCAATCCGACAAGCGGTTTGAAAATGGCTCCCAAAATTCAGTACGAAAACGGGGAAATACGCGAAAACAGAGTTAACTACATTTAAAATTAAAATTAGTCCCAAATCATAACGAATTTGAAAAACATTTTTATACGAAAAAGATGCGCCCTGCCGATACATTTCCAGCGCTATATCATTTGTTTCATTTGGATAAGCGGTTTGAAAAAAATGTTCAAAAAACCGTCTGCCCTGATAGACGTTCAAAAAACAGATGTATGTATTTTTAGATTTGCTCCTAATATGTGCGGAGTTTCGAACAAATGACAGAGATAGGAAAAATGCACAAAATGAAGGGCTTTTCACTGATATATCATTTGCATAAATCTGACAAGTGGTTCAAAAATTATGGCGGAAAAAACTATCCGTTCGGTAGGAAGTCCACCTATTTTTAAACAGCAGTTCAACAAGTTGTCCAAAATACTTATTCTAGAAGGGAGTCTAGAATAGCTGGAATATATATAACCACTACTATACATGTTCATTTTTTTAAGTTAAATATAAATGACATGGCAATGACATATAGCCAACAGCCAACTATATTATTAGCCTTGTTCTAATCTTTAATGTACATATTATTTAGTGTATAGAACTGCCACTGGTACAAGAAAAGGAAACTATCAAACAACCTAACCTATTCCATTGGTTTGATTAACTATTCTGACTCTGACCTTGAATTTCCGAGGGAGGGATTGCCAAAGCGCCACCTGAGATCGGACGCGAAGGTGGTAAGGTATCCTGGCCCCGGCCTAGACACGGCCTCGGTTCACCCGAGAGATGGAGGGGTCAAGGACTCAAGGTTAGAGGAGAGGAAGAACCTCTCTCCCCCTTCTCCCTCCTTCTCCCTCCTCGTCGCTCTTGTGGGTGGCGGGAGGGAAACCCTAGCCTCCCGCCTCTGACCCTCTCTCCCTCCATACTTCTCCTCGCCGCGCCGGACGGCGTCGCCGGGCTGACCCCGGGCGCTGGCGGCGGCGGGGCCTCTCTTCCCCTCCTTTGTGGTTGTGGCGGCGCGGGCCGTGGCGGCCCGTCGGGGCGGCGAGCTCGGCAAGGGGCTCGACGACGCGGCCCCGGTGGCGTGGTGGCCTTGTGGTGGTTCTGCACGTTCGGATTGCGGCGGCGCTTTTGGCGGCGGAGCAGGTTCGGGCGGGGCGGCAAGTTCTTCCCGGTGGTGGATCAACAAGTGCCAAGGTGCGGGCTCGCCGGAGACAGCCTTGGCGGCGATGGCTCCACGACGGTGGTAGTGGTAGGTGGGGATAGCACGGCGACGGTGGCGGGTTGAGTCCGGATGTGGCCATGGCTAGGTTTGCCTGCCCAGATCTGGGCCCATTTGGGCACGATCTGGGTTCTACAAGCCCTGGCCGGTGCGCACGTCCGGATTCTACTGCAGGGGATAACTGCGACCATGGCGCTGCAGCGCGGCGGCGGGATGGACGGGCCTGATCTGGCCCTGCTGGGGCTGATCTGGGCCTGACTGACCTGCTACTGCATCCGATCGGCGACCGCCTCAGGCGGTGGAGGATGGCGGTCTCCTCCTATCAGTTGCGGATGTCGCCCTCGCGGGCCTCGATCTTTCGCCGGCCTCACTCATTCTGCATGTTGACCTCGCAGCTTGTTGCTACCTCGGTTTGAAGTTGCGGACGCCGGGGCGACAACTCTGGAAGGTGGACTGCACGGGCGTCTCTACGGAGAGCGGCGTGACAGTGGTGATGGCCTTGCTTTTTGGCCATGTGGATGGCGAGAAGCAGGCAGTGGGGGTCCCTGGCGTTGTGTGGTGGCAACTCCCAGATCATGGTCGGGAGACCATTCTCGGGATAGTGGGTGATCCGACTGTGCGAACGGTGTGCGGAGGTTTTTCCGAGCGAAAGCTCTGCGCTCCGGCGCCAATGGCGACGTTGCCTGCGGGTATCGTTACCCTCTTGGGGGCGCTATTGTGGTTACCTTCGTGGCGTTAGGGTTCCGGGTGAAAACCCTTGACCATCTCGGTCTCGACGATGGCGGCGTGGTACGTCGCTACCCTCTTGGGGGCGTCGTCGTGGAGCCTCGTCCCTTCGGGCTGTTCCAGTGTTCTCGATGGCAAGTTTGGTTCTTCTTGTTTATCTTTTTCCTTTCTTTGATCTGCTCTGTAAGAGGTTTCCCTCATCACATTGTATCGGTTCGGCCATTGAGCCTTTATCTATAAAGCAGGGCTACGCATTTCTTTTCTCCTGGGCGGCTCCTACGTTTAGTCGTTACTCTTGATCACGAGCATACAAGGGTAAAATGGCAAGTTCAACTCGGACGTGAGGGTTGAGCCACCTAAGGCTTTATTTGGTAGTACTAGTCTATTTTTTTTGCGATTGTTAGAGATTATTTCGGTCAAACCTCTAATTTCACATATTTTCAAAAGCTTTATTTAGTGTATTTGGCTGGTTTTATCTTTATTTTTTTTTCCAGAATTTTCCAAACTCTAGTGTATTTTACTCAATAGCCAATACACTACCGTTTCTAATGGATTGGGAATAAATGGGCTTATGGGATTGGGTGAAAGGGGGTTTCGTCCAAATCCTTATGAGATTATCCCAACTAATCCCTTAAAAACAATACCCCTTTACAACTACTTCGCGTTATGGGTTTAGTCAAAGTCAAATTGTGTACAGTTTGACCTACTATTAAGGACAAAATATCGATAGTTATTATATAAACTCTATTGTTTAGAATCACCATAAAATATATTTTCCTATTATATGTATTTGGTATGGCTGTTCATATTTGTTCTTATATTTTGGGTCAAATTTAAAGTTTGACTTTGCTTAAACTTAGAACACGAAGTAAACAAAAACAGAGTGAGAGTACCAAAAAGCCCTAAATTAGGAGAAAAATAGATGACAAATAGCCCATTCGAGTATTTATTCAACGCTCTCATGACTCATGAGATATGCTAGTAGGACTGTAGGAGTAGCTGAGGTTACATACTCTTGAAATAAAATGAAATAGTAGGTATTCTTGTTCTTATTTGTACATATACGAAAAAAAAAACGTGCACATACTGTACGTGAATGCATATGGCCATGGTAGCATGCATGTTCGGTATTCGTACGCACGCAGCATACGCCTTAGCGAGTACCTGAGCTTGTATCCTCTTGTCTCTTGTGCACCCTCACCTTTAGTCCATCCTTCATGTGGAGTATGACGGACATCTTGGGCCTCGGCGCGGCGCCGCCGGCCACCTCCACCCGGAACCGCGGCAGGACGGCGGCGACGACGGCCTTCATCTTCGCATACGCCATGTCAATGCCGAGGCACGTACGAGGCCCCACGTTGAACGCCACGAACTTGTACGACGGCTCGTGCCGGAGCCACCCCGTCGCCGTCAGCCACCGGTCCGGACGGAACTCGAGGCAGTCCTTGCCCCACACGGCCTCCATGCGGCCCATCGAGTAGAATGACACCAGCACCACCCGGGACGGCCTCACGACGACGCCGCTCGGGAGCGTGTCCGGCCCCTTCGCCGCCTTGTGCTCGAACGGCACCGGCGGGTACAGCCGGAGCGACTCCGACAGCGCCGCGTGGAGGTAGACAAGGCACTTCAGCTCGGAGGTGGTGCGGTTGTGTCCGGCCGGAGGTTTCTCGCGAAGCTCGGCGAGGATCTTAACCTCCACGTCGGGGTGCTTGGAGAGCAGCCAGAAGAACCATGTCAGGGCAGAGCTCGTCGAGTCGCGGCCGGCGATCATGAGGCTAAGCGTCGTGTCGCGCAAGAACCTTTCGAACTCGGCGCCTTCCATGCCTACCTCGTCTTGGCACTGTAGGTACGACGTGAGCATGTCCGCACCGTCGGTGTCGCCTCTGGCCGCGTGCTCTCGCTGGAGCGAGACGAACTCGGCGATGGACGCGTCGAGCACCTGCCGAGCCTGGGTCATCTTCTTGTAGTGGCCGATGTTTAGGTAGGTCTGGAGCCTCTGCCACGGCACGGGCGCTACGTACCGGTAGCATATCAGCTCCTCGGCCACATCCATGGCCGCGGAGAAGGGGACGTGTGGAAAATCGGCGGCGAGGCAGCCGGGGTCTACGCCGTACACGAACATCGCCGTGAGGTCAAACGCCAGGCGCATGAACACGTCCTGCAGGTCAACGACGGTGCCCGTGGCAACGAGGCCGTCCAGGAGTGGCACGAGCCCCTCGTCGAGCTTGCGCGCGGTGTTTGCGGAAACGGCGACACGGAACCTCGGGTCTGACAGCAGCCCTTGCGCCTTGCGCCGCTGGAACGCCCACAACTCGCCGTCGACGTTGAAGATGCCGTTGCCAAGCACGTCGTTGAAGATCGCTGCGTAGACTTTCCCGCCCTTAGGGTAGTTGCCGAAGTTGGCCGTGAACACGTGAGCCACGTTCGCCGGGTCGGCCGTGACGATGACTTCCACCTTCGAGCCCCATGGCCCCCTGACGACGTATGACAGTCCGGCCGCGCCAAGGAACTCTGTGAGCCACTCGTGGATCCGTCCGGCGTTCACGCTCATCGCCGGCATCGCGCCCAACACGGGCCAGTTCGTCGGTAGCCCGTCCCGCCGACGAAATATGAAGAACAACAGGACGACGCAAGCTAGCGACGCAATGATCATCC